>CAMQGK010000638.1:28345000-28895000 GCA_947000775.1 Pterois miles
TTCATGAACATTTTCAACATACTATACTAAGGCTTTTATCACAAAAATATTTGACCCACAATACTATGACTTTTACTACAATTTCATCATCCTACTACACTAAGACTTTTTTCATTAAAAAAATGTATACCATGTCTTTTTTCAAAAACAATTTCAACATACTATACTATGACTTTTTTCATGAAAATTGTTGACATACTTTACTATGACTTTTTAAATGAAATTTTTCATCATACTATACTATGATTTAAAAAAAAGATATACTATACTATGACATTATTTCCCGAATCATACTATACTAAAACTTTTTTAATGAAATTCGTCATCATACTATACTATGACTTTTTTCATAAAAAACTTGAACATATCGTACGATATCGTTTTTATGAAAACTGTTGGCATACTGTTCTATGACATTTTTCATAAAAAAAATCCTAAAATTTTTTGACATACTGTACTATGACTTTTTTAAATAAAATTTAGCGACAAATTAGACTGACTTTTTTCTTTAAAATTTTGGACATACTATACTTTCACTTTTTTCATAAAAATTGTCGACATACTATCCTGACTTTTTTTCATAAAATTTTTTGACACTCTATACTATCACATTTTCTCATGAAAATTTTTGATATACTGTACTGTACCATGACATTGTTAATGATTTTTTAAAATCATACTACACATTGACTTTTTTCATGAAAATTATCATAATACATTACTATGACTTTTTCAATAAAAATTGTTGCAAAATTAGACTATGTCTCTTTTCATGAAAATTTTCAACATACTATACTATGACATTTTTTATTAAATTTTCATCATACTATACACACCGCTGGGTGGATTGTAGGAGCATTACAGTAATAGTAGTCAGGCGCCTGGTGGAGTAATACTACTGACAGTAGTCAGGCGCCTGGCGGAGTAATACTACTGACAGTAGTCAGGCGCCTGGCGGAGTAATACTACTGACAGTAGTCAGGCGCCTGGCGGAGTAATACTACTGTTACTGTGCTTCGACAGATCGGCACCATAACATTATTGTGTGTATAAGGAGCCAAAATGGCAGCTGTGAAGAGACATGCTTATTTCAAGCTTATTAATAGAATCAAGTTTGACTTATCTGACCGTTTTGTTTTGCTTATAATCTGGTGCATTTTATAATCTGGTGCGCCTTATGGTCCAGAAAATACGGTACTCTACAATAACTTTTTTCGATTTACTCTTCTATGACTTTTTTTGCCAACCTATACCGTTGTAAGCTAAAGTGGGGCAGGTCCATCTGTTGAGATTTTGGCAGTAATGAGTCTAGCTAATGTAAAAATGGGAGAGAATCCAAAAATAGGTGACGTCCAGATGGAGCTGAGTCAGGCCAAATGAACCCTGGTTGCTGGAACGCACCTACCGAGCTTGAAGCCACCAAGGTAGCCAAGTATATGATGCTAGGTTATATTATAGAACGGGCTGTATGCTATTCTGTGTAGCCATCTAACCTTAATGTCCAATTAACCACACAGCAAGCCATATTATTAGTCTGATAAGTGCATGACAATATCTCCAAAAGGTTTTAGGCGCCACCATTGTTGTTCAGAACCAACAGTCTTTCGCTCTGGTATCACACACCTCGGCCACGCCCCTCGCTGCAGCAGCGAGATGCCGACGAGTCTGCTGTCTGGCGAGCTGGACGCAAACACATTAGTGGGCACAAGATGGATTTTTGTGTGACTTTTGATCCTGTGATTCTCAAGCAAGCTTAGTTTAAATGGGTGAGTTGTATAAAGATTCATCCTAGTAAAGCTGTAATGTAAAGGTAAATTAGTTACACAGCTCAAAGCTGTTTTTGTAGCAGCCTGTAAACATGTTTATTTCTGCTGTGAAGACGGCACTTTAACATATCTGTGTGGACAGACTTGTTTTTGGAGCTTCAACTGGCCATTTGAGGAACTACCGTTTTTTACACTTCTACATTTGCATCATTTTAAGCCGCTGAAGTTGTTGCTTACATACCATACTCATATTAACAGATTTTACAAATATTCTGAAAGAATAACTGCAGTACACTGAAATAATATTTGGCTTTGTTGGACATCAGTTATCAGTCAGTCAACTCAGTGTCCTGTCAGTCTCAATCATACGAATCATATGAGTGGAGGGGAAGGAAACTCCTAAGTGATACAAATAGCAAAACTAATCAGAAATGATCATAATTTAGCAAATTACATGAAAAGTAGCAAAACAAACAAACAGGCAGAAAACTCTAGGAACTGGAGAACAGTGGCTACATGTTCAGTTTCTGTAGTGAAAAAGACCGACTGGTAACAGCTCCATTACAGCTTCAACACAAGTCTGAATTATATGCCGTCACACTGAAGCATTAAACATAACATTTAAACAGTACAAGATTAAGTACAAGAATAGTAAAGATTAAGTAGTCTATAAAGATATCATTAAATTATCTATTGTGCACAACGTTTAATAAAGCAAGAAACTGTGAATGACCCAATACAGTATTTTGGCAAAGTTACAGAACAGAGCAGCAGCATTTCACTTATCATGTGACAATGGACAGTGGATTCTGTCTTCAGCACAGCTTCATACCACATACCGAGAGCACTTCAGAGGCAGCGCGAAGGTTCTGAGATGTGACCATCTAGAGCTCATCACTCAACTTCACGTGATAAACGAAACTGGTCTCCGGTGTCATTCAAAATGTTTCTTGTTTAATTTAACTTTTTGCACAGTAGATAATAATTGAATAATCCTTACTCTCATCAGTCTTGTCAACCGTATCAGGATATAAATGCCTATCTATCCTCCACAGACCTCTCATCAGCTGGAACAAAATGTTTTTGTTCTCCATGGTGGACTCTCATGTGCACCTTCAGATTTCCACTTTTAATGAAAGTTTTACCACACACTGAGCAGCTGAAAGGTTTCTCTCCTGTGTGGATTTTCATGTGCGTATGTAAATTTCCACGCTGTGCAAAAGATTTCTTACAGACTGAGCAGCTGAAAGGTTTCTCTCCTGTATGAGTTATCATGTGTCGCTTCAGATATGATTTTTGCAAAAATCTTTGATCACAAACTGTGCAACTGAATGGTTTCTCTCGTGTGTGGATTCTCATGTGTGTATATAAATTTCCACGCTGTGCAAAAGATTTCTTACAGACTGAGCAACTAAATGGTTTCTCCCCTGTGTGACGTCGCATGTGGAATATCAGCTCTCGCCTCTGTATAAAACGTTTACCACAAACTGAGCAGCAAAATGGTTTCTCCCCTGTGTGATGTGCCATGTGGTATGTCAGATGCACCTTTTGTATAAATCTTTTACCGCAAACTGAGCAACTAAATGGTTTCTCACCTGTGTGAATTCTCATGTGTCTCTTCACACATCTTCTGGTGCCAAATCCTTTCCCACACTCAGAGCAGTTAAATGGTTTCTCACCAGTACCACATTTTGAATCACTGACAGGAATGTCATCATTATTCAGAGAGTTTAAACCTGACTGAAGTTCTCTGGTCTCCTTCCAGTCATCACTGTTATCAGTTTCATGTTTGTAACATTGTGAGGTCTTAGATAGATATTTACAACTATCAAGCTTTAAATATCTATCTGGATCTGAGTTCCTTGCTGGTTCTGGTCCTCCACAGTCCTCTCCATCAGCTTCTGTTTCCATCTGTTCAGTTTGTCTTTGATGAAGCTGTGAGGACTGAGGTTTCTCTTCATCATCTTCACTCTTCACAGGGACAGGAGTGAATGTGAACTTGGTGATATCAGCCTCCTCCAGTCCTTGAAGCTGTTCTCCCTCCTGACTGGTCCAGAGTTCCTCCTGTTCCTCTTTAATGTGTGGGGGCTCTGGGTCCTCCTGGTCCAGACTGGAGCTCCACTCCTGCTGCTCTTCTTTAACCACCAACAGCTGCTGGACGTCTGCAGGACAGAAAGAAGTACAGACACATTACTGACCAACACAAATATTAATAAAAATAATGAGTTCAAATGATGAAGTGTAGTTTGTATGAACTGAATCTAATGGTGAGATAAAATATTGAGAAGAACTACTTCTGGAATAGTTATGGCTCACTACCACAAATATCACTACTGATCTTATTGTTCATGATAAAGTGGATCTATAAGTAACACGTGAAATTAAATGGCATCGTTATAATTTCATCACCTCACCATCGGTGTTGCCAATTTCCCTCCTCCATAATACATGTACGCATGGGTCAGATTCTCCCGTCAAGTTTGTTTTTATAGATCACAGCTCGTTTTGTGCATATGCAAAGGTTATAAATGAGACCCCAGAACTGTTTCAGCCCTCAGCTGAAGGGTTTCTCCCATGTGTTTAATCATTACTTACTACACCGCGAAAACTGGTATTTAATGGGCTCCGGAGCTGAACTCAGAAACTATTTAACTGAGGATCTTCAGATTTGGTATGATGGTTGACAGTGTGGTCTAGTTGAGCCTTTTGGGGGTTAGAAGTCCAGGGTGCCAAAATGTTTTGGAAGTTTGGACAAAAACTGATGTTTTTTTCGATTTCAATTTTGTTTCTGAAGCAAAACTCAAAAACTATTTCACTTGAAAACTGTTTCACTTAGGAATGTATTATTTATCAGGATGCTTGATAGTGTTGTCTAGTTGTTTATAATAACTTTTGGCCCAAAAGATAATTCTTAATTTGACTTCATTGTCCCTTCAGTTCCAAAGGGGCCAAACGTTTGGCCCTACTTTAGTAGGGGTCAAGCAGTGAGGGGGGTACATAAGCCATGCTCACTTTTGCCTTGTATCTCCTATTTGTTATATTATCACATCTCTTATCTCACCAATGTGTTATCTAATTTGTAATAATATTAAAACATTTAGGATGTCTATGATGCATTTTCGCTTTTCCCAACCCAGGAGACGAGACATCTCTCTGACCGTCAGTCTCTCGTCCAGGAGCTCTGCTTACTCTCACACAGAAAGACTCGCATCACAGAATGAAACGCTCCAAACTGTGTTTTTCACTCGCGTTGATGCCAACAATGCTCTTTGCCACAAGTGCAGCAAGTCATTTGCACGTGAAGGCCGGAAACACAGGCAATCTTTTGAAGTATTGAGTGAAAGTGCATCACGCAGGCGGCGGAAAGCAGCTTTCGACTTCCTTGTTTGTGGTTCACATCCCGTCCCATCCACCAAAGGTATGTTATGTTTGCCTAGCAGCCGAGAGCGCCCACACAGTTCAATCTGTGACAACCTGAACTGAGATCAAATGGTCCTATTGGATTTATGAAAGCACCCATTCGAATTTTTTTGTATAGAAATCTAGTTAGTATGATAATATATTAATATTAGTAGGATAAAAGGGCCACATGTATGTATATCCCATCACGCCACAATATAACAGCTGGTTAGAGATAGTGTTACGAAGTTTAACAGGTCCTAATTCTCTCTGTTACCTATTTTATGTTGCTGTGAAAACATTTCCTTCAAACAACTGGAGTTATTCAAGTTTCTCACCGTCAGACACAATTAAAGTATAAGATTCAATTTAGAATGACACCCAATTCTGTAAAAAATGGCAAAACTTTAAAAAATGTGTATTAATCAACTCTCCATTGCATTGTTCTTAACGTACAATGACCTATTACTTCATATACACAAAAATCACATAATCAAGATCTTTATACATGTAATGTTTATTTAGCAGCACAACTAAACTAGTAAACATAAAACTAAATGGCTAAAAAATCGATAACATCGTTTGAATAAATGAGTACAATGAATAACGATGACCCATTTATGAATGAAAGTGGACCACATATGACCAGGTAGCGGCAGTGACTGACAGCTGTTATTTATTTATCAGTTAAATTTAGTTCATATACATCAACGCACCGTTCAGCAGGTGAGGTGAGTCTAAGAAGAGTGTTTCATATTAATTCTGATTTCAAGGGAGATCCTAATGTCGTCTAATACTCAATATAATTGAATATTGCTTATTAATTTCTTATTCAGTCTAGCACCTCATATCAGCTTATTAAACTCACTGTTGGAGATTTTTATTTGTTGTTAGTATTTAGTTGTTTTATTAATTATAATTAGCACTGTTTGATTTATTATTTGAGATGATTATTTAGATTTTATTTTTATAGTATTTTGCTAGTTTAGTTTATTTTCTTGTTTGTTTCTTTATATATATTACATAATTATTATTTTGTTTTCCTTTGTTTATGAATTAGGTAAAAGTGGAGCACCGGTTATAGCGGTTATAGATGTAGGTAGGCAAGCAGGTAGGACCAGCACCCGCCTGGTGGGCTCAGAGAGGCAGCGACATCCATGTTTTCTTTACGCATACTTTGCTTGCTTTTGATTAAACAAATAATCAGAATCACATTAATTCTACATAGACAACAGACTCTTTTTCTTGTGGGATCCATATCTGCAGAGCGCATCAGTGGCCCTGAGATTTAAGTTTGAGTTTAAGCTTGCATTGGATTATCTTGGATGACAGTCGTTTGGTTGTGATCGTATTCTCCCATCTCTCGCTCAGTTTGCTTCGGCCTCCTCCGATATCTTCTGACATTGTTGTCTCCCACAGCGAGAACGGTTTCTCTCCGTCTCTCTCAGACGAACACGAGCTGCTGGATAATCTCACCATCCCCCCTTTGCAGCTGTAGTGGGTTGTTGTTGCATCTTTTTTCAACTGTCTTTCATTTAAAGTCTTTTTTTAAGCCTCTTTCTATTAATAGTCGCTGGAACAAAGCCTTCAACACGTTTGTGCATCACAGGATTGCAGTGAAGCTGCAGGGCCCTTCAACTGGGTCAGGACCACAGAAGTCGACGAGTCGGGACCCAAAAGGCAGGAAACCAGAGCAGCTTCAGAGAGACCTGATGTGTTGGATTCAAAGTCCTTTGGTGTTTGTCGTAGTGGATTAGAACTGAGGGTGAAAGAGACTTCTTTGGAGTTTCAGCTAAATGCTGAACTCAGCATGTTGTGAGGTTTTGGACTTGCAGCGGTCCTCAGGACATTCCTCATATGAATTTTGTTGGAGCATCAGATTCTCTGTCCTGTGTGTACGGCCAGAAGCATGAAGGGGGGGTCGTAAACAAAGTGAACGGCGTTATAAAGGCTAGACCTGGGCCTCTAAAGGGTCCATATATTCATAAATTAGTTTGGGTTGTCAAGAGCAGCACTCGTATGAAGTTCATCCAGACCTTGGGTCATATATTGAAGGTTAGTCTTCCAGCTCCATTGGTAAGTTTTAAGTATCAAGTCATTGATTTAGCATTGTTTTTTAGTATCATGTTTCAATATTCATCTTTCAGTCATCATATACTGCAGGTGAAGTAGCAGCAGAGGAGATCTGACATCCTGGAAGAGTTTGAGATGGAGCTGAGCCAGACAGTAGCAGTGACTGTTGATAAAGCTGCCAGTATGGATGTTGCCACCAAGAGGCTAAACCTCCTAAAAATAGGATGCTTTGTAAACACATTAAATCTTACAGCGCAGACAATCCACCAAATTACTCCCGTTGATAAATGACCAGCCCGAATCAGAGCAGCGGTCGTGTGGTTCAAGAGATCCTCAATGTCCAAAACAAACTTGATGGAAAAGCAGCAATTTCTTGCTGATAAGCCATTTCAACCATTTAAATATTATTCAGAAATTCCCAAATTTCAGAATTTAATGTTTGCTGCCATAAGTGCAGCAAGTCATTTGCATGTAAGGGGCAGAAACACGAGCAATTTTTCAAAGCACTCAGTGAAAGTGCATCACGCACACACGAAGAAATGCAGTTCTCGGCTGCTTGACTTGTAGATCCCAACCCGTTCCATCCACCTCGGGTATGTAATGTATGCCTAGCAGCCTAGAGAGCCCACACAGCTCAATCTGTGACAATCTGATCTGAGGTCAAATGGTCAGACTTAGTAAGCAGTATCGGTAAGTAGTACTGTTAAAATCTTAAGGACACCCATCTATACACTCAGAACAGCTTCACCATTTATGACATACAGGAACTTCTTCATTATTCAGAGAGTGTAAACCTGAGTGAGGTTCTCTGGTCTCTTTCCAGTCATTACTGTCATCAGTCTCAGGTTCAGAAGAATCTCCAGTCTTGTCATCAGTATCTGATTGTGGATGTGTACCTAGATCTGAGTTCCTGGTTCTGGTCCTCCACAGTCGTCTCCATCAGCGTCTGTTGTCATCTGTCCAGTAGAGCTGCTGGCTGGAGGCTCTGCCTCTCTGGTCTCCTCAGTTTGAGTTTAATGAAGCTGTGAAGACCGACGACCAACACATTTATGTTGTTTAACCTGTAGACGCCGAGCAAATCTTTTATTACAAACACTGCAACTGAATGGTTTCTCACTCGTGTGGACTACCATGTGACTCTTCAAATGTGCCATACTCAAAAATCTTTTACCACAACTTGAGCAGCTGAACGGTTTCTCTCCTGTGTGGATTCTTATGTGGCTCCGTAAATTTCCACTCTGTGTAAAGGATTTCTTACAAAATGAGCAGCTGAATGGTCTCTCTCCTGTGTGAGATCTCATGTGTACCTTCAGATTTCTCTTAATGCCGAATCTTTTCCCACACACAGAGCAGCTAAATGGTTTCTCATCAGCACTACATCTGGAGTCACTGACAGGAACTTCATCATTACTCAGAGAGTTTAAACCTGACTGAGGTTCTCTGGTCTCCTTCCAACCATTACTGTCATCAGTGTCATGTTCAAATGAGTCACCAGTCTTGTCAACGGTATCTGGACTTGAGTTCCTGGCTTGTTCTGGTCCTCTACAGTCCTCTCCATCAGCTTCTGTTTCCACCTGGTCAGTTAGACTTTGTTGCAGCTGTGAGGACTGATGAACAAGACATTTATGTGTTTGGACCTGATGACACCAGGCAAATCTTTTGTTACAAACACTGCAACTGAATGGTTTCTCACTTGTGTGGACTACCATGTGACTCTTCAGATGTGCCATACTCAAAAATCTTTTACCACAAACCGAGCAGCTGAATGGTTTCTCTCCAGTGTGGATTCTTATGTGTTTCTGTAAATTTCCACTCTGTGTAAAAGATTTCTTACAAAATGAGCAGATGTACAGTTTCTCTCCTCTCTTGGTGCCACATCCTTTCCCACACTCAGAGCAGCTAAATGGTTTCTCACCAGCACCACATCTGGAATCACTGACAGGAACTTCATCATCATTATCTAGAGAGTTTAAACCTGACTGAGGTTCTCTGGTCTCCTTCCAATCACCACCAATATCAGTCTCAGGTTCAAAAGAGTCTTCAGTCTTGTCATCAGTATCAGGTTCTGGATGTGTATCTGGGCCTGATTTCCTAGTTGGTTCTGGTCCTTCACAGTCCTCTCCATCAACTTCTGTCTCCATCTGTCCAGTTTGACTCTGATGAAGCTGTGAGGACTGACGACTAACACATTTATGTTGTTTAACCTGATGACGCCACGCAAATCTTTTGTTACAAACACTGCAGCTGAATTGTTTCTCCCCTGTGTGGACCACCATGTGACTCTTCAAATGTGCCATACTTAAAAATCTTTTATCACAAACCAAGCAGCTGAAAGGTTTCTCTCCTTTGTGGATTTTCATGTGCTGATTCAGATGTCCCTTTTTGGCAAATCTTTTATCACACTCAGAGCAGATAAATGGTTTCTCACCGGCACTACTTCTGGGATCACTGACTGGGATCTCATTGTCATCAGTCTCAGGTTCAGAAGAGTTTCCAGTCTTGTCATCAGTACCTGGTTCCCGATGTCTCCCTGGATCTGAGTTCCTAGCTGGTTCTGGTCCTCCACAGTCCTCTCCATCAGCTTCTGTTTCCATCTGTTCAGCTCGTCTTTGATGAAGCTGTGAGGACTGAGGTTTCTCTTCATCATCTTCACTCTTCACAGGGACAGGAGAGAATGTGAACTTGGTGATATCAGCCTCCTCCAGTTGAAGCTGCTCTCCCTCCTGACTGGTCCAGAGTTCCTCCTGTTCCTCTTTAATGTGTACTGGGTCCTCCTGGTCCAGACTGGAGCTCCACTCCTGCTGCTCAGGGGGAACCTCTTCTTTAAACACCAACAGCTGCTGGATGTCTGGAGGACAGAAAGAAGCACAAACTCATTACCGAGTGCAAACAACCAGATGTAGTTTGTATCGTCATAAATAGAGAAGAGATTTCAGCAAAATAACCATTAATGATGAGATGAACTTTTTTCTGAAAGAGTTCAGGACAACTGAAAGGTTAACAAACTACTTCTGCAGGTTCAGATTAAAATGGAGGACTGTGGTTATACAACCCCTGGCAAAAATTATGGAATCACCAGTCTTGGTGGATGTTCATTCAGTTGTTTAATTTTGTAGAAAAAAGACAGATCACAGACATGACACAAAACTAAAGTCATTTCAAATGGCAACGTTCTTGCTTTAAGAAACACTAAAAGAAATCAAGAAAAAAAAATGTGGTAGTCAGTAACAATTACTTTTTTAGACCAAGCAGAGGGAAAAAAAATATGGAATCACTCAATTCCGAGGAAAAAATGATGGAATCATGAAAAACAAACAAACAAAAGAACACTTCAACACACCACTAGCATTTTGTTGCACCACCTCTGGCTTTTATAACAGCTTGCAGTCTCTGAGGCATGGACTTAATGAGTGACAAACAGTACTACAGTACTACTAGTAATCAATCTGGCTCCAACTTTCTTTGATTGCAGTTGCCAGATCAGCTTTGCAGGTTGGAGCCTTGTCATGGACCATTTTCTTCAACTTCCACCACAGATTTTCAATCGGATTGAGATCCGGACTATTTGCAGGCCATGACATTGACCTTATGTGTCTTTCTTCAAGGAATGTTTTCACAGTTTTTGCTCTATGGCAAGATGCATTATCATCTTGAAAAATGATTTCATCATCCCCAAACATCCTTTCAATTGATGGGATAAGAAAAGTGTCCAAAATGTCCATGTAAACTTGTGCATTTATTGAAGATTTAATGACAGCCATCTCCCCAATGCCTTTACCTGACATGCAGCCCCATATCATCAATGACTGTGGAATATTGCATGTTTTCTTCAGGCAGTTGTCTTTGTAAATTTCATTGGAACGGCACCAAACAAAAGTTCCAGCATCATCACCTTGCCCAATGCAGATTCGTGATTCATCACTGAATATGACTTTCATCCAGTCATCCACAGTCCAAGATTGCTTTTCCTTAGCCCATTGTAACCTTGTTTTTTTCTGTTTAGGTGTTAATGACGGTTTTCGTTTAGCTTTTCTGTATGTAAATCCCATTTCCTTGAGGCGATTTCTCACAGTTCGGTCCACAGACTGACTCCAGTTTCCTCCCATTTCTTCCTCATTTGTTTTGCTGTGCATTTTCTGTTTTCAAGACATACTGCCTTAAGTTTTCTGTCTTGACGCTTTGATGTCTTCCTTGGTCTACCAGTACGCTTTCCTTTAACAACCATCCCATGTTGTTTGTACTTCGTCCAGATTTTAGACACAGCTGACTGTGAACAACCAACATCTTTTGCAACATTGCGTGATGATTTACCCTCTTTAAGGAGTTTAACTCTCTCCTTTGTTTCAATTGACATCTCTTGTCTTGGAGCCATGATTCATGTCAATCCACTTGGTGCAACAGCTCCAAGGTGTGATCACTCCTTTTTAACTGCAGATTAACGAGCAGATCTAATCTGATGCAGGTGGGAAAGGAAATTCACAGGGTGATTCCATAATTTTTTCCTCGGAATTGAGTGATTCCATATTTTTTTCCCCTCTGCTTGGTCTAAAAAAGTAATTGTTACTGACTACCACATTTTTTTTCTTGATTTCTTTTAGTGTTTCTTAAAGCAAGAACGTTGCCTTTTGAAATGACTTTAGTTTTGTGTCATGTCTGTGATCTGCCTTTTTTCGACAAAATTAAACAACTGAATGAACATCCACCAAGACTGCTGATTCCATAATTTTTGCCAGGGGTTGTATTTCAATATAAATAGAGAAAAAAAGCTTAACCCCACTTTCAGATTGAAGAAAACTTTACTGTATTTATGAAACAAAATGTCTCCATCTAGACCACATAAAGCCATATCAGGCATGCCAGGTTTTTACTATGGGGTCTGGGGGCCTCCCCCAGGAAATTTTCAGCATCAAACACTCCATTTCTTGCAGTTCTGGCTGCATTTTTATGCACCAATTTATGATGGAAATGTATTTATGTTGGGTAGGATGGAGGGAGCGTAGACCTGGATGGGGGAGTTCAGGTAGGAGGGAGGTGGCTGCTGCAGAAACTGTCCTGACGGTGAAATGAGACAGTGAATGCAGCACCGTGGCTGCTACAGTAACTCTCCTGACGGTGAACTGGAGACAGTGAACGCAGCACCGTGGCTGCTACAGTAACTCTCCTGACGGTGAACTGGAGACAGTGAACGCAGCACCGTGGCTGCTACAGTAACTCTCCTGATGGTGAACTGTTGACTCAGTTGTCTGTTGTGCTCATATACTGCAGCTGGAGCACCGCTGCTTGTGAGGCACATAATAATCGATTAATAATCGTCGGTTATCAGTTAAGCAAATTTTTCATTATTAGCATCCCTGTACATAACCCCAACTCTGCTGTAGCAGTATAAAAATATATATAATAACTTTAGCAATGGAAGCAATATAAAAATTGTAAAATTCATCTATATTTCAAACATTTTGAGCATTCATCCTCTCATCAAACAGCACAACTAGACCACACTGTCACCCATCATACCAAAGTCAGTATATACATACAGTACAGACCAAAAGTTTGGACACACCTTCTCATTCAATGAGTTTTCTTTATTTTCATGACTATTGACGTTGTAGATTCACACTGAAGGCATCAAAACTATGAATTAACACATGTGGAAATATGTACTTAACAAAAAAGTGTGAAACAACTGAAAATACGCTTTATATTGTAGTTTCTTCAAAGTAGCCTCCTTTTGCTCTGATTACTGCTCCACACACTCTGCATCCTCTTGATGAGCTTCAAGAGGTCGTCACCTGAAATGGTTTTCACTTCACAGGTGAGCCCTGTCAGGTTTAATCAGGGGGATTTCTGGCCTTATAAATGGGGTTGGGACCATCAGAAGTCAGGTGGAGACACAGCTGATAGTCCTACTGAATAGACTGTTAGAATTTGGATTATGGCAGAAAAAAGCAGCTAAGTAAAGAAAAACGAGTGGCCATCATTACTTTAAGAAATGAAGGTCAGTCAGTCCCAAAAATTGGGAAAACTTTGAAAGTGTCCCCAAGTGCAGTGGCAAAAACCATCAAGCGCTACAAAGAAAGTGGCTCACATGAGGACCGCCCCAGGAAAGGAAGACCAGGAGTCACCTCTGCTGAGGAGGATCAGTTCATCCGAGTCACCGGCCTCAGAAATGGCAGGTTAACAGCAGCTCAGACTAGAGACCAGGTCAATGCCACACAGAGTTCTAGCAGCAGACACATTTCTAGAACAACTGTTAAGAGGAGACTGTGTGAATCAGGCCTTCATGGTAGAAGAGCTGCTAGGAAACCACTGCTAAGGACAGGCGACAAGCAGAGAGACTTGTTTGGGCTAAAGACCACCAGGAATGGACATTAGACCAGTGGAAATCTGGGCTTTGGTCTGATGAGTCCAGATCTGAGATCTTTGGTTCCAACCACCGTGTCTTTGTGGAACCAGAAAAGGTGAACGGATGGACTCTACATGCCTGGTTCCCACCGTGAAGCCTGGAGGAGGAGGTGTGATGGTGTGGGGGGGCTTTGCTGGTGACACTGTTGGGCATTTATTCAAACTGAAGGCCTACTGAACCAGCATGGCTACCACAGCATCTAGCAGCAGCATGCTATTCCATCCGGTCTGCGTTGAGTTGGACCATCATTTATTTTTCAACAGGACAATGACCCCAAACACACCTCCAGGCTGTGTGAGGGCTATTTGACCAAGAAGGAGAGTGATGGGGTGCTGGACCAGATGACCTGGCCTCCACAGTCACCGGACCTGAACCCAATCCAGATGGTTTGGGGTGAGCTGGACCGCAGAGTGAAGGCAAAAGGGCCAACAGGTGCTCAGCATCTCTGGGAACTCCTTCAAGACTGTTGGAGACCATTTCAGGTGACGACCTCTTGAAGCTCATCAAGAGGATGCAGAGTGTGTGAAGCAGTAATCAGAGCAAAAGGAGGCTACTTTGAGGAAACTACAATATCAGACATATTTACAGTTGTTTCACACTTTTTTGTTAAGTACATATTTCCACATGTGTTAATTCATAGTTTGGTGCCTTCAGTGTGAATCTACAATTTTCATAGTCATGAAAACAAAGAAAACTCTTTGAATGAGAAGGTGTGTCCAAACTTTTGGTCTGTGCTGTATACCCCCAACTACAGGGTATAACAAATATTGAAGCGTGCATATTAGCTATACTTATGTCAAACTTGTTGTCTTTTAATTCAGAATCAGCTAAATGTGGTTAAGAGCAGAGCAGCAGCAGTAATCTTTACCACAACAAAATCACTGCATATACTCAATATCTCACTAGAAACACTTCTAACGAGTTAATAAAATAAATCATTTTCCTGACATGAAAATACTGAGTGAAGTTTAGAAAGAATAAAGAACCCAAACATCAGTCAGTATCACCATTCCTCGTCCCTCTGCTGAACCCAGCCTCTATGAAGAGTCCCGGTCGTTGATCTCAATGTTCATAGCAGCCAAACGGTGGTACGACAACTTCTGTGTCCATCACGTCACGAGACGTCGTGTTGTGAATTTTCATGTATCAGGTGTTTTGTAAAATTAAAACTTAGACAATCAAATATATCATGTGTTTGCAGAGCTGGCCTTAGGTGAACTCCTAAGCTCAGCAGACTGCAATCTTGCTGGCTAAGCAAAAAGTGAAGCCAAAGCTGTAAATCTGTGACGATAAGGCCTCGGGAGTGATGATCTGAAGGTCTGAAGTTTCAGAGACAGTGAGATTTTTGGCAGTGGACCTGCAACAGGTGGCGTCAGAAGAGTCACAGAGAAATAACTGGGAAGAAAATGATGGTGAAAAGTGACCGTCTCCACCCAGAGTGAAAAATATAAAAAGGTGTGTTTGCATGGAAAAGTCCAGACGACAGACGACTTGTGTTTCTTCTGGCGACAGAATAAATGCTGTTTGCATCAGTCTCCAGTGCGGCTTTTCCAACTTGTTTTGAAATCTTCAATAGATTTTTGATTTTAAAAAAAAAAAGAGGAAGAACAGACAGTTTTACGACCTTCAACAGTTTTTTTTTTTTTTTTTTTTTTTTTTGAATCAACACCCCAGAACAAACACTCTAATAGTCCTTAAATCATTAGGTCCTAAAACTTGTAAAATGCACAGCTGAACCCAGAGTTATTTCCCTTCCTCCGTTCATGTGAATGAGACCCAGACCGAGGCTGGACCCAGGACTGGGAGTTAATAAGCCAGCGTGACTGGGCTCCATGGGCCCGATTGATGAGGAAGATTGTTGGAAGATCTGGGTACTTTTCCACTTGGAAGTTGAGTGTGCTGGAAAAATGCAAACATGCAGCCATTCCTAAAGTCCTGACAGGTGTCTCACTGCCCTCGAGGTCTATTTCAGCTTTGGTGTTGCATTCCTAGTCGATGAATATGCAGTGTCTATTTGAGGATAAAAGGACAAAAGAGTCAGTCAGAGAAGACGATGTGAGATATACTGTATGACTGTGAGCATTCATGTAACGGTATAAATACAGCTAAACAGAGAGACTCAGAGATCTCAGCCGTGAACATTTCATGCTGATGGCTGTGTGCCAACTTGCAAGTGTGTGTAACAAACCTCAGAAAGACACTCTTGTTTTTGAGACCTATTTTAACAGATAATGCCACCACATCGTGTCAGCGAGCTTCATGCGCCACTGAGACACTTTCCTAGGATTGAACGGGGACCCGCCTCCCAGCATTGGATCCAGTTCTCTTTATACATCCATGGTGTGAACCGCCACTGGTAGAAGGAGGAAGAGCTGCTTTGTCAAAGCCAGCTGATAACTTTTCTAAAATACGTGGCAAACTCTCGTGTAGCTGAGAGTTACATTGCATCTATACTTTATGATAATAACATGGAGGATCTGTAGTCGGCACCAAGACGGCCTCCAACATTGTCAACTACAGAATCACTGCTTCTATTCCTGGGACACAAACAAAAACACTGCTTACTAGAGGGAAGTAAGGTCATGCTGAGCGTCGCTGTTAGGTCGCCGACCAGTCTCAGACATAACAGATCCTGTGACTCAGATTTACACGACTGTTCACGCACAGCGACACAGACGGTTACCGACCATTTCACTTAGGAACGAGACTTTCCAGACCCTCTTGGCTTTTCATGTAGAAATGCTTTAAAACTGTGAATTTGGCTGCTGAACATTTAAACAACATTCCTGGAGGTTGAGGAGTGACGACCTCTGACCCCTGCGGTTGGTGACGTCACAGAAGGGCGACTCAGACGGTGCATTCAAATGAAACATGTGAGCTTGTGTTTACAACATGGAAGGTCATGTAAACAACATGCTCTGAGTTCAAGTGGTCACGTTGTGAGAACAGCACTGCTAGGCAATGGCGGCAAGAAGCCACAGAGGCTACCAAGAAGCCACAGAGGCTACCAAAAAGCCACAGAGGCTACCAAGAAGCCACAGAGGCTACCAAGAAGCCACAGAGGCTACCAAGAAGCCACAGGGGCTACCAAAAAGCCACAGAGGCTACCAAGAAGCCACAGAGGCTACCAAAAAGCCACAGAGGCTACCAAGAAGCCACAGGGGCTACCAAGAAGCCACAGAGGCTACCAAGAAGCCACAGAGGCTACCAAAAAGCCACAGAGGCTACCAAGAAGCCACAGAGGCTACCAAAAAGCCACAGAGGCTACCAAGAAGCCACAGAGGCTACCAAAAAGCCACAGGGGCTACCAAGAAGCCACAGAGGCTACCAAAAAGCCACAGGGGCTACCAAGAAGCCACAGAGGCTACCAAGAAGCCACAGAGGCTACCAAGAAGCCACAGAGGCTACCAAAAAGCCACAGAGGCTACCAAGAAGCCACAGGGGCTACCAAGAAGCCACAGAGGCTACCAAGAAGCCACAGGGGCTACCAAGAAGCCACAGAGGCTACCAAGAAGCCACAGGGGCTACCAAGAAGCCACAGAGGCTACCAAAAAGCCACAGAGGCTACCAAGAAGCCACAGAGGCTACCAAAAAGCCACAGAGGCTACCAAGAAGCCACAGGGGCTACCAAGAAGCCACAGAGGCTACCAAGAAGCCACAGAGGCTCCCAAGAAGCCACAGGGGCTACCAAGAAGCCACAGAGGCTACCAAGTCGGCAAGCCAGCAAGACAAGGAAATGCAAAGGCAAATGGTGCTTTCAAATGAATCTTGTGAACTTATGTTTACGAGATGGGAAGTTGTGAGCATGACATGCGTGGTGTTAAGGTGATTATGATGTCAAGAACACCGCTGCTATGCAATGGCAATATTACTGTCCAGTCTAGAAGCCAGGCTAACAAGTTAGCATGCTAGCTAGTGGGTAACATCATGGAGGAAATGTAAAGACATAATAACAGCGGAGAAAGATGAAGTCGGTGAGACTAACATAACAACATAATGTACAATATTAACTTATTACACAGCGATAAATGAACTTCCATGGACTCCACCATTTCTCACAACGCCAACAAACACGTCACAAGTAGTGAACTCGGAGGTTTCAGAAACTTTCCACTGACGAGGTCGTGAATGCGACACGAGGGGGGCGTTCACGGCCCAGCTGGTAAACACGGTAAACACGACTACAGCTGAAGGAAGTGGTTCAATGCAGCGACTTCTACATACCGAACAGAACAGCTGTCAGTCCTGGTAGAAACAGAGAAGAAGTGAAGCGAACCAACCTGCTCTGTGGAGCCGAAGCTGAGGGCTGAAAACAGCGTCCAGTAGTTTCCGTTGTCGCTCGTTCTCCTCTTTGGATCGAGAAAGTTCCTCCTCGTACTCTGCTATCGTTCTTTCAAACAGCCCAAATATCTCTTCAGCAGCCGCAGTTAGTCGCTGCTTCACCAACGCTCTCAGCATTTGGACTTTACTCATTTTCACACGACGACAGAAACTTTTTCTCCACTCAGACTCCGTCAGAAACACTGTTTGCTCTCCATCAAACAGCCACTCTGACTAGCGCTGTGTTGCTAACCAGCTAGCATGCTAAGCTAACTTCAGTAGCTCTGTAGGCTACCGGGAGATGAGTCAGAGGTAAAACATTCACAACAAAAGGTGAAGAGCACAAAGTCCATTCAGACAGGTTTATCCGGACATACAGAGGCTCTGATGGATCAGGACTGCTGGAGCTCACACACACTTTCTCTACACAACAAAGAGACTCTGCTAGCAGACATGTTTCTGCTGGACGCCATCTTGAACAGTGAAGTCAGCCTCAGTGAAGAATACTACTTCCGGGTCACAGTGTAATTGCCGAGCTTCAAAATAAAAGTCCGGAAGTGTTATTGAAATTACAGGCTTCCTCAGAAAAACACACGCAGGAAGATAAATGATTGAAACAGACTTCTTAAAGAATGAGCCGTCTTCAGGGAATCTACTGCTCACCTCATGGAGATATCAGTAAATGATGCGTTAAAATGTCATTCATGTTGGGAAACACTCGCTGCTTTTTATTGATTCAACCAACTCAGTTTGATGAAAGACTAATATTTTATTACATTTTCAGAGCTCTGAGAAAACAATGAACCACATTCAAAAGGTGATGGTAGTTTGTTTCCCTTTCATTTACCTTTCAAACAGAATAAACACGTTTTGGTCTCAGAGTGTAAATCTAAGATTTCATCTGTTTTTGTTGCTGCCAGATTAATTTGTCTGAAGGTGAAGTTAATGTTCATGTTTTTATTAGATAGTTTAACATTGTACAAGAGTGTGGCGCTGTAATTAACAGCCTGACTGAGGTTCGCTGGTCTTCCAATCATCACTGTCCATCAGTCTCAGGTTCAGAAGAGTCTTCAGTCTGGTCATCAGAATGAGGCTGTAAATATGAATCTGGATCTGAGTTCCTGGCTGGTTCTGGTCCTCCACAGTCCTCTCCTTCAGCTTCTGTTTCCATCTGTTCAGCTGAGCTGCTGGCTGGAGGCTCTGAAAGGTTTCTCTCCTGTGTGGATTCTCTTGTGTTTATGTAAAGTTCCACTCTGTGTAAAAGATTTCTTACATACTGAGCAGCTGAAAGGTTTCTCTCCTGTATGACATCTCATGTGTTGCTTCAGATGTCCACAATCACTGAAAGCTTTATGACACATTGAGCAGATGTACGGTTTCTCCCCTGTGTGGATTCTCTTATGTTTATATAAAGATCCACTCTGGGTATAAGATTTCTTACAAACTGAACAGCTGAATGGTTTCTCTCCTGTATGACATCTCATGTGCGTCTTCAGAGATCCACGATCACTGAAAGCTTTATCACAAAGTGAGCAGCTGAACGGTTTCTCTCCTGTATGAAATCTCATGTGTGCCTGTAAATGTTCTCTCTGTGTAAAAGATTTCTTACATAATGAGCAGCTGTACGGTTTGTCTCCTGTGTGGATTATCTTGTGTTTAAGTAAATTTGCCCTCTGGGTAAAAAATTTCTTACAAACTGAGCAGCTGAATGGTTTCTCTCCTGTATGAAATCTCATGTGTGTCTTCAGATGTCCACTATCACTGAAAGCTTTATCACAAACTGAGCAGCTGAAAGGTTTCTCTCCTGTATGGATTCTCATGTGTCTCTTCAGATTTCCACGATAACTGAAAGCTTTATCACACATTGAGCAGCTGAACGGTTTCTCTCCTGTATGGATTCTCATGTGTTTACGTAAAGTTCCACTACGTGCAAAAGATTTCTGACATACTGAGCAACTAAATGGTTTCTCACCAGCACTACATTTGGAATCACTGACAGAAACTTCACCGTTATTCAGAGAGTTTAAACCTGACTGAGGTTCTCTGGTCTCCTTCCAGTCATCACTGTCATCAGTCTCAGGTTCAGAAGAGTCTCCGGTCTTGTCATCAGTATCTAGTTCTGGATGTGTATCTGGATCTGAGTTCCTGAATGGTTCTGGTCCTCCACAGTCCTCTCCATCAGCTTCTGTTTCCATCTGTTTAGTTAGTCTCTGATGAAGCTGTGAGGACTGAGGTTTCTCTTCATCTCCCTCCTGACTGGTCCAGAGGTCCTCCTGTTCATCTTTATTGTGTTCTGGGTCCTCCTGGTCCAGACTGGAGCTCCACTCCTGCTGCTCAGGGGGAACCTCTTCTTTAATCACCAACAGCTGCTGGACGTCTGCAGGACAGAAAGAAGTACAGACACATTACTGACCATTCAAACTAAAATCTCAAAGGCTGTTTTGTTCTCTTTGGCACCACCTAAGCGATAACCAATAATTGCAACTGTGTTTTTGGAGCTCACTTCTCAGAGATCGCTGTATATGATTTTTTCCAGAATTTGCTGCCAAAGACACAAGTTCTTAATACTGCAAATGTAAGAGCTTTCACCAGCGGGCCTTAGGATCAATCACCACTGTGTTACCTCTTTCCTTGATAGTGACTAGGGAGGTAACGGTTACCGGTTTCACATTAAAACCATGCTAAAATTCACATGGTTAGTATTACAGTTTCAAATCTGAATCATCATTAAAACCGTGTTTGATTATTGTGAGTGATTTGCAAGCCTGGCGTAATGTCGGCATGTGTGCAACATAGGGAGAGTGTTATGGGCCTGTGTGTTTCCCCAGGTACCACCGTTCTCCCCATGGTTGACTTCATTTATTCCTTGAGGTTGCGGGGCTCTGTCTCTGAGTCCTCTTTCACCTTTGTCGGGGAGGTTGTATTCCTGTCTGAGGGTGAGACGTCTTATCTGTGCAGCTGTGTCTACAGTATGGAGTGGAACCCGTTGCTGGGGCAACCAAGGTCACAGAGAAGTGTAGTCCCTCTAAGTCTAAACAGGGTATGCCACTAAAACACTGAGCACCGGGGTAACGGTCAGAGCTGTGAGGCCTTCACGCAGCGAACACCTCACTGGTGGAGACCTGACAAGTTTCCTAGATCAAGCTGCAATAAAAGTCTTCTGTGTCAGACATCAACAGATCCTGGACCTCTTCCCTCCTGCTGAATGAGTTAACCAGTCTAAAAGAAATTCCACAACACTCCTGTTCATCCAACTCTCTGCCAACGCTAAACAGTGTATTCTCCTGTTGGTACTGACTCTTGTTTTGAGCTCCAGGTGCCAATCAGGCTCCACAAGACCAGACCACAGGATCACCGAGTCTATCACAGATGTTTGCTGGTGGCTATGGCGGAGCTTCCTCGTCAGCGGCAGCAGCATCCGAAGCAGCCGCAGGTGACGATGGCGGAGGTGGCCGTCAGGTGGATGAGGGGAAGGGGAGGCAGGAGGAGGAGAGACCCGCGGCCGCCGCCGGTGCGAGTGGAGGCGAATCTGAACTTCAGGTAAGAGGTGATGAACTGCAGTCTACCCGGGTCAGATATGAACCAAGTTTGAGTGTAGTTTATTATTTATTATTACTATTATTTATTACTAGTCTGTGAAAATATCACTAAATCTGTTATTTATTCATTTTAATATTCATCAGCGATCATGTCTCACCTCCATTCCTCTCTGTTCTAATTTCAGGATCCCATCATACGCTGTACATTGTTCAGGAGGTGAACTAGACCAAGCAGCCTTTTGGTTTCCACTCAGTACTGTGTAGAATAATGGGACCCGGGCCGAGTTTTTGTCCCAGTCCAGCCCTGACTGCTCAGTATAAGTTGGTGGTAAAGTTTTACTGTCGTGTAAAGAACACAGCACCAAGTGAGTAAAATCTGAGTAACAAAAGCGTTTAATGCCATAAGAACAGCCGACTAGAACCGATCCTGATCACTGATGAGATGCAGCGAACTAAACAGAACAGCTGTCAGTCCTGGTAGAAACAGAGAAGAAGTGAAGAGAAGCAACCTGCTCTGTGGAGCCGAAGCTGAGGGCTGAAAACAGCGTCCAGTAGTTTCCGTTGTCGCTCGTTCTCCTCTTTGGATCGAGAAAGTTCCTCCTCGTACTCTGCTATCGTTCTTTCAAACAGCCCAAATATCTCTTCAGCAGCCGCAGTTAGTCGCTGCTTCACCAACGCTCTCAGCATTTGGACTTTACTCATTTTCACACGACGACAGAAACTTTTTCTCCACTCAGACTCCGTCAGAAACACTGTTTGCTCTCCATCAAACAGCCACTCTGACTAGCGCTGTGTTGCTAACCAGCTAGCATGCTAAGCTAACTTCAGTAGCTCTGTAGGCTACCGGGAGATGAGTCAGAGGTAAAACATTCACAACAAAAGGTGAAGAGCACAAAGTCCATTCAGACAGGTTTATCCGGACATACAGAGGCTCTGATGGATCAGGACTGCTGGAGCTCACACACACTTTCTCTACACAACAAAGAGACTCTGCTAGCAGACATGTTTCTGCTGGACGCCATCTTGAACAGTCAAGTCAGTGAAGAATACTACTTCCGGGTCACAGTGTAATTGCCGAGCTTCAAAATAAAAGTCCGGAAGTGTTATTGAAATTACAGGCTTCCTCAGAAAAACACACGCAGAAAGATAAATGATTGAAACAGACTTCTTAAAGAATGAGCCGTCTTCAGGGAATCTACTGCTCACCTCATGGAGATGTCAGTAAATGATGTGTTAAAATGTCATTCATGTTGGGAAACACTCGCTGCTTTTAACTGATTCAACCAACTCAGTTTGATGAAAGACTAATATTTTATAACATTTTCAGAGCTCTGAGAAAACAATGAACCACATTCAAAAGGTGATGGTAGTTTGTTTCCCTTTCATTTACCTTTCAAACAGAAGAAACACGTTTTGGTCTCAGAGTGTAAATCTAAGATTTCATCTGTTTTTGTTGCTGCCAGATTAATTTGTCTGAAGGTGAAGTTAATGTTCATGTTTTTATTAGATAGTTTAACATTGTACAAGAGTGTGGCGCTGTAATTAACAGCCTGACTGAGGTTCGCTGGTCTTCCAATCATCACTGTCCATCAGTCTCAGGTTCAGAAGAGTCTCCAGTCTGGTCATCAGAATGAGGCTGTAAATATGAATCTGGATCTGAGTTCCTGGCTGGTTCTGGTCCTCCACAGTCCTCTCCATCAGCTTCTGTTTCCATCTGTTCAGCTGAGCTGCTGGCTGGAGGCTCTGAAAGGTTTCTCTCCTGTGTGGATTCTCATGTGTTTATGTAAAGTTCCACTCTGTGTAAAAGATTTCTTACATACTGAGCAGCTGAAAGGTTTTTCTCCTGTATGACATCTCATGTGTTGCTTCAGATGTCCACAATCACTGAAAGCTTTATGACACATTGAGCAGATGTACGGTTTCTCTCCTGTGTGGATTCTCTTATGTTTATATAAAGATCCACTCTGGGTAAAAAATTTCTTACAAACTGAGCAGCTGAATGGTTTCTCTCCTGTATGACATCTCATGTGTGCCTGTAAATGTTCTCTCTGTGTAAAAGATTTCTTACATAATGAGCAGCTGTACGGTTTGTCTCCTGTGTGGATTCTTTTGTGTTTAAGTAAATTTGCCCTCTGGGTAAAAAATTTCTTACAAACTGAGCAGCTGAATGGTTTCTCTCCTGTATGAAATCTCATGTGTGTCTTCAGATGTCCACTATCACTGAAATCTTTATCACAAACTGAGCAGCTGAATGTTTTCTCTCCTGAATGGATTATCATGTGTCTCTTCAGATTTCTACGATAACTGAAAGCTTTATCACACATTGAGCAGCTGAACGGTTTCTCTCCTGTATGGATTCTCATGTGTTTACGTAAAGTTCCACTACGTGCAAAAGATTTCTGACATACTGAGCAACTAAATGGTTTCTCACCAGCACTACATCTGGAATCACTGACAGAAACTTCACCGTTATTCAGAGAGTTTAAACCTGACTGAGGTTCTCCGGTCTCCTTCCAGTCATCACTGTCATCAGTCTCAGGTTCAGAAGAGTCTCCGGTCTTGTCATCAGTATCTAGTTCTGGATGTGTCTCTGGATCTGCGCTCCTGAATGGTTCTGGTCCTCCACAGTCCTCTCCATCAGCTTCTGTTTCCATCTGTTTAGTTAGTCTCTGATGATGCTGTGAGGACTGAGGTTTCTCTTCATCTCCCTCCTGACTGGTCCAGAGGTCCTCCTGTTCATCTTTATTGTGTTCTGGGTCCTCCTGGTCCAGACTGGAGCTCCACTCCTGCTGCTCAGGGGGAACCTCTTCTTTAACCACCAACAGCTGCTGGACGTCTGCAGGACAGAAAGAAGTACAGACACATTACTGACTAAAATCTCAAAGGCTGTTTTGTTCTCTTTGGCACCACCTAAGCGATAAGCAATAATTGCAACTGTGTTTTTGGATGTCACTACTCAGAGATCGCCGTATATGATTTTTTCCAGAAATGCTGCCAAAGACACAAGTTCTTAATACTGCAAATGTAAGAGCTTTCACCAGCGGGCCTTAGGATCAATCACCACTGTGTTACCTCTTTCCTTGATAGTGACTAGGGAGGTAACGGTTACCGGTTTCACATTAAAACCATGCTAAAATTCACATGGTTAGTATTACAGTTTCAAATTTGAATCATCATTAAAACCGTGTTTGATTATTGTGAGTGATTTGCAAGCCTGGCGTAATGTCGGCATGTGTGCAACATAGGGAGAGTGTTATGGGCCTGTGTGTTTCCCCAGGTACCACCGTTCTCCCCATGGTTGACTTCATTTATTCCTTGAGGTTGCGGGGCTCTGTCTCTGAGTCCTCTTTCACCTTTGTCGGGGAGGTTGTATTCCTGTCTGAGGGTGAGACGTCTTATCTGTGCAGCTGTGTCTACAGTATGGAGTGGAACCCGATGCTGGGGCAACCAAGGTCACAGAGAAGTGGAGTCCCTCTAAGTCTAAACAGGGTATGCCACTAAAACACTGAGCACCGGGGTAACGGTCAGAGCTGTGAGGCCTAAACATGGCGCTGCATGAGTGGCCGCCTGTTACAGCAGCTCTCGCTTATTCTAGAGCTTGTCTCTTCAAAAACTTTTTAATCTTTTCATTCATTTACCAGTATTAAGTCCTCTAATTCAACAGTCTTTCCGGAATTATGGAGACCAAAGCAGCAGCTTTGGTCCTAACTTTTCATCACTTTTCACAATGTTTCCGTCCGTGTGCGGGGACCCAACGAGCAGACCCATTGTTTACACCAGGGATCAGCTGTTGGCGCTCCGCAACACAGCGCCTCTGCACCCAGAGGAAAGACCCGCTGTTCCCTCGGTTCCTCCGGAGATAAAGAGGAGAAGAAGGGGATGCCGGGCTGGAGCTCAGCGTCGCGCACGGAGGATGAAATACAAACCAGTCCTTCCGTCTGTTTTCATGGGGAATGTGAGATCTCTCCCCAACAAGATGGACGAGCTGGCGGCGCTGACCCGACATCAGAGGGAATATCGGGAGTGCAGCGTGATGGTGTTCACCGAGACGTGGCTGACGGAGGCGACCACGGACAAGGTGACGGAGCTGGACGGGTTTAAGTTGGTGCGGGCGGACAGGACGAGAGACAGCGGTAAGAGGAAAGGAGGAGGACTGGCGGTGTTTGTGAATGATAGATGGTGTAACCCTGGTCACATCACTGTTAAAGACCAACACTGCAGCAGGGACATCGAGCTGGTGGCTGTTAGTATGAGGCCGTATTATTTACCGAGGGAATTTACACGTTATTATGATGGCTGTGTATGTTCCCCCCTCTGCTAACGGTGACACAGCTTGTGATGTCCTCTATTCAGTCACTAGCAGGCTGCAGACACAGCACCCTCAGGCCCTCCTCCTGGTCTCTGGAGACTTTAATCATGTCTCTCTGTCCTCCACTCTACCAACTTTCACCCAGTATGTTTCATGCTGCACACGGGGCAATAAAATCCTGGACTTATTGTATGCCAACTGCAAGGAGGCATACACATCACCCCCCCCCCCCCCCCTGGGAAGATCAGACCACAACCTGGTTCATCTCCAGCCTGTGTACAGACTGCTGGTACACAGAGAACCAGCCGTCTCCCCCACAGTGAGGACATGGTCCAAAGAAGCTGAGGAAGCTCTGCAGGACTGTTTCAGCACAACAGTGTGGGAGGAACTCTGGGACTCTCATGGGGAGGATATAGACGGACTGACGGGCTGCATCACGGACTACATAAACTTCTGCATGGAAAACACCGTACCAACCAGGACGGTAAGGTGTTTTTCCAACAACAAACCCTGGATTAATCCTGATATAAAGGCCCTCCTTAAGGAGAAGAAGAGGGCCTTTAGATCAGGAAATAAGGAGGAGCTGAAGGCTGTTCAGAGGGATCTAAGGAGGAAAATCAGGGAGGGGAAGAACAGCTACAGGAGGAAGATGGAGGAACAGTTGCAGCAGAACAACATCAGTGGAGTCTGGAAAGGCCTAAAAACCATCTCAGGCCACAAGAAGCCAGACTCCAAGGCTGTGGGAGACCTAAAGTGGGTGAATGATTTGAACCATTACTTTAACAGGTTCAATGAGTCACCTGCCCCTCCCCCGGCCCAGTCCACCCTGCTGCAACCCCCCCTTCATCTGCCACTTCAAGACAGTGCCCCCCCTCCTCCTCCTCCTTCACCACCTTCAGCACAACAGCCCCCCCACTGACACCAACACCTCCATCGACACCTACAGCTCTACCTATGGCTCCAGCAGACCCGTCACACAGACAACCCCCCTCTGCTCCACTACACAACTCTACCCCCCACCACCCTCCACTGCCTCTGACACACAGCCCCCCTGCTCCAGTTTGTCCTTCACAACACTTCAGGTGAAGAACCAGTTCAAGAAGATGAACGTGAGGAAGGCTACGGGTCCAGATGGCATCAGCTCCAGGCTCCTGAAGTCCTGCGCAGACCAGCTGTGTGGGACTTTTGGACGTCTATTCAACCTGAGCCTGAAGCTGAGGAAGGTACCACAACTGTGGAAGACATCCTGCGTGGTACCTGTGCCCAAGACCCCACACCCCAAGGACCCCAGCAGCTTCAGGCCGGTGGCATTAACATCCCACCTGATGAAGGCCCTGGAGCGCCTGGTCCTCCAACATCTCCGCCCTGTGGTGAGTCCATCCATGGACCCACTACAGTTTGCCTATCTACCTGGCATTGGGGTGGATGATGCCGTCATCTTCCTTGTGGACCGAGCTCTGTCTCACCTGGAGAAACCTGGGAGCACTGTGAGGATCATGTTCTTTGATTTCTCCAGTGCTTTCAACACCATCCAGCCGACACTTCTGAGGGACAAACTGGAGACTGCAGGGGTAGATCAACATCTAACATCCTGGGTACTGGACTACCTCACAAACCGCCCACAGACACGGTGGTCTGCAGTGTGGGGGCCCCGCAGGGAACGGTTCTGGCTCCGTTCCTCTTCACGCTCTACACTGCAGACTTCTCTTACAACTCACCAACCTGTCACCTGCAGAAGTTCTCTGATGACTCTGCTATCGTCGGCCTCATCACTGATGGGGACGATGGGGAGTACAGAGAACTTTCCCAGGACTTCGTGGACTGGTGCCTGCGGAACCACCTCCAGATCAACGCGGGGAAAACTAAAGAGCTGCTGGTGGATTTCTGCAGGCAAACTCATCCCCCTCCAACACCGGTGAACATCCAGGGATCAGACATTGAGATGGTGACATCTTATAAATACCTGGGTGTTCACCTGAACAATAAACTGGACTGGACAACAAACTCCTCTGCACTCCATAAAAAAGACCAGAGCAGACTGTATCTGCTCAGGAGACTGAGGTCTTTTGGAGTGCAGGGGACACTCCTGAAAACATTTTATGACACCGTGGTGGCATCAGCCATATTTTATGGAGTGGTTTGCTGGGGCAGCAGCATCACAGCTGCAGACAGGAAGAGGCTGGATAAGATTATCAAAAGGGCCAGCTCTGTCCTGGGATGCTCTCTGGACTCAGTGCAGGTGGTGGGAGAGAGGAGGACGATGGCTAAGCTGTCATCCATGATGGAGAAGGACTCCCACCCCATGAGAGACACCATCAGAGCTCTGGAGAGCTCCTTCAGTGACAGGCTGCTACACCCTAAGTGTACGAAGGAGCGTTACAGAAGGTCCTTCCTGCCTGCAGCTGTTAGACTCCACAACCAGCACTGCTCCCAGTAGACCACATACAGACTCCACAACCAGCACTGCTCCCAGTAAAACCACAATCACTGTCACATTCACAACAAACTCACCGGAAACACAAGTGCAATAAGGACTTTATGTACAATTATATCATTGATATGATGGACACATTTTTTCTGGCTTTACTCTTTTCTATTTTGTATATACTAATTTATTTTATTTGTATTTTGCTGCTGTAATGTGTAAATTTCCCCACTGTGGGACTAATAAAGGAATATCTTATCTTATCTTATCTTCATGCAGCGAACACCTCACTGGTGGAGACCTGACAAGTTTCCTAGATCAAGCTGCAATAAAAGTCTTCTGTGTCAGACATCAACGGATCCTGGACCTCTTCCCTCCTGCTGAATGAGTTAACCAGTCTAAAAGAAATTCCACAACACTCCTGTTCATCCAACTCTCTGCCAACGCTAAACAGTGTATTCTGCTGTTGGTACTGACTCTTGTTTTGAGCTCCAGGTGCCAATCAGGCTCCACAAGACCAGACCACAGGATCACCGAGTGTATCACAGATGTTTGCTGGTGACTATGGCGGAGCTTCCTCGTCAGCAGCAGCAGCATCCGAAGCAGCCGCAGGTGACGATGGCGGAGGTGGCCGTCAGGTGGATGAGGGGAAGGGGAGGCAGGAGGAGGAGAGACCCGCGGCCGCCGCCGGTGCGAGTGGAGGCGAATCTGAACTTCAGGTAAGAGGTGATGAACTGCAGTCTACCCGGGTCAGATATGAACCAAGTTTGAGTGTAGTTTATTATTTATTATTACTATTATTTATTACTAGTCTGTGAAAATATCACTAAATCTGTTATTTATTCATTTTAATATTCATCAGCGATCATGTCTCACCTCTATTCCTCTCTGTTCTAATTTCAGGATCCCATCATACGCTGTACATTGTTCAGGAGGTGAACTAGACCAAGCAGCCTTTTGGTTTCCACTCAGTACTGTGTAGAATAATGGGACCCGGGCCGAGTTTTTGTCCCAGTCCAGCCCTGACTGCTCAGTATAAGTTGGTGGTAAAGTTTTACTGTCGTGTAAAGAACACAGCACCAAGTGAGTAAAATCTGAGTAACAAAAGCGTTTAATGCCATAAGAACAGCCGACTAGAACCGATCCTGATCACTGATGAGATGCAGCGAACTAAACAGAACAGCTGTCAGTCCTGGTAGAAACAGAGAAGAAGTGAAGAGAACCAACCTGCTCTGTGGAGCCGAAGCTGAGGGCTGAAAACAGCGTCCAGTAGTTTCCGTTGTCGCTCGTTCTCCTCTTTGGATCGAGAAAGTTCCTCCTCGTACTCTGCTATCGTTCTTTCAAACAGCCCAAATATCTCTTCAGCAGCCGCAGTTAGTCGCTGCTTCACCAACGCTCTCAGCATTTGGACTTTACTCATTTTCACACGACGACAGAAACTTTTTCTCCACTCAGACTCCGTCAGAAACACTGTTTGCTCTCCATCAAACAGCCACTCTGACTAGCGCTGTGTTGCTAACCAGCTAGCATGCTAAGCTAACTTCAGTAGCTCTGTAGGCTACCGGGAGATGAGTCAGAGGTAAAACATTCACAACAAAAGGTGAAGAGCACAAAGTCCATTCAGACAGGTTTATCCGGACATACAGAGGCTCTGATGGATCAGGACTGCTGGAGCTCACACACACTTTCTCTACACAACAAAGAGACTCTGCTAGCAGACATGTTTCTGCTGGACGCCATCTTGATCAGTCAAGTTAGCCTCAGTGAAGAATACTACTTCCGGGTCACAGTGTAATTGCCGAGCTTCAAAATAAAAGTCCGGAAGTGTTATTGAAATTACAGGCTTCCTCAGAAAAACACACGCAGAAAGATAAATGATTGAAACAGACTTCTTAAAGAATGAGCCGTCTTCAGGGAATCTACTGCTCACCTCATGGAGATGTCAGTAAATGATGTGTTAAAATGTCATTCATGTTGGGAAACACTCGCTGCTTTTAACTGATTCAACCAACTCAGTTTGATGAAAGACTAATATTTTATAACATTTTCAGAGCTCTGAGAAAACAATGAACCACATTCAAAAGGTGATGGTAGTTTGTTTCCCTTTCATTTACCTTTCAAACAGAAGAAACACGTTTTGGTCTCAGAGTGTAAATCTAAGATTTCATCTGTTTTTGTTGCTGCCAGATTAATTTGTCTGAAGGTGAAGTTAATGTTCATGTTTTTATTAGATAGTTTAACATTGTACAAGAGTGTGGCGCTGTAATTAACAGCCTGACTGAGGTTCGCTGGTCTTCCAATCATCACTGTCCATCAGTCTCAGGTTCAGAAGAGTCTCCAGTCTGGTCATCAGAATGAGGCTGTAAATATGAATCTGGATCTGAGTTCCTGGCTGGTTCTGGTCCTCCACAGTCCTCTCCATCAGCTTCTGTTTCCATCTGTTCAGCTGAGCTGCTGGCTGGAGGCTCTGAAAGGTTTCTCTCCTGTGTGGATTCTCATGTGTTTATGTAAAGTTCCACTCTGTGTAAAAGATTTCTTACATACTGAGCAGCTGAAAGGTTTTTCTCCTGTATGACATCTCATGTGTTGCTTCAGATGTCCACAATCACTGAAAGCTTTATGACACATTGAGCAGATGTACGGTTTCTCTCCTGTGTGGATTCTCTTATGTTTATATAAAGATCCACTCTGGGTAAAAAATTTCTTACAAACTGAGCAGCTGAATGGTTTCTCTCCTGTATGACATCTCATGTGTGCCTGTAAATGTTCTCTCTGTGTAAAAGATTTCTTACATAATGAGCAGCTGTACGGTTTGTCTCCTGTGTGGATTCTTTTGTGTTTAAGTAAATTTGCCCTCTGGGTAAAAAATTTCTTACAAACTGAGCAGCTGAATGGTTTCTCTCCTGTATGAAATCTCATGTGTGTCTTCAGATGTCCACTATCACTGAAATCTTTATCACAAACTGAGCAGCTGAATGTTTTCTCTCCTGAATGGATTATCATGTGTCTCTTCAGATTTCTACGATAACTGAAAGCTTTATCACACATTGAGCAGCTGAACGGTTTCTCTCCTGTATGGATTCTCATGTGTTTACGTAAAGTTCCACTACGTGCAAAAGATTTCTGACATACTGAGCAACTAAATGGTTTCTCACCAGCACTACATCTGGAATCACTGACAGAAACTTCACCGTTATTCAGAGAGTTTAAACCTGACTGAGGTTCTCCGGTCTCCTTCCAGTCATCACTGTCATCAGTCTCAGGTTCAGAAGAGTCTCCGGTCTTGTCATCAGTATCTAGTTCTGGATGTGTCTCTGGATCTGCGCTCCTGAATGGTTCTGGTCCTCCACAGTCCTCTCCATCAGCTTCTGTTTCCATCTGTTTAGTTAGTCTCTGATGATGCTGTGAGGACTGAGGTTTCTCTTCATCTCCCTCCTGACTGGTCCAGAGGTCCTCCTGTTCATCTTTATTGTGTTCTGGGTCCTCCTGGTCCAGACTGGAGCTCCACTCCTGCTGCTCAGGGGGAACCTCTTCTTTAACCACCAACAGCTGCTGGACGTCTGCAGGACAGAAAGAAGTACAGACACATTACTGACTAAAATCTCAAAGGCTGTTTTGTTCTCTTTGGCACCACCTAAGCGATAAGCAATAATTGCAACTGTGTTTTTGGATGTCACTACTCAGAGATCGCCGTATATGATTTTTTCCAGAAATGCTGCCAAAGACACAAGTTCTTAATACTGCAAATGTAAGAGCTTTCACCAGCGGGCCTTAGGATCAATCACCACTGTGTTACCTCTTTCCTTGATAGTGACTAGGGAGGTAACGGTTACCGGTTTCACATTAAAACCATGCTAAAATTCACATGGTTAGTATTACAGTTTCAAATTTGAATCATCATTAAAACCGTGTTTGATTATTGTGAGTGATTTGCAAGCCTGGCGTAATGTCGGCATGTGTGCAACATAGGGAGAGTGTTATGGGCCTGTGTGTTTCCCCAGGTACCACCGTTCTCCCCATGGTTGACTTCATTTATTCCTTGAGGTTGCGGGGCTCTGTCTCTGAGTCCTCTTTCACCTTTGTCGGGGAGGTTGTATTCCTGTCTGAGGGTGAGACGTCTTATCTGTGCAGCTGTGTCTACAGTATGGAGTGGAACCCGATGCTGGGGCAACCAAGGTCACAGAGAAGTGGAGTCCCTCTAAGTCTAAACAGGGTATGCCACTAAAACACTGAGCACCGGGGTAACGGTCAGAGCTGTGAGGCCTAAACATGGCGCTGCATGAGTGGCCGCCTGTTACAGCAGCTCTCGCTTATTCTAGAGCTTGTCTCTTCAAAAACTTTTTAATCTTTTCATTCATTTACCAGTATTAAGTCCTCTAATTCAACAGTCTTTCCGGAATTATGGAGACCAAAGCAGCAGCTTTGGTCCTAACTTTTCATCACTTTTCACAATGTTTCCGTCCGTGTGCGGGGACCCAACGAGCAGACCCATTGTTTACACCAGGGATCAGCTGTTGGCGCTCCGCAACACAGCGCCTCTGCACCCAGAGGAAAGACCCGCTGTTCCCTCGGTTCCTCCGGAGATAAAGAGGAGAAGAAGGGGATGCCGGGCTGGAGCTCAGCGTCGCGCACGGAGGATGAAATACAAACCAGTCCTTCCGTCTGTTTTCATGGGGAATGTGAGATCTCTCCCCAACAAGATGGACGAGCTGGCGGCGCTGACCCGACATCAGAGGGAATATCGGGAGTGCAGCGTGATGGTGTTCACCGAGACGTGGCTGACGGAGGCGACCACGGACAAGGTGACGGAGCTGGACGGGTTTAAGTTGGTGCGGGCGGACAGGACGAGAGACAGCGGTAAGAGGAAAGGAGGAGGACTGGCGGTGTTTGTGAATGATAGATGGTGTAACCCTGGTCACATCACTGTTAAAGACCAACACTGCAGCAGGGACATCGAGCTGGTGGCTGTTAGTATGAGGCCGTATTATTTACCGAGGGAATTTACACGTTATTATGATGGCTGTGTATGTTCCCCCCTCTGCTAACGGTGACACAGCTTGTGATGTCCTCTATTCAGTCACTAGCAGGCTGCAGACACAGCACCCTCAGGCCCTCCTCCTGGTCTCTGGAGACTTTAATCATGTCTCTCTGTCCTCCACTCTACCAACTTTCACCCAGTATGTTTCATGCTGCACACGGGGCAATAAAATCCTGGACTTATTGTATGCCAACTGCAAGGAGGCATACACATCAACCCCCCCCCCCCCCCCCCCTGGGAAGATCAGACCACAACCTGGTTCATCTCCAGCCTGTGTACAGACTGCTGGTACACAGAGAACCAGCCGTCTCCCCCACAGTGAGGACATGGTCCAAAGAAGCTGAGGAAGCTCTGCAGGACTGTTTCAGCACAACAGTGTGGGAGGAACTCTGGGACTCTCATGGGGAGGATATAGACGGACTGACGGGCTGCATCACGGACTACATAAACTTCTGCATGGAAAACACCGTACCAACCAGGACGGTAAGGTGTTTTTCCAACAACAAACCCTGGATTAATCCTGATATAAAGGCCCTCCTTAAGGAGAAGAAGAGGGCCTTTAGATCAGGAAATAAGGAGGAGCTGAAGGCTGTTCAGAGGGATCTAAGGAGGAAAATCAGGGAGGGGAAGAACAGCTACAGGAGGAAGATGGAGGAACAGTTGCAGCAGAACAACATCAGTGGAGTCTGGAAAGGCCTAAAAACCATCTCAGGCCACAAGAAGCCAGACTCCAAGGCTGTGGGAGACCTAAAGTGGGTGAATGATTTGAACCATTACTTTAACAGGTTCAATGAGTCACCTGCCCCTCCCCCGGCCCAGTCCACCCTGCTGCAACCCCCCCTTCATCTGCCACTTCAAGACAGTGCCCCCCTCCTCCTCCTCCTTCACCACCTTCAGCACAACAGCCCCCCCACTGACACCAACACCTCCATCGACACCTACAGCTCTACCTATGGCTCCAGCAGACCCGTCACACAGACAACCCCCCTCTGCTCCACTACACAACTCTACCCCCCACCACCCTCCACTGCCTCTGACACACAGCCCCCCTGCTCCAGTTTGTCCTTCACAACACTTCAGGTGAAGAACCAGTTCAAGAAGATGAACGTGAGGAAGGCTACGGGTCCAGATGGCATCAGCTCCAGGCTCCTGAAGTCCTGCGCAGACCAGCTGTGTGGGACTTTTGGACGTCTATTCAACCTGAGCCTGAAGCTGAGGAAGGTACCACAACTGTGGAAGACATCCTGCGTGGTACCTGTGCCCAAGACCCCACACCCCAAGGACCCCAGCAGCTTCAGGCCGGTGGCATTAACATCCCACCTGATGAAGGCCCTGGAGCGCCTGGTCCTCCAACATCTCCGCCCTGTGGTGAGTCCATCCATGGACCCACTACAGTTTGCCTATCTACCTGGCATTGGGGTGGATGATGCCGTCATCTTCCTTGTGGACCGAGCTCTGTCTCACCTGGAGAAACCTGGGAGCACTGTGAGGATCATGTTCTTTGATTTCTCCAGTGCTTTCAACACCATCCAGCCGACACTTCTGAGGGACAAACTGGAGACTGCAGGGGTAGATCAACATCTAACATCCTGGGTACTGGACTACCTCACAAACCGCCCACAGACACGGTGGTCTGCAGTGTGGGGGCCCCGCAGGGAACGGTTCTGGCTCCGTTCCTCTTCACGCTCTACACTGCAGACTTCTCTTACAACTCACCAACCTGTCACCTGCAGAAGTTCTCTGATGACTCTGCTATCGTCGGCCTCATCACTGATGGGGACGATGGGGAGTACAGAGAACTTTCCCAGGACTTCGTGGACTGGTGCCTGCGGAACCACCTCCAGATCAACGCGGGGAAAACTAAAGAGCTGCTGGTGGATTTCTGCAGGCAAACTCATCCCCCTCCAACACCGGTGAACATCCAGGGATCAGACATTGAGATGGTGACATCTTATAAATACCTGGGTGTTCACCTGAACAATAAACTGGACTGGACAACAAACTCCTCTGCACTCCATAAAAAAGACCAGAGCAGACTGTATCTGCTCAGGAGACTGAGGTCTTTTGGAGTGCAGGGGACACTCCTGAAAACATTTTATGACACCGTGGTGGCATCAGCCATATTTTATGGAGTGGTTTGCTGGGGCAGCAGCATCACAGCTGCAGACAGGAAGAGGCTGGATAAGATTATCAAAAGGGCCAGCTCTGTCCTGGGATGCTCTCTGGACTCAGTGCAGGTGGTGGGAGAGAGGAGGACGATGGCTAAGCTGTCATCCATGATGGAGAAGGACTCCCACCCCATGAGAGACACCATCAGAGCTCTGGAGAGCTCCTTCAGTGACAGGCTGCTACACCCTAAGTGTACGAAGGAGCGTTACAGAAGGTCCTTCCTGCCTGCAGCTGTTAGACTCCACAACCAGCACTGCTCCCAGTAGACCACATACAGACTCCACAACCAGCACTGCTCCCAGTAAAACCACAATCACTGTCACATTCACAACAAACTCACCGGAAACACAAGTGCAATAAGGACTTTATGTACAATTATATCATTGATATGATGGACACATTTTTTCTGGCTTTACTCTTTTCTATTTTGTATATACTAATTTATTTTATTTGTATTTTGCTGCTGTAATGTGTAAATTTCCCCACTGTGGGACTAATAAAGGAATATCTTATCTTATCTTATCTTCATGCAGCGAACACCTCACTGGTGGAGACCTGACAAGTTTCCTAGATCAAGCTGCAATAAAAGTCTTCTGTGTCAGACATCAACGGATCCTGGACCTCTTCCCTCCTGCTGAATGAGTTAACCAGTCTAAAAGAAATTCCACAACACTCCTGTTCATCCAACTCTCTGCCAACGCTAAACAGTGTATTCTCCTGTTGGTACTGACTCTTGTTTTGAGCTCCAGGTGCCAATCAGGCTCCACAAGACCAGACCACAGGATCACCGAGTGTATCACAGATGTTTGCTGGTGACTATGGCGGAGCTTCCTCGTCAGCAGCAGCAGCATCCGAAGCAGCCGCAGGTGACGATGGCGGAGGTGGCCGTCAGGTGGATGAGGGGAAGGGGAGGCAGGAGGAGGAGAGACCCGCGGCCGCCGCCGGTGCGAGTGGAGGCGAATCTGAACTTCAGGTAAGAGGTGATGAACTGCAGTCTACCCGGGTCAGATATGAACCAAGTTTGAGTGTAGTTTATTATTTATTATTACTATTATTTATTACTAGTCTATGAAAATATCACTAAATCTGTTATTTATTCATTTTAATATTCATCAGCGATCATGTCTCACCTCTATTCCTCTCTGTTCTAATTTCAGGATCCCATCATACGCTGTACATTGTTCAGGAGGTGAACTAGACCAAGCAGCCTTTTGGTTTCCACTCAGTACTGTGTAGAATAATGGGACCCGGGCCGAGTTTTTGTCCCAGTCCAGCCCTGACTGCTCAGTATAAGTTGGTGGTAAAGTTTTACTGTCGTGTAAAGAACACAGCACCAAGTGAGTAAAATCTGAGTAACAAAAGCGTTTAATGCCATAAGAACAGCCGACTAGAACCGATCCTGATCACTGATGAGATGCAGCGAACTAAACAGAACAGCTGTCAGTCCTGGTAGAAACAGAGAAGAAGTGAAGAGAACCAACCTGCTCTGTGGAGCCGAAGCTGAGGGCTGAAAACAGCGTCCAGTAGTTTCCGTTGTCGCTCGTTCTCCTCTTTGGATCGAGAAAGTTCCTCCTCGTACTCTGCTATCGTTCTTTCAAACAGCCCAAATATCTCTTCAGCAGCCGCAGTTAGTCGCTGCTTCACCAACGCTCTCAGCATTTGGACTTTACTCATTTTCACACGACGACAGAAACTTTTTCTCCACTCAGACTCCGTCAGAAACACTGTTTGCTCTCCATCAAACAGCCACTCTGACTAGCGCTGTGTTGCTAACCAGCTAGCATGCTAAGCTAACTTCAGTAGCTCTGTAGGCTACCGGGAGATGAGTCAGAGGTAAAACATTCACAACAAAAGGTGAAGAGCACAAAGTCCATTCAGACAGGTTTATCCGGACATACAGAGGCTCTGATGGATCAGGACTGCTGGAGCTCACACACACTTTCTCTACACAACAAAGAGACTCTGCTAGCAGACATGTTTCTGCTGGACGCCATCTTGATCAGTCAAGTTAGCCTCAGTGAAGAATACTACTTCCGGGTCACAGTGTAATTGCCGAGCTTCAAAATAAAAGTCCGGAAGTGTTATTGAAATTACAGGCTTCCTCAGAAAAACACACGCAGAAAGATAAATGATTGAAACAGACTTCTTAAAGAATGAGCCGTCTTCAGGGAATCTACTGCTCACCTCATGGAGATGTCAGTAAATGATGTGTTAAAATGTCATTCATGTTGGGAAACACTCGCTGCTTTTAACTGATTCAACCAACTCAGTTTGATGAAAGACTAATATTTTATAACATTTTCAGAGCTCTGAGAAAACAATGAACCACATTCAAAAGGTGATGGTAGTTTGTTTCCCTTTCATTTACCTTTCAAACAGAAGAAACACGTTTTGGTCTCAGAGTGTAAATCTAAGATTTCATCTGTTTTTGTTGCTGCCAGATTAATTTGTCTGAAGGTGAAGTTAATGTTCATGTTTTTATTAGATAGTTTAACATTGTACAAGAGTGTGGCGCTGTAATTAACAGCCTGACTGAGGTTCGCTGGTCTTCCAATCATCACTGTCCATCAGTCTCAGGTTCAGAAGAGTCTCCAGTCTGGTCATCAGAATGAGGCTGTAAATATGAATCTGGATCTGAGTTCCTGGCTGGTTCTGGTCCTCCACAGTCCTCTCCATCAGCTTCTGTTTCCATCTGTTCAGCTGAGCTGCTGGCTGGAGGCTCTGAAAGGTTTCTCTCCTGTGTGGATTCTCATGTGTTTATGTAAAGTTCCACTCTGTGTAAAAGATTTCTTACATACTGAGCAGCTGAAAGGTTTTTCTCCTGTATGACATCTCATGTGTTGCTTCAGATGTCCACAATCACTGAAAGCTTTATGACACATTGAGCAGATGTACGGTTTCTCTCCTGTGTGGATTCTCTTATGTTTATATAAAGATCCACTCTGGGTAAAAAATTTCTTACAAACTGAGCAGCTGAATGGTTTCTCTCCTGTATGACATCTCATGTGTGCCTGTAAATGTTCTCTCTGTGTAAAAGATTTCTTACATAATGAGCAGCTGTACGGTTTGTCTCCTGTGTGGATTCTTTTGTGTTTAAGTAAATTTGCCCTCTGGGTAAAAAATTTCTTACAAACTGAGCAGCTGAATGGTTTCTCTCCTGTATGAAATCTCATGTGTGTCTTCAGATGTCCACTATCACTGAAATCTTTATCACAAACTGAGCAGCTGAATGTTTTCTCTCCTGAATGGATTATCATGTGTCTCTTCAGATTTCTACGATAACTGAAAGCTTTATCACACATTGAGCAGCTGAACGGTTTCTCTCCTGTATGGATTCTCATGTGTTTACGTAAAGTTCCACTACGTGCAAAAGATTTCTGACATACTGAGCAACTAAATGGTTTCTCACCAGCACTACATCTGGAATCACTGACAGAAACTTCACCGTTATTCAGAGAGTTTAAACCTGACTGAGGTTCTCCGGTCTCCTTCCAGTCATCACTGTCATCAGTCTCAGGTTCAGAAGAGTCTCCGGTCTTGTCATCAGTATCTAGTTCTGGATGTGTCTCTGGATCTGCGCTCCTGAATGGTTCTGGTCCTCCACAGTCCTCTCCATCAGCTTCTGTTTCCATCTGTTTAGTTAGTCTCTGATGATGCTGTGAGGACTGAGGTTTCTCTTCATCTCCCTCCTGACTGGTCCAGAGGTCCTCCTGTTCATCTTTATTGTGTTCTGGGTCCTCCTGGTCCAGACTGGAGCTCCACTCCTGCTGCTCAGGGGGAACCTCTTCTTTAACCACCAACAGCTGCTGGACGTCTGCAGGACAGAAAGAAGTACAGACACATTACTGACTAAAATCTCAAAGGCTGTTTTGTTCTCTTTGGCACCACCTAAGCGATAAGCAATAATTGCAACTGTGTTTTTGGATGTCACTACTCAGAGATCGCCGTATATGATTTTTTTCCAGAAATGCTGCCAAAGACACAAGTTCTTAATACTGCAAATGTAAGAGCTTTCACCAGCGGGCCTTAGGATCAATCACCACTGTGTTACCTCTTTCCTTGATAGTGACTAGGGAGGTAACGGTTACCGGTTTCACATTAAAACCATGCTAAAATTCACATGGTTAGTATTACAGTTTCAAATTTGAATCATCATTAAAACCGTGTTTGATTATTGTGAGTGATTTGCAAGCCTGGCGTAATGTCGGCATGTGTGCAACATAGGGAGAGTGTTATGGGCCTGTGTGTTTCCCCAGGTACCACCGTTCTCCCCATGGTTGACTTCATTTATTCCTTGAGGTTGCGGGGCTCTGTCTCTGAGTCCTCTTTCACCTTTGTCGGGGAGGTTGTATTCCTGTCTGAGGGTGAGACGTCTTATCTGTGCAGCTGTGTCTACAGTATGGAGTGGAACCCGATGCTGGGGCAACCAAGGTCACAGAGAAGTGGAGTCCCTCTAAGTCTAAACAGGGTATGCCACTAAAACACTGAGCACCGGGGTAACGGTCAGAGCTGTGAGGCCTAAACATGGCGCTGCATGAGTGGCCGCCTGTTACAGCAGCTCTCGCTTATTCTAGAGCTTGTCTCTTCAAAAACTTTTTAATCTTTTCATTCATTTACCAGTATTAAGTCCTCTAATTCAACAGTCTTTCCGGAATTATGGAGACCAAAGCAGCAGCTTTGGTCCTAACTTTTCATCACTTTTCACAATGTTTCCGTCCGTGTGCGGGGACCCAACGAGCAGACCCATTGTTTACACCAGGGATCAGCTGTTGGCGCTCCGCAACACAGCGCCTCTGCACCCAGAGGAAAGACCCGCTGTTCCCTCGGTTCCTCCGGAGATAAAGAGGAGAAGAAGGGGATGCCGGGCTGGAGCTCAGCGTCGCGCACGGAGGATGAAATACAAACCAGTCCTTCCGTCTGTTTTCATGGGGAATGTGAGATCTCTCCCCAACAAGATGGACGAGCTGGCGGCGCTGACCCGACATCAGAGGGAATATCGGGAGTGCAGCGTGATGGTGTTCACCGAGACGTGGCTGACGGAGGCGACCACGGACAAGGTGACGGAGCTGGACGGGTTTAAGTTGGTGCGGGCGGACAGGACGAGAGACAGCGGTAAGAGGAAAGGAGGAGGACTGGCGGTGTTTGTGAATGATAGATGGTGTAACCCTGGTCACATCACTGTTAAAGACCAACACTGCAGCAGGGACATCGAGCTGGTGGCTGTTAGTATGAGGCCGTATTATTTACCGAGGGAATTTACACGTTATTATGATGGCTGTGTATGTTCCCCCCTCTGCTAACGGTGACACAGCTTGTGATGTCCTCTATTCAGTCACTAGCAGGCTGCAGACACAGCACCCTCAGGCCCTCCTCCTGGTCTCTGGAGACTTTAATCATGTCTCTCTGTCCTCCACTCTACCAACTTTCACCCAGTATGTTTCATGCTGCACACGGGGCAATAAAATCCTGGACTTATTGTATGCCAACTGCAAGGAGGCATACACATCAACCCCCCCCCCCCCCCCCCTGGGAAGATCAGACCACAACCTGGTTCATCTCCAGCCTGTGTACAGACTGCTGGTACACAGAGAACCAGCCGTCTCCCCCACAGTGAGGACATGGTCCAAAGAAGCTGAGGAAGCTCTGCAGGACTGTTTCAGCACAACAGTGTGGGAGGAACTCTGGGACTCTCATGGGGAGGATATAGACGGACTGACGGGCTGCATCACGGACTACATAAACTTCTGCATGGAAAACACCGTACCAACCAGGACGGTAAGGTGTTTTTCCAACAACAAACCCTGGATTAATCCTGATATAAAGGCCCTCCTTAAGGAGAAGAAGAGGGCCTTTAGATCAGGAAATAAGGAGGAGCTGAAGGCTGTTCAGAGGGATCTAAGGAGGAAAATCAGGGAGGGGAAGAACAGCTACAGGAGGAAGATGGAGGAACAGTTGCAGCAGAACAACATCAGTGGAGTCTGGAAAGGCCTAAAAACCATCTCAGGCCACAAGAAGCCAGACTCCAAGGCTGTGGGAGACCTAAAGTGGGTGAATGATTTGAACCATTACTTTAACAGGTTCAATGAGTCACCTGCCCCTCCCCCGGCCCAGTCCACCCTGCTGCAACCCCCCTTCATCTGCCACTTCAAGACAGTGCCCCCCCTCCTCCTCCTCCTTCACCACCTTCAGCACAACAGCCCCCCCACTGACACCAACACCTCCATCGACACCTACAGCTCTACCTATGGCTCCAGCAGACCCGTCACACAGACAACCCCCCTCTGCTCCACTACACAACTCTACCCCCCACCACCCTCCACTGCCTCTGACACACAGCCCCCCTGCTCCAGTTTGTCCTTCACAACACTTCAGGTGAAGAACCAGTTCAAGAAGATGAACGTGAGGAAGGCTACGGGTCCAGATGGCATCAGCTCCAGGCTCCTGAAGTCCTGCGCAGACCAGCTGTGTGGGACTTTTGGACGTCTATTCAACCTGAGCCTGAAGCTGAGGAAGGTACCACAACTGTGGAAGACATCCTGCGTGGTACCTGTGCCCAAGACCCCACACCCCAAGGACCCCAGCAGCTTCAGGCCGGTGGCATTAACATCCCACCTGATGAAGGCCCTGGAGCGCCTGGTCCTCCAACATCTCCGCCCTGTGGTGAGTCCATCCATGGACCCACTACAGTTTGCCTATCTACCTGGCATTGGGGTGGATGATGCCGTCATCTTCCTTGTGGACCGAGCTCTGTCTCACCTGGAGAAACCTGGGAGCACTGTGAGGATCATGTTCTTTGATTTCTCCAGTGCTTTCAACACCATCCAGCCGACACTTCTGAGGGACAAACTGGAGACTGCAGGGGTAGATCAACATCTAACATCCTGGGTACTGGACTACCTCACAAACCGCCCACAGACACGGTGGTCTGCAGTGTGGGGGCCCCGCAGGGAACGGTTCTGGCTCCGTTCCTCTTCACGCTCTACACTGCAGACTTCTCTTACAACTCACCAACCTGTCACCTGCAGAAGTTCTCTGATGACTCTGCTATCGTCGGCCTCATCACTGATGGGGACGATGGGGAGTACAGAGAACTTTCCCAGGACTTCGTGGACTGGTGCCTGCGGAACCACCTCCAGATCAACGCGGGGAAAACTAAAGAGCTGCTGGTGGATTTCTGCAGGCAAACTCATCCCCCTCCAACACCGGTGAACATCCAGGGATCAGACATTGAGATGGTGACATCTTATAAATACCTGGGTGTTCACCTGAACAATAAACTGGACTGGACAACAAACTCCTCTGCACTCCATAAAAAAGACCAGAGCAGACTGTATCTGCTCAGGAGACTGAGGTCTTTTGGAGTGCAGGGGACACTCCTGAAAACATTTTATGACACCGTGGTGGCATCAGCCATATTTTATGGAGTGGTTTGCTGGGGCAGCAGCATCACAGCTGCAGACAGGAAGAGGCTGGATAAGATTATCAAAAGGGCCAGCTCTGTCCTGGGATGCTCTCTGGACTCAGTGCAGGTGGTGGGAGAGAGGAGGACGATGGCTAAGCTGTCATCCATGATGGAGAAGGACTCCCACCCCATGAGAGACACCATCAGAGCTCTGGAGAGCTCCTTCAGTGACAGGCTGCTACACCCTAAGTGTACGAAGGAGCGTTACAGAAGGTCCTTCCTGCCTGCAGCTGTTAGACTCCACAACCAGCACTGCTCCCAGTAGACCACATACAGACTCCACAACCAGCACTGCTCCCAGTAAAACCACAATCACTGTCACATTCACAACAAACTCACCGGAAACACAAGTGCAATAAGGACTTTATGTACAATTATATCATTGATATGATGGACACATTTTTTCTGGCTTTACTCTTTTCTATTTTGTATATACTAATTTATTTTATTTGTATTTTGCTGCTGTAATGTGTAAATTTCCCCACTGTGGGACTAATAAAGGAATATCTTATCTTATCTTATCTTCATGCAGCGAACACCTCACTGGTGGAGACCTGACAAGTTTCCTAGATCAAGCTGCAATAAAAGTCTTCTGTGTCAGACATCAACAGATCCTGGACCTCTTCCCTCCTGCTGAATGAGTTAACCAGTCTAAAAGAAATTCCACAACACTCCTGTTCATCCAACTCTCTGCCAACGCTAAACAGTGTATTCTGCTGTTGGTACTGACTCTTGTTTTGAGCTCCAGGTGCCAATCAGGCTCCACAAGACCAGACCACAGGATCACCGAGTGTATCACAGATGTTTGCTGGTGACTATGGCGGAGCTTCCTCGTCAGCAGCAGCAGCATCCGAAGCAGCCGCAGGTGACGATGGCGGAGGTGGCCGTCAGGTGGATGAGGGGAAGGGGAGGCAGGAGGAGGAGAGACCCGCGCCCGCCGCCGGTGCGAGTGGAGGCGAATCTGAACTTCAGGTAAGAGGTGATGAACTGCAGTCTACCCGGGTCAGATATGAACCAAGTTTGAGTGTAGTTTATTATTTATTATTACCATTATTTATTACTAGTCTGTGAAAATATCACTAAATCTGTTATTTATTCATTTTAATATTCATCAGCGATCATGTCTCACCTCTATTCCTCTCTGTTCTAATTTCAGGATCCCATCATACGCTGTACATTGTTCAGGAGGTGAACTAGACCAAGCAGCCTTTTGGTTTCCACTCAGTACTGTGTAGAATAATGGGAGGGAGGAGAGGTAGTAAGAGAGAAGGAAAAAAAAACCAAAAAGAAAGGTTAAGAATTACAAAAAAATTTTTTATTAAGGGTGTTCCCCGATCTGGGGCGGGCCGCCCCCCCGGGCCGAGTTTTTGTCCCAGTCCAGCCCTGACTGCTCAGTATAAGTTGGTGGTAAAGTTTTACTGTCGTGTAAAGAACACAGCACCAAGTGAGTAAAATCTGAGTAACAAAAGCGTTTAATGCCATAAGAACAGCCGACTAGAACCGATCCTGAACACTGATGAGATGCAGCGAACTAAACAGAACAGCTGTCAGTCCTGGTAGAAACAGAGAAGAAGTGAAGAGAACCAACCTGCTCTGTGGAGCCGAAGCTGAGGGCTGAAAACAGCGTCCAGTAGTTTCCGTTGTCGCTCGTTCTCCTCTTTGGATCGAGAAAGTTCCTCCTCGTACTCTGCTATCGTTCTTTCAAACAGCCCAAATATCTCTTCAGCAGCCGCAGTTAGTCGCTGCTTCACCAACGCTCTCAGCATTTGGACTTTACTCATTTTCACACGACGACAGAAACTTTTTCTCCACTCAGACTCCGTCAGAAACACTGTTTGCTCTCCATCAAACAGCCACTCTGACTAGCGCTGTGTTGCTAACCAGCTAGCATGCTAAGCTAACTTCAGTAGCTCTGTAGGCTACCGGGAGATGAGTCAGAGGTAAAACATTCACAACAAAAGGTGAAGAGCACAAAGTCCATTCAGACAGGTTTATCCGGACATACAGAGGCTCTGATGGATCAGGACTGCTGGAGCTCACACACACTTTCTCTACACAACAAAGAGACTCTGCTAACAGACATGTTTCTGCTGGACGCCATCTTGATCAGTCAAGTTAGCCTCAGTGAAGAATACTACTTCCGGGTCACAGTGTAATTGCCGAGCTTCAAAATAAAAGTCCGGAAGTGTTATTGAAATTACAGGCTTCCTCAGAAAAACACACGCAGAAAGATAAATGATTGAAACAGACTTCTTAAAGAATGAGCCGTCTTCAGGGAATCTACTGCTCACCTCATGGAGATGTCAGTAAATGATGTGTTAACATGTCATTCATGTTGGGAAACACTCGCTGCTTTTAACTGATTCAACCAACTCAGTTTGATGAAAGACTAATATTTTATTACATTTTCAGAGCTCTGAGAAAACAATGAACCACATTCAAAAGGTGATGGTAGTTTGTTTCCCTTTCATTTAACTGTCAAACAGAATAAACAAGTTTTGGTCTCAGAGTGTAAATCTAAGATTTCATCTGTTTTTGTTGCTGCCAGATTAATTTGTCTGAAGGTGAATGTAAAAAAGGGTCCTGCCTCCTCCTCCTATCACCTGTGCCCAATCATGTGCTGTGCATGTGCCATCAGTGTGGCTGCACCGACTAGGCCCCCAGCACAGCACTGAGGGAGAAAATACAGACGAGGAGAGGACGGCTGGACTTCACCTGCTAGGACTGCTGCTTGATGGACATTACTTTTCTTGTGTGCGTCCATGGAAATGTGAGTTTATTTTGGTGATGTTTATATTAGCTTGATACTAATGATTAGTAGTTCTCCATTTAAACTGTTGTAGATGCCTGTGTTATCTTAGGCTCACTTTGTTGTTAGTTTATTCAGTTAATTCTAATCACTCTGTAATCTTGTGCTTTATTGTTACAGAACCACACACTCAAACATATTAACAGAAAATAAACAGAAAATGTGATGGACCTTTCATATAACATAAGGTCAAACGCCATTATTTTGTATGTCTGGTCTGCATCAAGATAAACATCCTCAACCCAACGCTTGGACTCCGCAGCTCTGTTTCTACACTCTCACCTGAGCACAAAATAGTGTCCTGACCCGACACCCTGAAGCGATTGCTGCCACACCTATTGATCCAGCAAATACATAATCTCTCACACAATTTTTGGTCCTTTGAGCCGGAGACAGGGTTGTCCAGTCAACATGCAGCACATTCACCAGCAGCTTCCAGTGAGTCATCACCTTCCTACAGAGACCCCCTTCCGCTAACACCAGAGGCCAGGAAGTCCCCTCTGCCTCAAGGTTCAGGTGCAGCGGAACAGTCGCAGCCACAGCACCAAGGAGACCAGGGGTGTCCCCCGCATGGCGCCGTTCACCATCAGCCTGCCAACAGAGACCGCCACCTTCACGGTGCTACATACAGTACACCTGATGAGAGATATTCTCGGCTCTATGGTTCCTCTCATCACCCTGATGACAGCGTCTGCCCACGTGATAATACACTCCCTCAACATGGAGCCCCCTACAGTCAGTTTGATAATGGCTATTGCCTTTCATATGCTGCTTCATATCATCGACCTGAAGACAGAGTCCGTCTTCTCCCCAGCGAGGCCTATGGTCGCCATGATGACCGCCATGGTCAGTCTGCTGAATCTTATCAACAGCCTAGTAATGATGAGCGCTACTATTGGCAACATGGCAGACATAATCCGCCTGACTGTAGAAACCATCCTGATGATCGTCATCGCCCTGCTTATGGCTATGGCAGCTATTATGATCGTGATGATCAGTACAGACAATTGGATGACCGTTACCCTGTTGACCCCCGCCGGTATCCATATGATCGCCTGCGTCCTGCTGAGAGGCCTAAGGCTCAACCTCCACTCGACGGAAACCCACAGGTGGAGATGTATTGTGGACCTAAGCCAACGATCCCCGACTTTGTACATGAGGACCCACGTGAGTTTGCAAGATTGAAACTGGCATTGGACAACATGCTACCACATGATGCACCAGAGCGCTTTAAGTTCCAGATACTAACAGACCACCTGAAATGTGAAGAAGCACTGCTCATAGCTGATTCGTACAGCAATGGCTTATTCCCGTTCAGTGATACCATGAGAGCACTCACTGAGATGTATGGTCAACCTCAACAGCTTGCCTTGAAGCGGATCTCCAATCTGATGGATGGGCCCAACATCAGGAATGGTGACATCAGAGCCTTCAAGTCATTTGCCCTCCAAGTTCAGGCACTAGTGGGCATGTTGCACCAGTTGGGAAGCCAGGGCTGGACTGAATTGAGGTGTGGCTCACATGTATCTAGCCTCTTAGCTAAGTTACCACATGACCTAAGAGCCAACTTTCAGAGATTTGTGAACCCCATCCGCACTCCTATCCCAACACTGCTTGATCTGGCTGAATGGCTTGAATATGAGGTGCGCGTACAAGTAGATGGAAACCAGTACTGTAGCAACTCAAGTCAAGAGAAACAAGCTCCTCGCAGAGATCGTCGAACCGAGTACAAGACACAGAGGACCACTACTGTTCTCCATGGTAGTGAACAGAAGGAGAAATCAGAGAAAGTTGTATCATTATCTGCAGAAGGGGCAAGACAGGAGAAGCCAAAGAAGTACTGTCCATTCTGTGACTCTCTGCAGCATTATCTGAATCAGTGCAGCAACATCAAACTCTTGTCAAAGGAGCAGAAGACCGAATGGATAAAGGTAAACAAGAGGTGCTGGAGATGCGGGCGTGAGCACCAAGCAGCAAAGTGTTCCCTCAAGGCCAAGTGTAAACAGTGTGAAAGAAAGCACCTTGATGTTCTTCATGATGTCAATACCAGCCAAAATGCTGCAGCATCTGGTAAGCCCACAGAGACTGAAGAAAGCACTTGTTTGGTAAGTTCCATCTCTGAGACACTGTACCTAGACCGTCCTACAAGCAGCAGCCAGGTGCTACGCCATTCTGGAGGTCATCCTCCAGAATGGCGATAAGGTACTGGAGACTTACGCTATACTAGATGATGGTTCAGAGCGTACCATACTGCTACACGAAGCAGCTAATCGCCGAGGCCTTCATGGGGAAGCTGAAGACCTGGCACTCCGCACTGTCCGGAAAGAGGTTCGCACCATCCACGGAGCCACAGTATCGTTCTCCATAGCTTCTGCATTACAGCCTGGTAAGTCCTTCCAGATTCACAGAGCTTTCACGGCAAAGGAACTTGGCCTCGTTCGCCATACTTACCCAGTCAAAGCTCTGCAGGAGAAGTACCGTCACCTCAAAGACCTACCACTGCCAGGCATCATGGATGCCCAGCCACTACTGCTAATTGGGTCGGATTACCCACATCTGATCACTCCAGTAGAACTGGTACACCTGGGTCCTCCTGGTGGACCTGCAGCTGTGCACACCAGACTTGGGTGGACCCTACAACGCCCATCATGATTCCTGCGTCACCGGCTAACTCCACAGCAGTGTCTTTTCACTTCCTGTACCCCTCCAGAAGCTGAGCTCTTCAGTCACGTTGAGAAGCTGTGGCAACTGGATACCCGGCCGTATCGGAGTGAACAGCTCATCACCAGATCGAAGCGAGATGCAGATGCAGTCCGAATGCTCGAAGAGAAAACAAGAAGAGTCAAGGTGAAGGGTGTAAGACGATATGCCACCCCTCTATTGTGGAAAGTAAATCTGCCCCTACTCCATGCACCAAAGGAGGCAGTGATGACTCAGCTACGTGGGACAGAAAAACGACTAGCCAGAGAACCAGAAAAGGCAGTGACCTACTCCAAAGAGATCCACAAGTTGGTGGACGCTGGCTATGTTACACCCATGTCACCTGCAGAGGTCAAAGAGAGCAGCCATTTGTGGTTCATCCCGCACCATATGGTGCGTCATAATGAAAAAGACAGGATAGTTTTCAATTGCTCCTTCACATTCAAGGGCCAAAACCTGAATGACCACCTGCTGCCTGGGCCCACACTGGGACCTAGCCTATTAGGAGTCCTCCTTCGATTCAGAGAACACCCAATTGCCATCAGCAGTGATATTAAAGGGATGTTCCACCAGGTCTGCCTGCTGGAAGAAGACAGAGCGTTCCTCCGCTTCCTGTGGCGTGACATGAAGGTACAAGAGGAACCCACTATTTATGAATGGCAGGTGCTCCCTTTTGGGACTACATGCAGTCCGTGCTGTGCCACCTTTGCTCTCTCCAGGCTCATGTCCAGAAGCATACAGAGCCAGAAGAAGATGCCCGTCTGTCAATAGAACGCTGTTTCTACGTTGACAATTGTTTGCAGAGCCTCCCCCTCTGAAGACCAAGCAAAGAAGTTGGTGGACCGCCTGCAATCCCTCCTTATGGATGGTGGATTTGAACTGCGGCAATGGGCCAGCAATGGGCCAGCAATGTGCCCACACTCATTTGCCACCTTCCAAAGGAGTCTCGGTCAGAGAGCAGCGAACTCTGGTTTACCCATGAGGTGAATGACCCTCAAGAACGCACTCTCGGACTCATATGGCAGTGCAAGTCCGACACACTACGATACAAGCAACACCAGAGTGGAAGTCCAGAGCCTACCATGCGCAACATCTACCAACTGCTCGCCCAGCAGTATGACCCTCTCGGGTTCATCAACCCATACACTACGAGAGCCAAGGTCATTGTGCAACGTCTCTGGGACAAGAAAAGAGGATGGGATGATCCCCATTTACCAGAAGACCTACTTCAAGCCTGGCAGTTGTGGGAAAGTGAATTACCCCAACTATCACAGATAACACTGCCAAGATGCTACACCGACCCCAGCCGGGACTGCAGCAACAGCAGTAGGAGCATCCACGTGTTCTGTGATGCTTCTGAACGTGCGTATGGGTCTGTGGCATACCTGCGCACTGAAGACAACGATGGGCAAGTTCAAGTAGCCATCTTGGCTGCAAGATCAAGAGTCTCGCCTAAAAAGCAACTCTCAATCCCAAGACTAGAACTGTGTGGAGCCGTTACGGGAGCCCAGTTGGCTTCAGTTCTGAAAAGACAGCTCACTCTTGACATCCAGGAGGTGGTGTACTGGACTTACTCGACCACAGTACTTCACTGACTTCAGTCAGATGCATGCCGGTATAAGGTATTCGTGGGAACCAGAGTTGCAGAGATACAAGAGCTATCTGACCCTGCAGCCTGGCACTATATTGACTCAGCAACCAATCCCGCTGATGATATTACAAGAGGAAAAACACTAGCTCAGCTCGCTGGACAAAATCGCTGGAGTCAACGACCACCCTTTCTGCAGTTGCAAGTCAACTGCTGGCCAAAGGCACCAGAGGGAGAACCTGCGGAGGAAGGAGGAGAACTCAGGAAGATGGTGTTCTGCGGATCGCTCACAGAAGGAAACAGTCCAGCAATACCTGACGTCCACAGTTCAGCACTTACCAGGAGCTCCAAAAAGCTACCGCGCAGTCGCTACGTGGGGCAGCTGACAGCACTACTCAGCCTGCCGCCGCCGACTTCCGCAAAGCAGAGTTGGCTCTCCTGAGACATGCTCAGATGGAGTGCTTTCCGGATGAGTTTGTGTCAATTAAATCAGGAAAGGTCATCCCAGTAAGTAGCAAGTTACTTACCCTTGCTCTTGAGTATGATGCGTCGTCTGACCTGATCAGAGTGGGAGGTAGACTCCGCAGGTGCGACAACCTGAACCAGGAAGCTCTGCACCCAGTGCTTCTTTCCCCTTCTCACCCAGTCACAAAGCTCCTGATCCAGCACTATGACAGCCAGTTATTTCACCCTGGAGCTGAACGTGTCTTCGCGGAGCTGCGCAGGAAGTACTGGATATTGAGAGGTAGAGAACCAGTTAGGAAGTATCAACACAACTGTCCTGAGTGCAGGAAGTGGAGAGGTCAACCACAAGTTCCAAGGGTAGCAGATCTGCCGCCCTCAAGTCTGAGGCTCTTCCATCCCGCCTTCTATTCAACTGGAATGGACTGCTTTGCTATTAATTCTAATCACTCTGTACTCTTGTGCTTTATTGTTACAGAACCACACACTCAAACATATTCAGAAACAGAAAATGTGATGGACCTTTCATGTAACATAAGTTCAAACGCCATTATTTTGTACGTCTGGTCTGCATCAAGATAAACATCCTTAACCCAACGCTTGGACTCCGCAGCTCTGTTTCTACACTCTCACCTGAGCACAAAATAGTGTCCTGACCCGACACCCTGAAGCGATTGCTGCCACACCTATTGATCCAGCAAATACATAATCTCTCACACAGTGAAGTTAAAGTTCATGTTTTTATTAGATAGTTTAACATTGTACAAGAGTGTGGCGCTGTAATTAACAGCCTGACTGAGGTTCGCTGGTCTTCCAATCATCACTGTCCATCAGTCTCAGGTTCAGAAGAGTCTCCAGTCTGGTCATCAGAATGAGGCTGTAAATATGAATCTGGATCTGAGTTCCTGGCTGGTTCTGGTCCTCCACAGTCCTCTCCATCAGCTTCTGTTTCCATCTGTTCAGCTGAGCTGCTGGCTGGAGGCTCCGAAAGGTTTCTCTCCTGTGTGGAGTCTCATGTGTTTATGTAAAGTTCCACTCTGTGTAAAAGATTTCTTACATACTGAGCAGTTGAACGGTTTCTCTCCTGTGTGGATTCTCTTATGTTTATATAAATTTCCACTCTGGGTAAAAGATTTCTTACAAACTGAGCAACTGAATGGTTTCTCTCCTGTATGACATCTCATGTGCGTCGTCAGAGATCCACGATCACTGAAAGCTTTATCACAAAGTGAGCAGCTGAATGGTTTCTCTCCTGTATGAAATCTAATGTGTGCTCGTAAATGTTCTCTCTGTGTAAAAGATTTCTTACATAATGAGCAGCTGTATGGTTTCTCTCCTGTGTGGATTCTCATATGTTTATATAAAGTTCCACTCTGGGTAAAAAATTTCTTACAAACTGAGCAGCTGAACGGTTTCTCTCCTGTATGAAATCTCATGTGTGTCTTCAGATGTCCACGATCCCTGAAAGCTTTATCACAAAGTGAGCAGCTGAAAGGTTTCTCTCCCATATGAAATCTCATGTGTCTGTTCAGATGTCCACGTTCAATGAAAGCTTTATCACACATTGAGCAGCTGAACGGTTTCTCTCCTGTATGGATTCTGATGTGTTTACGTAAAGTTCCACGACGTGCAAAAGATTTCTGACATACTGAGCAGCTGAATGGTTTCTCACTAGTACTACATCTGGAATCACTGACAGAAACTTCACCGTTATTCAGAGAGTTTAAACCTGACTTATGTTCTCTGGTCTCCTTCCAGTCATCACTGTCATCAGTCACAGGTTCAGAAGAGTCTCCAGTCTTGTCATCAGTATCTAGTTCTGGATGTGTATCTGGATCTGAGTTCCTGAATGGTTCTGGTCCTCCACAGTCCTCTCCATCAGCTTCTGTTTCCATCTGTTTAGTTAGTCTCTGATGAAGCTGTGAGGACTGAGGTTTCTCTTCATCTTCTTCACTCTTCACAGGGACAGGGATGAATGTGAACTTGGTGATATCAGCCTCCTCCAGCCCTTGAAGCTGCTCTCCCTCCTGACTGGTCCAGAGGTCCTCCTGTTCCTCTTTAATGTGTAGGGGCTCTGGGTCCTCCTGGTCCAGACTGGAGCTCCACTCCTGCTGCTCAGGGGGAACCTCTTCTTTAACCACCAACAGCTGCTGGACGTCTGCAGGACAGAAAGAAGCACAGACACATTACTGACCATTCAAACTAAAATCTCAAAGGCTGTTTTGTTCTCTTTGGCACCACCTAAGCGATAAGCAATAATTGCAACTGTGTTTTTGGAGCTCACTTCTCAGAGATCGCCGTATATGATTTTTTTCCAGAAATGCTGCCAAAGACACAAGTTCTTAATACTGCAAATGTAAGAGCTTTCACCAGCGGGCCTTAGGATCAATCACCACTGTGTTACCTCTTTCCTTGATGGTGACTAGGGAGGTAACGGTTACCGGTTTCACATTAAAACCATGCTAAAATTCACATGGTTAGTATTACAGTTTCAAATTTGAATCATCATTAAAACCGTGTTTGATTATTGTGAGTGATTTGCAAGCCTGGCGTAATGTCGGCATGTGTGCAACATAGGGAGAGTGTTATGGGCCTGTGTGTTTCCCCAGGTACCACCGTTCTCCCCATGGTTGACTTCATTTATTCCTTGAGGTTGCGGGGCTCTGTCTCTGAGTCCTCTTTCACCTTTGTCGGGGAGGTTGTATTCCTGTCTGAGGGTGAGACGTCTTATCTGTGCAGCTGTGTCTACAGTATGGAGTGGAACCCGATGCTGGGGCAACCAAGGTCACAGAGAAGTGGAGTCCCTCTAAGTCTAAACAGGGTATGCCACTAAAACACTGAGCACCGGGGTAACGGTCAGAGCTGTGAGGCCTTCACGCAGCGAACACCTCACTGGTGGAGACCTGACAAGTTTCCTAGATCAAGCTGCAATAAAAGCCTTCTGTGTCAGACATCAACGGATCCTGGACCTCTTCCCTCCTGCTGAATGAGTTAACCAGTCTAAAAGAAATTCCACAACACTCCTGTTCATCCAACTCTCTGCCAACGCTAAACAGTGTATTCTCCTGTTGGTACTGACTCTTGTTTTGAGCTCCAGGTGCCAATCAGGCTCCACAAGACCAGACCACAGGATCACCGAGTGTATCACAGATGTTTGCTGGTGACTATGGCGGAGCTTCCTCGTCAGCGGCAGCAGCATCCGAAGCAGCCGCAGGTGACGATGGCGGAGGTGGCCGTCAGGTGGATGAGGGGAAGGGGAGGCAGGAGGAGGAGAGACCCGCGGCCGCCGCCGGTGCGAGTGGAGGCGAATCTGAACTTCAGGTAAGAGGTGATGAACTGCAGTCTACCCGGGTCAGATATGAACCAAGTTTGAGTGTAGTTTATTTATTTATTATTACTATTATTTATTACTAGTCTGTGAAAATATCACTAAATCTGTTATTTATTCATTTTAATATTCATCAGCGATCATGTCTCACCTCTATTCCTCTCTGTTCTAATTTCAGGATCCCATCATACGCTGTACATTGTTCAGGAGGTGAACTAGACCAAGCAGCCTTTTGGTTTCCACTCAGTACTGTGTAGAATAATGGGACCGGGAGGATGCTGTAGGTCTAAGTTATGAGACAAGTACATATACACCAACAAGACAGTGTTCAAGCATTGTCACAAGAAAGCTTGTTTTCATTCATAGGCTTCGTTGTGTTTCCATCGATATCTGGGCCGGTCTCAGCTCCAAAAGCCCGGGCCGAGTTTTTGTCCCAGTCCAGCCCTGACTGCTCAGTATAAGTTGGTGGTAAAGTTTTACTGTCGTGTAAAGAACACAGCACCAAGTGAGTAAAATCTGAGTAACAAAAGCGTTTAATGCCATAAGAACAGCCGACTAGAACCGATCCTGAACACTGATGAGATGCAGCGAACTAAACAGAACAGCTGTCAGTCCTGGTAGAAACAGAGAAGAAGTGAAGAGAACCAACCTGCTCTGTGGAGCCGAAGCTGAGGGCTGAAAACAGCGTCCAGTAGTTTCCGTTGTCGCTCGTTCTCCTCTTTGGATCGAGAAAGTTCCTCCTCGTACTCTGCTATCGTTCTTTCAAACAGCCCAAATATCTCTTCAGCAGCCGCAGTTAGTCGCTGCTTCACCAACGCTCTCAGCATTTGGACTTTACTCATTTTCACACGACGACAGAAACTTTTTCTCCACTCAGACTCCGTCAGAAACACTGTTTGCTCTCCATAAACAGCCACTCTGACTAGCGCTGTGTTGCTAACCAGCTAGCATGCTAAGCTAACTTCAGTAGCTCTGTAGGCTACCGGGAGATGAGTCAGAGGTAAAACATTCACAACAAAAGGTGAAGAGCACAAAGTCCATTCAGACAGGTTTATCCGGACATACAGAGGCTCTGATGGATCAGGACTGCTGGAGCTCACACACACTTTCTCTACACAACAAAGAGACTCTGCTAGCAGACATGTTTCTGCTGGACGCCATCTTGATCAGTTAGTCAAGTCAGCCTCAGTGAAGAATACTATTTCCGGGTCACACGGTAATTGCCGAGCTTCAAAATAAAAGTCCGGAAGTGTTGTTGAAATTACAGGCTTCCTCAGAAAAACACACGCAGGAAGATAAATGTTTGAAACAGACTTCTTAAAGAATGAGCCGTCTTCAGGGAATCTACTGCTCACCTCATGGAGATATCAGTAAATGATGTGTTAAAATGTCATATTGTTTATTTCATTTGGATTTTTTTACATTTCAGTCAGTCTATATTTGTTCAAAACTACACTTCTGTTGTTGCAGTTGATCAGTTATGTTCATTTATATTCAGTGTATTTGAGAAAATAGAGCAATATTACTTCTGCCCTTTATTTATTTATATTTGTCTTTTCAAAAACAAGGAAAACAACTGATAGGAGTACTGCTATAGTTCCTGATTGATAAGTAGTACCTGTAAGATTAGTAGTACTAGTAAATTCTGAATGATACCCATCCCTACAATCAGCAGCGTAGCTAGTTTTTATCAATAATAACTGTCATACAACATACGTGAGTTTAAACCTGTCTAAGGCTCTCTGGTCTTTTTACAGTCATCACCGTCATCAGTCTCAGGTTCTGGATGTTTACCTGGATCAGAGTTCCTGGCTGGTTCTGGTCCTCCACAGTCCTCTACGTTCATTAGCTAGAGTTGGTGACGTATATTGTGCAAGACTGGAGATGTACTTCACTGGCCGGTCTCACAAAACTAAATGATGCTACAACAAACCTACAACATTTTGAATTGAAAAGTCAATGTTTTAAATTGGCAAACGTGCGTCACCAGATTCTTCCTCCAGCTGCTAGCGTGACAGCTGAGAGTACTAACAATAGCCATGTTCGTTCATAATGATCATTTTGGGGAAGTATCTTTGGAGGGAGTCCTGAAGGGACAGACTATCAGCGTTGCCACCTTTCTCGCTAGATTTTGCGATTGAAGAGTTAGTGCTGCCATCTACTTTCATTGGAGAAGAGTTGCCAACACTGAGCTGGGTTTTTAGGTAGGAAAAGTTCAACTCCAACGTACTCTTACTAGTTTCTCAATGTTACCAACGCTAGCTTTATACTCCACAGAAACACATTTTTTTCTCATCTCTTTATTTTCTTATAAAATATCCTAATTTATGTTCCAGTATAAAAAAAAGTACAAAAAAAAAAAAAAAGCGAAAAACAAAAACAAAAACGGAGATTTACAAACCAAACAAGTCAAAGGTGGTAATCTAAAGGTCATCCATTCAGTTAGCTGATTTTTACACTTTGAATCAATTGTGGCAACAATTGAATCGAAGGCAGCTGGACTTCGATTTGTCTCTGAAACAAGAGACAAATCTAAGTCCAGTTGCCTTCGATTCAATTGTTGCCAGAATGAATATGACCTGGATGAATCAGAACATTCACAGACTTTGAATCAAGTGAGCATATTTAACTATGAGATATCTGAAATGTCTGAAGAATTAATCTGTTCACTGAAGTGACATTAAAAGACTCTTTATATTCCTGCTGATTGTTTCATCGAATAAAACGTGACACTCTGCTGTTCACCACCGAGTCAGAGGGGAAACTCTGGATATTAGCAGAATTCGGTCTTAATGTTCAACGCGTCTCTTATGTCGACTTCACAGGTTCTGCTTCATCAGTTTGTTTGAAATTTAGACCCTGAGGACCGACCATCTGGAAACAATTCATCTACAGTCGTTTGTCTCGTGTTTCACAGCGGGAATCGTGTAGTATCAGGCGATTTGTGTTTTCTTCATCACTCAGTTTAAGCATCAGGACAAAAAGTCAATCAGTCGTCCATGAAGCCATGAAATGAATCCTGATCACTTTCACCATCAAACACATGACGTAGAGTAGACAGGCGTTTCATTATCGGTTCCCCCTCAGTGTTCTGCTCCATCTGCTGCTCCACCTCTTCAGGGTGCTGCTCCATCTGCTGCTCCATCTCTGCAGGTTCCTGCTCCACCCCTTCCTCCTCCATCACCAGCAGCAGCTCCAACTGTGGTTCTGGTTCTGGGTCAGGCGCAGGTTCAGAGGTCTCTGGAGTCTGGACAAGAGCCTCAGTCAAGGCTGCAATCATCCTCCCCGCCTCCCCTCGATCTTCCATCTGCTGCAGGTTACACACCAAGGCAAAGGACCTGAGGGGTTAACACCACAACACAGACTGGTGTTAAAACTGAACCAAAGAAGAAGTTACTTCAGATATTAAGTATAAAAACAATAAATGTACTGTCCAGAGACTGACTAGCTAGCTAGCTAACTCCTGCTCTCCTCCCGGTGAAGTAGTCTCCTAGCGGTGAGGACTGGGGCAGAGGGACGTGACCCAGTGCTGGCTGCTGTTGGGCTCATTTTCTGTAACATGGTAGAATTAGCAAGCCAGCTAGCTAACTACCCAGTCACTACACGAAAATAAAATTTAGTAAAGTAAAATTTAGCAACGTAATGCTTCATACATACACTCTTGTCACAGTTAAGTCAATCAAAAAGAGAGTGGTGCAATATCGGCGAAGCGTTTCAGAGATGGAGAGAAAGGGTTGCTAATAGTTTAGCCTTCTGCTAACCACAACCAATGGCTCACAGCTGCTGTTAGCAGAAAGCTAAATATCAGCAACATTTACTCTGCATCTCTGAAACACTTCTCTGACATTGTAGCTCGCTAGAGCCTCCAATCACAGTTTGTCATCTCAAGTCTAGCCAACAACACAGCAAGATGACATTTTAAATGTGTAGCTTTAGCTCACTGCTCGTGTTAGCCTCCAGTTTTTACTTTGTTTAACCTCCAGCTAACAGTGTGACCTCATCATGACAGTCACACGTCTATACAAATATATAAAATGGCACTGAGACCTGCGGAGGATGTGCGTCGCTGAGTTCAGTGTGGAAGAAACTTCACTGAGCCAACAGGCCAGAGTCAGAGCCAGCTGGTCCAGGCCCAGGCCTTCCAGACCCCCTTCAGACACCAGTTGAGTCCACCGGGCCTGGAGGAGGACGAGGAGGATCAATACATTATAAATAAAAAAAAAAAAAAATCACACAGATCTAGACAGGTGAGACAGATCTGGATCAGGTGAGACAGATCCAGACAGGTGAGACAGGTACCTGCAGGAAGTCTCTGAGCACCGGCGTCACACAGACATCGAGCGGCTGCAGACAACAGCAGCATCCTGGTGGGATGAAGACGGCGCTTGTGGACATGGAGGTCAAACTGCCCCTGAATTCATCAGACAGATGACCACGATGGACGTCCAACATCAACACAGACTCAGAGTTACTCGGTGAGGCCATACGGGGGCGCCACACCTGCAGAGAGGTAAACATGACGTTACATGACCAACAGGAACGAGATGAAAAGTAAACTGTCTCTGTGATGGATTTCACAATAAGAGTGAGGAAGATGACCATTCTCAGACCTTGTTGATCCAGATGAGGAGGCGTTCCTGGTCGGTGAATCCTTCCTGTTGAGCCTCCAGCAGAACGTTGTCTGGGAACCCTTCAGGAACGTGTGACGGGGTTCCTCTGAAGAGCAGCAGGGGGGGCAGGAACGTCCCGTCGGACAGAGCGGAGAGGACGACGTCAAACACGGGTTTGTCTTTGGGCGAGCCAAACAGCTGGAGGGCTGAAGGGTTCTGTTTGGAGAACCGGTTCACGTTGATGAAGATGGAGAACTCGTCCATGGAGCCCACACAGTGAGGAGGAACATGTCTACTCTGGATCTGAGCACAACAAAAATCACTTTATTGATCACAATCTCAGAATGATCTGTTCTTTCACAAGGTAGCAACAGTTTGTGTCAGTTTATTTTTAGTTTAATGTTCATTTCATTTGAAAAAGGTTACAGCTTTGTAATGTAAACAGGAAAATAAACTCCTTGCTGCTGAGAGGAGTTGAACTCAAAATTCACCTATCTCCTGATTTGATACTATCATAATACTTGGGTGCTGATTCAATATGTATTGTGAATTTTAAGTATTGTGATTCACTATTCTGATTTATTGTGATTTTTTTTTTTTTTAAAAAAAAAAGAGGGGGGGAAAAAAAAAAAAATATATATAAAGAGAAATTTTTTTATATAATTTATATAGAAAGAAATAAAAAAAAAAAAAATAAAAATATTATTTTGAAAAAATTTTTTTTTTTTTTTTTTTTTACACAAAAAAAAAAAAAAAAAAAAAAATATTTTTTTTTTTTTTTTTTTATTTTAAAAGGAAAATAAAATTTTAAATTCTGCTGAATATAATCCAATCAATCTGATTTCCATAGATGTAATTTGTATAACCATTCCCTTTGTTCACATCTTATTTTGAAACCGGACATAATCTCGTGTATCTACTTCCTCTAACTTCTCGGAGCCTGACCTCACTGTACTTCACTACAGTACACTTTTGGATGCAGGACTTTAATTTGTAGTATTTCTACACTGTGTTATTGTTACTCTTAGTAATTGTTTTCCATATATACTACTAGCATAAATATTTGCTGACCTGTGTGGAGAGTGCGAGGATGAATGTGCGGCTGTTGTCTCTGATGCTCCTCGGCAGTCTTCCTTGGTGGTGTTGGTTGTTGTTTGCGGGCAGCAGACCGAGCTTGTGTCTCAACAGGAAGTCCACGGTCCAGCTGTAACGGTCCATCAGCTCACTGTCCTCGCCGAGAGCTCTCCTCGCTGTCTGCAGCAGGACGGCTTCGCTAACGATCAGCTGCTGCTCTCTCTGCCTCAGCACCCACTCTGCCATCTTCTCCGTCCTCCAGCACCACTTCCTGTTTGACAACCGGCGCTCCTGCTGCCCAATCCAGGAGCGGATCTCCAGAGGAGACGTCTGAAAGCGGTGGGAGGCCTGAGGGAGGCCGTGACACAGCGAGGAGAGGACCACCGAGAGCTGGGAGGCTGTCAGAGGAGAGACCGGATGCTGAGGAGGAGGAAGAGGACGACATCATCATCGTCATCATGTGACACAGTATTTACTGACATCCATTTATTCGATATAAACATTCACACATTTGAACCAAAAATTCAAATTTCCATCCAGATGTGTCAATGATAATGTTAATATCCTCATAATAATCCTATATCGTCGAGTTTCATCCAACTCTGCTCAGTTTTAACCAGAAAATGTTGAAAATAAAACATGAATGAAGTCTTGTTTCCATCCACTCCTGTTGAATACCAGTATAATTTAAGTAATATATAAATGTTTAATATAAACAGCTACTCCAGTCAAAAGACATGATGGAAATAGGTTATTTGATTTGAAATTTGAAAGAGATTTGTGATCAAGAAATTAATAATAATAATAATAATAATAAATTGATTCAGGGAAATTGCGAAGAACTTTTTTCATACATTCATTCATTCATCGTCACCCTCTTATCCCGTTAGGGGTCGCGGGGGGCTGGAGCCGATCCCAGCTGGCATAGGGCGAAGGCGGGGTTCACCCTGGACACCCAGTCCATCACAGGGCACATAGAGACAGACAACATATAGACAGACAACCATTCATGCTCACATCCACACCTACGGGACATTTAGAGTCATCAATTAACCTAAATTGCATGTTTTTGGACTGTGGGAGGAAGCCGGAGTACCCGGAGAAAACCCACGCTTACACGGGGAGAACATGCAAACTCCACACAGAAGAGTCCCAATCGGAATCGAACATGCGACCCTCCTGCTGTGAGGCGAGAGTGCTAACCACTGCACCACCGTGCAGCCACTTTTTTCATACATTTCTGGCAATTACAAACAAAATTCTTAATTGATAAATTATTACTATTCATAATGATAAGAATAAGAATAAGAATAAAAAGAAACAATATTTTAAAATGTATTTATTTTATTATAAATTCAGTAAAATGAATCACTGAACTACTGCTAGTACTACTATTACTAATAACTGCAATAATCATAAACTCACTATGGGAAATTGTGAAGATCATTTTTCATTTCGCTAACTTTTTATAAACAAAACTATTAATTAAGAAATGATTAACAATAGTAATAATAATAATGATAATAAAAGTAATAACAGCTAAAGAAAATGTTTATCTGCTGTTATCATAGAAAATCCTGATGTCTAAATGAATGAAAGTGAACTATTACAGGTTTAGTTTGAACAATAGAACAGTTCAGTAGCTTGATATTGATTTGAATAACATGATCAGCCCGTTAACACAGTAAACGACCAGTCAGCTGATCATGTGCTCACCTGCTCAGGTTGTGGGCGGGGCCCCAGGAACTTGATGGTCATGGCGGGGGGGCAGGAGAGGGGGGAGGGGGAGGTGAGGGGTTTGACAGACAGCTGGGTGAAGGTCTGACCGGAGGGGAGGAGGTGGATGGGGATGAAGGCTCCGCCCCCCTGACCTGGTGATGATGTCACACTGGGGGGAACAATCAAAACGGAAACAAACTGTCTGAGCTGGTTTCTGATCAGATTTCATTTTAATGGATCAATGGCTGGACAGGAAGTGATTTAAGGTGTAGCGAGGAGGAGGAGAAGAAGAAAAGGTTATATCAGATGAAAGCTCTGGAACAAGAGAATGAGTGTTAAAGGGTAAGTGTGGTGTTTTTCAACCTGGACTCTATTTTCCCATGTTTTTAGGTCTGAACATACCAAGAGCGAAGCAAACATTTCATTCGTGGCACCAGGCGACACAAATGGCACTACTGATGCTGGCTCACGTTGATGTAATAATGCAACTCGAGCAAGAAATTCGGGTGATGTTGTGTCGCGAAAACGTATCAGCGTTGAGACTCTGTCCCAACAACTGATTTAATAGTTGGCTGGTGAACAAACAGTTATGAGAAAACTAAGTAGTGATAATAATGATAACTAGTGACATGAGAAAATAAACTAAATTAATGATAAAACTGCTTTAGATCAGAAGATATCTGAAGAACAAACATGTTAGCATTTAGAGATAACTGGCCCTTCACATTAAATATTCTGCTCCTGACATGCTTTTGCAGAGGCTTTTACTGTGAAGGAGCTTATATCACGTTAGGTGTGTATTAGTGATCAGAGATCAATATTTACCTGTGAGCGCTGAGAGCTGGTTGTTGGTTCTGTGTTTCAGGTCTATTAACACGCAGCCCTGAAACAACAAACACGGTTTAACAGTGAAGAAGTATTCAGGTCCTTTACTGCAGTAAAAACACTAATACTTCACAGTGAAAATACTCCACTACAAGTAAAAAAAAAACTGACTGAAGTAGGAGTAGCTATGTTTACACGGACACAAATAATCAGAATAAATCAGATTAAAAATGCTTCATGTAAACACATCATTCGGAAGATTCTGATCTGAAACGGCCAAACTGGAAAGAAATTTCATTCCGAATGAGAGAGGTGGTTTATGCCGATTGTTGCTCTGATCGGCGTCCATGTACACACCCATTCGGATCACGTCTTCCTGGTTGGGGTAAAATTACCTCCACTGAGCATGTGCGCTACGTCAGCGTGACACGTGACAGACAACGCGGCGTTTGTTTACAACAGGCGGAAGTACAGTTTCTTCTTCTACTACTGTTTCCAGAAAATTAGACAACTCTGCGCACGCCCAAAGGATTTATTCTGATTAACTGCTCGGTGTATGTAAACGCATATCATGATTGGATCATTTTTTTTAGTGTCCATATAAACAGTGAATTTCCAATCAACCAAGTTTCACATTGCATTGGAGAAATTTGCTGCATGTAAATATTGCTAGTGTGTCAGTACTATCATCTAAATGTAGTTAAGGTAGTCTACAGGTAGAAGTACTGCTGCGTCAGTAATCAGTGTCGTTCTATTATCTATCTGATGTTTCTGGATTAATAACACTGCTGCATTAATTTGTACATTGCATTTTAACTCCTTTATATCCTGTTGGTTAGTTTAATCTGCAGCAATGCATCATGGTCTATAAAATCATCATGTGTTTGTATATTATAATCCAGACTAAAAACAACACAGTTTAATCAGGCAGATGCAGGAGGGACAGCTGGCTGGATGCTGTGGATGTTTACTGCTTTGAATTATCTTTTTCTATTTATTTTGCTCTGGAGTCTGTTTCATACCACCAGAGTTGACAATGCAGCTGAAAGATGACTTGTCCATGTCTGTCATTGGTCAGATGCTGCAAACCCCACCCCTTTTATGTGAACATACTCATAACCCTGGGCTTATTTACCGAGTTAATAACCAATGTTGTAGGACCGCTTAATGGCATCTCAGTTGTTATGGTTAGTTAAACCAGATAACAAGAAGACGACCCGGATGCCTTACAGTGTCCTGGTCTTAGTGAGGATATACTAGACTTCAAATGCTTATCAATATTTATCAATATGCAGAAGTTACCATTGTGAGTCAAGATGATGCAGAGATGTTGTGGTCTCTCCATCAGGTGGTTGGCCATCAGGTCTCCTCTGCAGGTGGTGAACATGCACGACACACACCTCAACCTCTCACACAACCTGAGACACACACACACACGCACACACATATGGTTAATATTAAATATTGATTAGTTTTGATCAATAACAAGTGATTAAGTGACTTCTGATTCAGATACATTAAATACATTAAACTCTTAACACATAGATTCATAATGTGAGTTTAATTTATATAAAACAAAATAAAAGAACACAAGATGCAGATTTAAAGCCCTTAAATATAAATGAGGATGGAAGATTTAAGGTGACTCTAAATGGATTTAGACTTCAAATAAAAAAAAATCATCAAAACATTAGATGTGTTGAATTATTAATATTTGTTATAGGTTGTGTTGGTTACCGGGGCTCTGGCTGGAAGATGGTGAGGTACGGAGGGTTCCTCCTGCAGGTAGCGTGGTTACTGTGGAAACATCCGGAGGTGAAGGTCAAAGGTCAAAGGGATAAGAGGGTCATAACATATTAATAAGAGAGTGAGATAAAATTTTGTTTAAATATTCAAGTAAATTTCATTTATATCACCAACTAAATCATAAATTACAATTATTCTTTGTTTTTAATAGTCTTTAGTTGACACTGATATTTATTGCATTTCTATCCGTTTTACTGTAAACGTTATTATTATTATTTACAGTTCTCAGACATCAATGCTGTGTAACTTTATTATTGCGCTAATGTTTTATTTTATGATGACTGATGTTATCATGGTTGAGTGTCACAAGCTCTGGTTCATATCTCAGTAAACTGGACCGAATCACATCACCTGAAGATACACTGAACTGTGAGAAACATTTAAGAGATGATGTAACTGATCACTCTGATCACTCTGAAACCATGAATCCATCCATCCATCTTCCCTTTAGGGGTCGCGGGAGTGCCGATCCCAAGCCGGATTCGAACCTGCAACCCTCTTACTGTGAGGCGTTAAACCATGAATGATAGATGAAAATAAAAAAGCTGCAGATCGTACTTGATCATGTGGTTGGCGTAGGACGTGGAGCAGCAGGTGATGAACCTGCAGAGCGAGCAGTGGACCAGAGACGGGAAGTGTCTCTCGAAGTCCTGAACCGACGACAGACACTCGACACATCGCTGAGATGGACGAGAGACACTGAAACACAAAGAGAGAGAGAGATGTTTCACATTTATTAATGACTCTATTGGGTTAAGGACAGCGACAATGCAGCCATCATGCTGAGGTCAAAGTATGGAAACAAACTACGACGCATGTTCCTAGTGACATGAGAGGTCAGGAAATGCTAATTTTCTTGTTTCTTTCTTCTTTTCTACACCTGTCTTCCGACGACTGATAATTTTTTAAATATATATATATTATATTATATATATATATAAACTAAGGGAAATGGGGGGGTTGAACATAGTTATATATGCATGGGTGTATGGGTAAGTGGTCATGTGTACATAGGTGCATGGTACGCCTGTATCTGTGCAGATATACCAATTTACGTTAAGGTATATTGTATATAGATATGCATGTTTCTATATTATTATTTGCATGGTAGAAACAAACAAAAAGTTCACAAAAAAGAGGGTTTTTGTTACAAATTTTCTATAGATATTGCACTAATATCGTTATCATGAATTCTTTTGGTCATGATAATCCTGCAGTGAAATTCTGATATTGTGAGATCCCTACTGGAGAGACTTAACTCACTGTACAGACACTGAAGGAGAAAAGCAGCAACATAACAGGCGTGAGTGTTTCCTGTGGAGGATAAACAGACAGTACCTCTCCTGGCTGATGGTGGACAGCAGTGGTCCCAGACTCCTCACTGGTTTCCTCTTAGGAGCTTCCTGCTTGGGCGGCGGCGGCTCAACATCGACCACCTGGAATGCAGAAGACGACGACACGAGTATAACCAAACAGAACATGTGATGGATCTATTACTGCAGGTCACTGAACATTTTGAGGTTTAGCGTGTTAGCATGCTAACATTTAATTAGTAGTAAAGTCCAGCTGAGCCTGATCAATGTCATCAGTTCTGCAGGTATTTGGTCATAAACCAAAGTGTTGGACTCATTAACACGTTAACCTGATGGTGGCGCTAGAGATGAATCATTCTGAGGAGACCATGAATGAAGAATGTTTCTGACCCAATCCGGACTGGACTCCATTTAGTTTATGAGTACACCTGTATCTTTACACACACTGACCTTGCATGTAGTGCCTGTCTTCTTCAATTCTTCTTCTTTCTTACATCCTCCGACCACAGAGTATGTTCTCACTGTCACCTGCAGACAGAAAGAGTTGCACTCTTTATTGACTGATGTCAGAAGAGAACAGCTGAATCCGCTGGTTAATGATTCTCTCAAAAGACTCTCTCAAAAATGTCATATAGTTTTATTAGTTACATGTAGAAGTGTAGCTGTTAGACATGACATCTGTTTAATATTTGTGTTGTTGTGGTTGTGGATTTGGACTCCAGGTGCACCCACCTTGGTTCCAGGTTTGAGTCCGATGAGTTGTGGAGGTCTGATGTGGGTTCTGTGGTTCAGTTTGTGTTCAATACGTTCTCGAACATACAGGAAGTGGAGACGACACTTATCACAGCCAAACACGTGCTTCTTCTACACACAGAAACACAGTATGTCAGATGGATGTACAGTACGGAAAATTAGAGTAAAGTTGCAGTGGAGTACAACAGAGCAAAGTTTTAGTAAAGTACAGTTGTGGCAGCATTAAGTAGAGTAAAGCTGCAGCAGAGTAGAGTGAAGTTGTAGTTGAGTAAAGTAAAGTTGTAGTAGAGTAGAGTTGAAGCAGCATAAAGTAGAGTAAAGCTGTAGCAGAGTAGAGTAAAATTGTAATAGAGTAAAGCTGTAGCAGAGTACAGTAAATCTAGTAGAGTAGAGCTGCAGCAGAGTCAAACTGTAGTGGAATAAAGCTGTAGAATAGATTACAGTAAAGTAGCAAAGTAAAGTAAAACAGAGAAAAGTTGTAGTAACAGTGAAGCTGTAGCAAAGTAAAGTAGAGTTTATTAATCCCCGAATTTCCCTCCGGGGATTAGGGATTAGGGATTAGGTTCATCTTATCTTATCTTAGAGCAGTATAGTAGAGTAGGAGATGAGTAAGTAATGAGCAATGAGTAAAGTAGTAGTAAAGTCATATTTAAGTGTAGTGGCTAGTGGCTAGTAGTAGCAGTAGTTGTATAGCAAAGTGCTGCTGGTAACAAGTGTAGTAGTAGTAGTAGTGGTAGTAGTAGCAGTAGTAGTATAGTACAGTGTACCTGGTGTCTAGCAAAGTGCTACTGGTAACAGATGTAGTAGTAGTAGTAGTAGCAGTACTAGTAGTAGTAGTAGTAGTAGTATAGTACAGTGTACCTGGTGTCTAGCGAGGTGCTGCTGGTAACAGGTGTAGTAGTAGTAGTAGTGGTAGTAGTTGCAGTAGTAGTATAGTACAGTGTACCTGGTGTCTCGCGAGGTGCTGCTGGTAACAGGTGTAGTAGTAGTAGTAGTAGTGGTAGTAGTTGCAGTAGTAGTATAGTACAGTGTACCTGGTGTCTAGCGAGGTGCTGCTGGTAACGTGTAGTAGTAGTAGTAGTAGTAGTGGTAATAGTGGCAGTAGTAGTATAGTACAGTGTACCTGGTGTCTGGCGAAGTGCTGCTGGTAACAGGTGCTGCTGGTAACAGGTGTAGTAGTAGTGGTAATAGTGGCAGTAGTAGTATAGTACAGTGTACCTGGTGTCTGGCGAAGTGCTGCTGGTAACAGGTGCTGCTGGTAACAGGTGTAGTAGTAGTAGTAGTAGTAGTAGTAGTAGTGGTAGTAGTTGCAGTAGTAGTATAGTACAGTGTACCTGGTGTCTAGCGAGGTGCTGCTGGTAACGTGTAGTAGTAGTAGTAGTAGTAGTGGTAGTAGTGGCAGTAGTAGTATAGTACAGTGTACCTGGTGTCTGGCGAAGTGCTGCTGGTAACAGGTGCTGCTGGTAACAGGTGTAGTAGTAGTAGTAGTGGTAGTAGTTGCAGTAGTAGTATAGTACAGTGTACCTGGTGTCCAGCGAGGTGCTGCTGGTAACAGGTGTAGTAGTAGTAGTAGTGGTAGTAGTTGCAGTAGTAGTATAGTACAGTGTACCTGGTGTCTAGCGAGGTGCTGCTGGTAACGTGTAGTAGTAGTAGTAGTAGTAGTAGTGGTAGTAGTGGCAGTAGTAGTATAGTACAGTGTACCTGGTGTCTGGCGAAGTGCTGCTGGTAACAGGTGTAGTAGTAGTAGTAGTGGTAGTGGTAGTAGTTGCAGTAGTAGTATAGTACAGTGTACCTGGTGTCTAGTGAGGTGCTGCTGGTAACAGGTGTAGTAGTAGTAGTAGTGGTAGTGGTAGTAGTTGCAGTAGTAGTATAGTACAGTGTACCTGGTGTCTGGCGAAGTGCTGCTGGTAACAGGTGCTGCTGCGCATCACTCTCAGACAGTACTGACACATTAGGTCTTTGGTGTCAGCGTGAATCTCCTGAAAGTGAGACCAGACATCTGAGTAGAAGGACGACCTGAAGTCACACACCTGCAGGACAAAAGAGACACACAATTTAAAAACTACGATAATATAATATAGAGTATACAACATACATAGACAGACTTTACTGCAGATGAAGAGGACAGGTTGTTTCCTGAGTCACACCTGGCAGACATAGGGCATCTCTCCTGGTTTGTGGGTGTTCTTCATGTGCCACAGGAATGCTGCTTCACTGCCAAACTCCAGCTCACAGATCTTACACTTAGCTGGATGAACAATACATAGTCGTCATGACGACATCACACCACAACGAAAACATCTGCTCAGTTTCTTCAACATTGTGCATAACATCACTGTCTGCCCGGCGTAACGGTACGCTGTCTGTCCATCGTAACGGGCTACTAGTCCCCAGCTCAACACCCATACCAACTTACTGTATCCTGTAACTCCGGCTCAGACTCTCTTAAGGTGGACCAGCTTTTCTCCTTTAACTGACCAGCCACTTCTTTGAGTTTTGCTCAGTGTTAAATTAATTTTTAATATCTCTTTTAACCGTTTAACTGAGACTATTAAACTCTTTCTTAATGTCGTTTAACGGTAAAATGGCCACAGGCTTTGTTGCAATGACTGGTTGACATTCACTGATTATAACATGAAAAACACTTGGTTGTAACCTGAATAATTCATGTGCAAGTGCCAGGGCATTACAGACCTGTGGACTGGTACTGACTGTGAACGGCCTCCAGGTGGCACTGCAGTTTGAACGGAGATGAGAAGTGACGGAAACAGTGTGGACACTGAGAGTCCGTGATGTCTCCGTCCTCCAAAGACATCATGGACACATGTTGCTTCATGTGAGACATCAACCTGTCAGACAGAAGGAGCTTCCATTTTTATTCTATCATAATCAACCAAACAACTGTTTTCTTTAGATACACATTTTTACTTTTGGTAATAGTACTGTTACTTCAGTAAATGAGTACTAGTATAAGGAAAGGAGTGAGTCTCACTTGATGTTGTTGCGCAGCGTCTTAGGACAGTGGATGCAGCGGTACGGTCCAGTAAACCTGCGATCCAGCATGTTGGGTTTGAAGGCGTTTGGTCTGCGATCTGTGCCGTAATAAAAGTCCTCCACCATTATCACCAGTTTACCAGGAGGGAGGCTGGGGGGAGGTGGTTCAGACTGGTCCTTCTGGGGGCTGCAGGTGGTGGAGGGGGGCTGGGCCGGGACTGGGCTGGTGAGGCGCTCTGACAGGAAGGCATCCGATGGTCTGTAGGTCCTCTGGGGTGGAGAGAAGACTCGAGGCTGAAGGAGACACACAGGAAGATTAATTAATTTGTTTATTCATTAAGCACACAAACATCTGTGTGGCATATTTGGAAAATAGAGTGCTTTCATTGGGCTTTTTAATGCTTACTGTGCAACTGTTGCACACACAAGCATGTCGGGCAGGTTCGAGAGCGTACTAGAAAATACTGTGGGTTAGGGTGGGCGGGTCAAAATGTGACAAAGCAGCATTCGACTAAGTTATTAATAACTTACAGAAACACTGTGCAATAACTAGCTGCTTGATTAAGGAAAAATCATAATCCTGTTTACTTTGGTCAAAATTGACATCACGATTATTTAACACAGTTGGCCAATTACTTTGGAAACATTGTTCAGGTCAGGTGGGTGCTGACATCCCTGCCCCGACTGACAGTCTCGCTGGCAGCAGGGAGACACAGTGGTCAATAGTAAGTGGCGAAAGTCCGGGCGAGGGGTGCTGTAAAGCACCACCTTTACTGAAAGCCTTTCCAAGCCGACCTAGAGCACCACAAGAGGAAATACATCAGGAAACACTGTACTAGATGTTGTTGCTGTAGTGCTTCTACTTGTAATGTCAGCACCGAGAAAATCACTGTCTCCTATAAGCAAAATGTCAAATACTTAAGTATCAAACTAAATTCATTCTCTGAGGCAGGTGACAGGAAAGATGTACTATATGTTGGGAGATGGATGTGAGGGGAACCTGGTTCCAGATTATCTTTATGTCAGCAGTATAAACTCACAGCAGAGGGTCCCGGTCGAGGCTTTGACACTTTGCTGTAGGTCTGGGAGTCCCTGAACGTTTTTTTCTTGTCCCTGCTCCTCCTGAACTTTTTCTTCTTCTTCAGGTTCTTCAGACCCATAGCGATTGCAGGGCTGCACAGCTGGAGGAGGAGGGAGGGGTTTTTAGAGAGGGTGGGTCAGGATGTGTGATGGCACAGTTGAAAGAGGCGTGGCTACCAGACTTACACACATGAATCCTCTGAGCTCTGTGATGAGTTTGTACTGAGACCTGCAGACGAGACAGTCGGGAGGCGAGACAGGTCCCAGCTGACCTGAGGACAGACAGATGACATTAGTGTACATTAGGGACACCAGCCTACCACACTACATCTGGTCTGGCCTGTGAACATCTCAGGGTCCCCCCAGGAAGAGCTGTAAAACATTGCTGGGGAAAGGTCGTCTGCTGCTGCCTGCTGGCCCGCGACACTGCCTTGGTTAAGTGTTGGAAAATGGATGGATGTACAACAATGGTAATGGTAACAATGGAATAATTGTATCTTTTGTTGCACATATGACAAATAAAGACTTGAAACTCTTAACTCTCTCACAAAACGTCATCTTTAATTCTAGTGGAGATCCTAAAGTTTCCACAGATCTCAGATTAGTCAGGATGAATTTTGGTGAAACATTTGTTTCCATACTCCATATTTAATATTACGGGAACAATGCAGACATGGTTTAAATATAAATTTACAATTTTATCATTTTGGTGTGTTTACTCCTTCATTGTCTATGAGACCTGTAGGAATATGAGGGACTGAAACAACTTCTTCTTCTAAACTGTATTATTAGTTAATTAATCTCTTAAATGTTTAGAATGTACTGTAGAGAATAATTTAACACACCTTTGTGCAGGGGTTTGTGAGAAGCTACAGGCCTGATGCTGCTGCTGCTGGGGGCGGGCAGCTTGGTGGTCTTTGGTACTAGGGGAATAGTCAGTGGTGCTGGGGTTGTAGCCTGTGGGGCTGGGGGTGTAGTTTGTGGTACTGGCGTCATAGTCAGTGGTGCTAGGGGTGTAGTCAGTGGGGCTGGAAGTATAGTCTGTGGTACTGGGGGTGTAGTCAGTAGTACTAAGTGTGTAGTCTGTGACGCTGGGGGTGTGGTCTGAGGCGCTGGGGTCGTACTCAGTGGTGCTGGGGGTGTAGTCTGTGGTACTGCGGGTGTAGTTGGTAGTACTTGGGCTGTAGTCGGAGGTGCTGGGGTTGTTGTCTGTGGTGCTAGGGTCTGTGGTGCTAGGGTTTGTGGTGCTAGGGTCTGTGGTGCTAGGGTTTGTGGTGCTAGGGTCTGTGGTGCTAGGGTCTGTGGTGCTAGGGTCTGTGGCGCAGTCGCTGGTGCTGGGGGTGCAGTCTGTGGTGCTGGGGATGTAGTCACTGGTGCTGAGGGTGTAGTTTGTGGTGCTGGGGGTGTAGTCACTGGTGCTGAGGGTGTAGTCTGTGGGGCAGGGGGTGTAGCCTGTGGTGCGGGAGGTGTAGCCTGTGGTGTTGGGGGTGTAGCCTGTGGTGCTGGGGTCAATGGTGCTGGGGATGTAATCAGCGGCGACACAAGGGTCCACGGCGAGGCAAGGGTGAAGGTCCATGGTGAGATGAAGGCTATAGGGGAGCTGAGGGTGACAGGGCAGGCTCTAGGTGGGGCAAGGGCAGAGGACGGGGTCTTCAGCCCCATCAGAGGGGGGCAGGATTTGAAGTTCACATTGTGGACAGTCAAAACCTTTTGTGCTGCTTCACCTGAGACCACACCTGGACCAAGAGAGAGAGAGAGAGAGAGAGAGAGAGAGAGAGAGAGAGAGAGAGAGAGAGAGAGAGAGAGAGAGAGAGAGAGAGAGAGAGAGAGAGAGAGAGAGAGAGAGAGAGACAGAGAGAGACACACACACTGAGAATTGAAAACCATCATGTTCAAACTCCATCCCTAACCCATCCAACAGGTGATGTGTTTACCTGTGATGACGGGGGTGGGGTCAGCAGCAGTGGTGGTGCAGGTGGGGGGCAGGGAGGCCGCAGTGTTGACTGCAGGACTGTGGATCTGGACTGTAGTGAACCCACTGGCTGAACCTCCAGGATGAGAGTGCAGCTTCAGCTCTGTAGCATTGCCTGCAGGACAAACATGGAAACAATTTGCAGGAAGATCAGAGTGCTTCAGAGCGTCCATGAGACCACGATGCCAGTGGAGTGATTACAGCCGCCACAGTCGCAGATTTAAAATGTCGAAGAAGAGACTCTGTCGGGTAGATAGTCATTTGAACAGTCGATCATTTAGCAAAATCCTCTTCTTCTCTTTCTCTCTGAGAGTCAGATTGAAACCACTCATGTCTGTATGTTATGTTAGCTTAGCTTAGCATAAATACTGTAAACGGAGGGAAACAGCTAGCCTAAACAAGCAAAAGTTGTGGTTGTTGTGTAGCGAGTCTTTTCTTAAAAAAAGTATGAAGTATGAAGTATGAAAATGTATTCTTGACTTGTCAATAGTAGTGTACACATAATGATATGGAGCTTTGTAACACATCCACATATCCGTCGTCAGACCACGATGCATGTTGTGTTTTATGGCTGTCAAACGTGACAATGACGTGTTGGAGGAAATTTGTTTTAACGCTACCAATTTCTTTAACACATTAATGCTACTTGTGAGTTTTAGGTTGTCGCGGCTCAGATTTAAAGCTCAAGTGAAGATACTGGTATCATATGAAACTGGAATACCTGATGAATCTATCGGTACCAACTAGGTCAGACTAGCTTGTCATGAAGGAGGTTAAATAACACTCCAAACTTAATCTAAATTTTGGCAAGGAAAAACTCTCATTGCCATTTTCAAAGGGGTCCTTTGACCTTTGCCCTCCAGATATGTGAATGTAAATGGGTTCTCTGGGTCCCCACCAGTCTCCCCTTTACAGACATGCCCACTTTATGATAGTCCCAATCAGTCTGGATCAAGTCCTAGTCAAGTCAGCACTCTGACATACTGACAGCTGTTGTTGCCTGTTGGGCTGCAGTTTGCCATGTTATGATTGGAGCAGATTTTTTAAAGTCAGAACCTGGGAGGGTTTCTTGACAATATCTGTCATTGTTTTGTGTTGTTAATTGATTTACTATAATATATATAATTGGGCTGTCAATCAATTAAAATATTGAATCACAATTAATTGCAAATTAATCATATTTTTTGTCCGTTCAAAATGCACCTTAAAGGGAGATTTCGCAAGTATTTAATCCTTTTATCATCACGTGATTGGACAAATATGCTGCTTTATGCAACTGTATGTCAATATTTATTACTGGAAAGATTGATTGTGTTAATGTGTTAGAGAAATTAGTGGCGTTAAAACACCTTTGTGTTAACTTTGAAAGCCCTAAAATATATACAATACATACACTTGCATAGAGCATTTTATTTGTACACTGCCATGTTGATAAGAGCATTAAATACTTGAGAAATCTCCCTTTAAAGTACATTTTGAACAGATAAAACATGCAATTAATTTGCAATTAATCACAATTAACTATGGGCAACTACAAGATTAATCGCGATTAAATATTTGAATCAACGGACAGCCCTAATGTAATGGTTCATTGTAGAATGAGAAGCTAACTAGCAGTTAAGAAGAAAAGCATTTTGTTTGCAGGACCTTCCTGTGATCACGTCATCCTGCAGATAGAACAGACTGAACTGTACTGACCTCCAGGCAGCAGGCGGATGAGCCGACCGTTCACCTTGAAGCCCAGAGCAGCACCTGAAGACTGAGCACACACACATATACAGTATATATTAATATACAGTATGTATAAAATAAAGAGGGCTAACACATAAAACAAATGTAAGTCAATGACAAGGCAGAAATATTCTCTTCACATTTTCTGAAGGCAAAAGTCACAATTAACTTGTGTCAAAATACCATTTTAAATCAAATATTGTAGTGCTGTAGATTCTGCAGACTCAAGAAAACATTTTTGTTTGCTACACCTGTACCAAACAAAGATGGCTGTTACTTCCAGATGTGTCACAGGAAGGTGATCACCTGATGGAGTGAGTTAACCGAACATACAGACGAGACTTCAGTTACAGAGTCAGGTGGTTTAGTTAAGAAGCGTCCTGTTACCTTCAGTGTGTTGTGGTGTGTGGGAGCGCTGCAGCTCCTGTCTGGTTGAACTGGGATGGGGATGATCCTAACTGGTGGGAGGTCCGTCTCCTCCTCCATCGGACTGACGGCAGCCCTCAGAGCTGCAGAGAAACAGAAGAGAAACTGTTGCTCATACATTTGCTGATATTTTTCTGTTTAACGTCCACTCGGCCGTTAGCAGAAAGCAGTGATGTAGGTTAGCTCAGTACGCTAATCAATAAGGTTATGAATAATAACACTAGCTGAGTCAATGTTAGCTGCGCTAAGTTTTGAAATGGCTGAAAAGAGTGGGGTTGTATGGACACTTCCATGTCCTCAGAGGTAATATGCTTGTTTTTGTGAAAAGTCTGGTGGCTTTGAAGACAGTGATACAATGGATTCAGTTCCACTGTTAATTTTGGCAGATATTTTAGATTTTGTTTTAGTCTTATGACGGAAATGCTCATTAGTTTTACTCACTTTAGTTATATTTACCCTTCATAATTTTAGATGATGACAACTCAAAGTCCAAAGTCTCAACTCTGGTCCAGTTTTTCATACCTGGGCCAGATCGGCCGTACGAACAGTGCATGGTGGCTGTGTTACCTTACTGCTGCATGATTCTGCTGCTGCTGTTTGTACAGTTTGACTTTCATAATAGCCATTGCATTTCATTTTAATGGTGAATTTAAGCTGCTCCCATCAGGTCGGAGGTTCATGGTGCCTGCCTGTAAGTCTAAGCGCTACAAAAGCAGCTTTATACCAGCATCCGTCAGTACTGTAAACAAGTAAGAAACTGCAATTTTAATTTATGTATTTATTTCTTTTGCTGTTTCTTTTATCTTGTTTTAAAGAATTGCACTTTTTGGCTTGGTTTTGACATATTTTTTATGGCTTTTATGACTTTTTATCCACTGATGTTTCAACTCATCTTGTTTTTTTTTAATCATTGTGGCCGTTCTTCCTTCCCTTTTTAGCCTCAGCACTGTTGTCACTTTGTCTTGTATTGTGTTGTGCTGTTTTTGTCTTTCACAATTACGAGATGACTCACTCACTGTAAACCAAATTTACCTATGGGTACAAATAAATATTCTGATTCTGATTTTAAATGTCATTTCTATTTATTTGAGACAGAGAAAGGTCAAGAAATGTGTGGTAATTTGGAAAATAATAGTAATAATCCACAATTAAAATCCCATACTACATTCATTCATTCAGTCCCTGTATGTTCTACAACACTGTCCTCTAAATATTTCAGAATTAAAAGACTTGTGTTAACAAATGAAGGAGTTCTGTTTACAGAAAAAATGCCTGAGGGCTTTTATTTTGAATTAAAAGCTGGAAGCGTTGATTTAAAAATAAATAAAAAAACAAATGTTTGGGGTCCTGCTGTGTGACTGATGTGAGAACAGCTGATCCAGCATGTCTGATTCAACTCCTCACCTTCATCACGTCCCTCCTCCTCTTCATCTCTCTCTGGTGCTCGAGGCCAAACCTCCTGCTCCTCTTCATCACACTCCATCAGCAGGTCAGCACCTCCGCCGGTTGATCTCTGCACCTCCATCATCTCCTCACCTGCAAAGAGGAAACACCTGTCAGATGAACCTTCACCCGATTTTGTGAATTTCTCCACTGTGAGACTAATACAGGAATATCTTATCTTATCTTATCATCGTTACATTACAGCCAAATGGTTGGATTTAATGCGTCAAGGGCGGATTTTACAGAATAAAAAGATTTTTTTAAGAGTTTCAAGTTAAAGTCTGTTTTGACGTTTGAATCATGGATCATATCTGTGTGAGTCTTCTATGTAGTAGTAGTAGTCTATGTAGTCTACTTTTGAGTAACTAACAGGATCCTTCAGCCTAAGGCTGCACAATTTTGAGAAAATATCTTACTGCATTTATTTTGACAGACATTGCAACTGTAATATGATTTGCAATATTAGAGGGAATGATCTTTTTTATATCATTACTCTCATTTTCATTGAAAAACATATTAAACTGTTTATTATGGCTGACCTGAATGTTTCAAAGCTTCAACCGTGCTTTTTATTTTTTTACATATAAGCATGTTATGATAATTATAAATTCTGTACCAAACAAAGACAGTCTATAGAATATGATATGTAGGCAACAATATTTCATTTTAAATGGTATTTTTTACACACATTTCACCTTTAACAAATATTTGTAAATTGCAGTAGACGATATGGGCCATACTAGCTTGTTGTGAAGGAGGTTAAATAATGCTCCAAACCTAGGGAACAATGGAAAAACGGTCATGTCCATTTTCAAAGGGATCCCTTGACCTCTGACCTCCAGATGTGTGACTGTAAATGGGTTCTCTGGGTCCCCACCAGTCTCCCCTTTACAGACATGCCCACTTTATGATAATCCCAGTCAGTTTGGATCAAGTCATAGTCAAGTCAGCACTCTGACACACTGACAGCTGTTGTTGCCTGTTGGGCTGCAGTTTGTCATGTTCTGATTGGAGCAGATTGTTGATGCTAAAGTCAGAACCTGGGAGGGTTTCTGGACAATATCTGTCATTGTCTTGTGTTGTTAATTGATTTACACTAATAAATATATACATACATTTGCATGAAGCAGCGTATTTGTCCACTCCTATATTGACAAGAGTATTAAATACTTAAGAAATCTCTCTTTAAGATACATTCTGAACAGATAAAAAATGCATGATTAATCGTGATTAACTATTTTAATCGACTGCCAGCCCTTATATACCTATACATACTTTATATCAGCTGATAGTATCTTACTGACAATAAGTGAGTGATGTAAATACTGGCTAAGTAACTAGAATTATCAGCACAGAAAGTGAGGATGCACCAGCTAAACTTTCTCTCTCCTCCACTGACAGTATTAATGTTCAAGTTAAATAATGAGTGCTGATCTGAGACCAGCAGAAGTATGTGAGGTAGCTTGACGTCAGAGGCCCTAAAAACCAATAGAGGAAACACAGATCTTTATAATGGCATTAAATACTGTGATGATCAATTAGGTCAGAGAACACAGAGGTTGAAATCCACTTTTTACATATTAATTACATGCTATTAATGTACTAGCTTGGCCTGAAATGTTGTTAAGAACTCTGCTAGCTTAATCCTTATCAGATATGATTTATTATTTTCATTAAAAACATATAGTATATAACTAACATTAATAAATATAAAGCCCCTTCTGAATGTCTTGACTATTTTAAGTGTCTCCAGTTGTCACATTTTGTGAGAAATAAAATATATAAAATAAAAATAATGACATACAAAACATACATAAATATTACACTGGTTTCCTCTATTAAATGGTAGGATTAACCAATCCACACAACACTTTACTACTTTATACTCATAATACACTGAGTTTATATTTGATATCTGATTCGGTTTTATTGCTGTACTATAATAAAGATTGTTATATTACTAATTCACACATTCACATTATACTATATCATAATTTAGCATATATTACGTTAATATGTTGCCCAGATTATTTGTAACTTTCCATATTATATTAATATTCCATTTGTATATTAATACAGACAAACACAAAGTACCATTAGTTCAGTCTGGTGTACACCGCTGTTGTTATATTACACTATTGTAATTTAACCTACAAATTTGTCTCTATATGTTCTTGTATATTTTCTGTTTTCGTTCTATTCTTATTTTAGTTTTGTTCACCTCTTACTATGTATATTTTTTTCTGTTGATCTGTATGTGTCTTTGTGCTGCTGCAACAACTGAATTTCGAAAGAAAGAAAGATATTCCTTTATGAGTCCCACAGTGGGGAAATTCAGTTTTCTGAGTCCCTTCTGAGGATCAATAAAGGCTTATCTTGTCTTATCTTAAATCATTAACACATTTGTCATTAGTATGTATAAACATCTCAGTGGCTGTTAGCTCAAAGTTAGCTCCATTATTTATAGTGTGATGATAACTTTCTACATTAACTTTTACAAAATAGGATTTAAATAACATAGTAGATAATAACTAATGTGGTTTAAAGTTGTTCTCGCGTGGTTATTAACGTGTTAACTGACCGAGAATATAACAAGAAACAACTCTGCTTTCAAAGATTTAGCTCAGTCAGTTAGCAAGCTAAGCTAGCAAGCTAAAAGCTAATTAACACACAGTGTAGTTACAGAGCATGCTAATGCAGAATATTACAGACTTGGCATTACTTTCTGTGTACTTATATACAGTCGAGATGTTATAAACAAACTGGGAGTTTTGTACTTTACTGCAGTAATGTTCCAGTTGCACACACCAACTAGCCCCATCCCTTAACATTGAGCTACTCCTGCTAACAAGCTAACAACTAGCCTAGCAGCTACTCTGTGACTTCATTAACTCTGATATCCGCTGAATATAGCGGAGCAGGCGTCTGCTTACCTTATCCGGACCTTTTATATGTCAAGTAAATACTTATTCCGGAAAAAATCCACGTGCAAACGGCGTGTTTCCCCAAAAAATAATCAGGGATCTTCATGAGCTGGGTGATGTTAGCTGTTAGTTGGCACCGAGCACACCGTTTGGGACTATTTGCGACTACCGTATCCCTACGCCACTTCTCCTCTTCGTGCTTCTACTGTATGTTTGCTAGTAGTCAGAATGACGGCGGAGGGATATCTGCTACACAGCCACAACACTCAGCGTTAAAATCGTTAAAATACATTAAAAAATAAATTAACCTTTCATCTTTTACTGGTGTCTTGGTGGCGGACGTACAAATACGACTTTGTCTTTATAGAAACGCCATCAACAATGTGCAGCGTAGCGTTAATGGCGAATCTCACCTAAGGTTTACATGCTAACCGTGATTAGCATGCTAACGTTAGACAACATTAAACACACAGATTAGCTTTGCATGCTAGGGAAAGCACAGCTGATACTTACTGTGTGTGATTCAAACGTTCACATAACCGATTAAGCAATCCGATCACTGGGTTAAAGAGAAAGTAAATTAAGACATTTGGGTTTTGTTGTGAGCAGTTAAGTGTTGTAACTCATTTGACTCTGTGGACCGTTAGCATCGGCTAATGTTTGCACAAGCAGATTACAAAATAAAGCTGCAGTCATCTCATTAAAGTTTACGTTAATTAATATTAAACAGGTTAAGGTCAACATGCAGCTACAATAGTGTAGCTTGTTCACCGCCAAACTAATGTGCCCTGGTTATTTGTTTCTAATGTTATTAACATTAAGAAAAACACAGATATGAGTTAAATTACATGATAAGCTAGCACACTGCTTCCTTTGCCTTCCTTTGTTAACCATGAATTAGCTAAATTAGCCAATTACTGTAGAAATTGTGTCCCCAGTTAAAACGTCATTATAAGGCCAACAGCTACAAACAACTCTATTATGTTCAAGGGATGTTCCTCAGATGAAGTTTGTTGGTCATGTTTTTCTAGAAATACATGTAGTTAACCTTTAGCTACATGCTTGCTAGCTAGCAAATAGCTAACCTGCCAAACAGCAAGACATTTCTCATTTAAAGTCAACTGTGACCATACACGTATTAAGATATTCAATAATAGACATTTGCCCAACACAATGTAGTCCTAAACTGTTGAAAACACCTATCATTGTTTTTAGTCGTGTTTTGTTTTAAAAATGTATCTAGCAAGTGCTAACGTAGCTAACACAGGTCAATGTAGTTATTGTCAAATCTTAAGACAATCTTGTGGAAATACACTAAGTATGTGATGTACACTATTTTTTTTTAGAAATTAATTAATAGAAAAAGTTCCACTGAATCAAAAACACACTATAACAGAGGGTGAAGATGTAGGTAATTACAGATTAAATAAGTAGGATTGTAGAAGTAATACTACAGTGTAAAGAATACTCTTTAATAAGTAAAAGCCCTGCATTTCTTTAAGTATAAAAGTAAGCGTATAAAGTAAAAGTACTCATTCTGTGGAATACTATATATTATATTATTGTATTGTAATTTTTGATGCATTAATGTTGCAGTGGAGCTCATTTTAATGAATTTATATACTGCTGGATAGCTTAATCTACAACAATACATCATCATTTATTAACTGACTAGATTTTGTTTTAATAATCTGAAGCTGTAAAGCCATAAAATAAATGTAGTGTGAAAATGGAAATACTCACGAAAAGTACAAATACCTCAAAATTACTGAAGTAGTTCAGTAAATGTTGGGTTGCTTTCCGCCACTATGTGTAATAAAACTAAACATTGCTGCCAATGTTGCAATTCAGACAGCTAGAACAACTTCAACACCAGCATTACCTGGACAGGTAATTTTATCTAGCTTGCAGATATTAAACAAACAAATTTGCATAAACCATAATTTCTGCTGTCTTAAAAAATAAAAATCTCTTGTTAAAATGTGCAACAATACATTGGCATCATAATTTCGTTTCCATTAAATTTACTTACAGTATATTAATTTCCATGCATGCAATATAAATCTGTAATATACTGTATATTATTACAGATATTCAGTGGAGTGAAGTACATCTACTCATACTGTACCATGTAAGTATAATTCTGATGTATTTCTGCTTTACTAAAGTATTTTTATGCTACTTTTATTTCACACCTATGATTAATACTACTTCATCTGCAGATTAATACATTTTTAAAAATTTGTACAAATAATACATCTTACAAAATGTAATACGTTTTTTAAGGTAGAGCTCCACCTCAAGCAGCTACAACATTATCAGTATTAGCACAACAGTATTAAAGGGAGTACATGTACTGTTATATTTCGGTATATTACCTGATAAAACTTTTTTTATCGAACTATCCAACCAAACAAAAAAATTACTTTCGCTAAATACGTACTTGCGCATGCGCGAGTCCTACACCATGTGACGCAGTGACGTCACCAACCCGGAAGGAAGCTTGCAGCAGTGTTGTCGCAGCAGCTCAGCTGATGTTTCTCAGAAAATCTCCCAGCAGACTGTAACAGACTCTCCACCGCTGCTGCTGCTGTTATTGTAGTTTCGTTGGAGTTATTGTTGTTCAGTTATTGTTGTCGTTTACGCTCTTTGCCGCCACCATGAACGTGACGCTCGCGGTGAAGCAGTATATCTCCAAGATGATCGAGAACAGCGGGCCCGGGATGAAGGTGCTGCTGATGGACAGAGAGACGGTGAGAGACCCGAGAGACCCGGACTAGTACACACACCAGACTACCGACCATGGCTAGTACACACACTACCAGACTACCGAACATGGCTAGTACACACACTACCAGACTACCGACCATGGCTAGTACACACACTACCAGACTACCGAACATGGCTAGTACACACACTACCAGACTACCGACCATGGCTAGTACACACACTACCAGACTACCGACCATGGCTAGTACTCACATTACGAGACTACCGACCCTGGGTAGTATTCACATTACGAGACTACTGACCCTGGGTAGCATTCACACCATAGCATGTACAGTGTATATATCAGTTATACTGTCTGTATGTACTAGTTAGTGGTAGAAGAAGTATTAAGAGTCTTTACTACAGTAAAAGTACTACTACCTCATTGTGAAAATACTCCACTACGTAGAAGTGAAGTGTCGAAGTATAGATAAGTGTTAAATGTAGTTAAAGTAGTTAAAGTAAAAGTATTATCATCTAAATGTAAGTATTTAAATGTATTGTTTCTGCATGATGTTTTCTTTGCATTTCACCTCATTTATTTCCCCCAAACATATTTATTTCTGTATTCTTGACGATAACCAAATATCTGTTGGGGCTTTGACCAAAATGTGTAGTTCTGAATGTTCCTGAATGTTGTTTATTTTTCAAAAAACAAAACTTTATTTGCTTCAGTCGGTCCTAAAGGTAAGATAAGATAGTTAAGATAAGATAAGCCTTTATTAATCCCCGGAGGGAAATTCAGGATAATGAACCGAACGTCTCAGAATTAAACAAAACAAAGCAGTCGAACACTTGAAAGAAACATCTCCTGGATGCACTGGGACGCATCATCAGCGATGTATCCTGGGCTCATTGGGTGTTTCGGGTCTCGCAACATCAGACACCCTCCCCCAGGTGACCCAGCCGGGGTTGATCATGCCTCGGCTTGCGTCCCAGTAGCAACCCACGGATCTGCCCTTTTGAGCCACAGCCACCTCGTGGCTTTCTCTGCGGCTTCGCTTGCGGATTTGATGGCCCTCTTCTTGGCCGCCCCTGTTATACCCAGATGGCCTAGGACTTTGCAGAGAGAACGTCCTGCAAAGCCTCTGCAGCCAACTTCTATTGGCTCGTAAAATGTCCTCCAGCCCGCTCTCCTGCACTCCTCCACCAGTTCCTGGTACTTGGCACGTTTCCTTTCGTTGGCTTCATCAATACGCTCTTCCCAGGGCACTGTAAGTTCCAGTATGATCAGATGTTTTGAAGCCTCAGAGGTAATGATCATGTCTGGCCGGAGAGACGTTGATGCGATGTGCTGGGGGAACCTCAGCTGTTTTCCCAGGTCAACGTGCAAGTGCCAATCAGAGGCTGAGTGGAGGAGTCCTGATGTTCTCTGTGGACATGCCTGGGGTCTCTCCCCAGCTTTGATGAAGGGGACTGCCTTGATCGGAGCATGATGGTTTTTGCTGGTGCTGATGGCCGAGGCTATGCTTTCAGCAACTGCTTTACATATATACACATAACATATTTATGTTGTTTGAAAGAGATGAACGTGGTCGAGCTGAGGTGATACAGAACATCAGGAGGATCCAGAACAGATCAGTTACTGGACTGTTGATGAATTAGTACAACCATAATGTTGTGATCGGTGACATGGATGCGGATATTGAGCTTCATAAGCATGTGTGTGTGTGTGTCGTTCAGACCAGTATAGTGAGCGTGGTCTACACTCAATCAGAGATCCTGCAGAAGGAGGTCTACCTGTTTGAACGGATCGACTCTCAGAACAGAGACAGCATGAAACACCTGAAGGCCATCTGCTACCTGAGACCCACCAAGGTACAATACATGTCTATCTGTCTATTTGTGATAATAACATCTACAATAATGATTATTACAACAGGAGGTGAGTGTTTGTGTGTTTTCTGCAGGAGAATGTGGAACATCTGATCCAGGAGCTGCGGAGACCAAAGTACAGCGTCTACTTCATCTGTAAGAGACTTTTTAATACTGATGGTAGATCATGATAACTAGGGCCAAATCCATCTCTATTGTGATTAGATATTACCATTTATTTATGATTTTTGTTAATTTTTTACCATGAGACTATGGGAGAAAAAATGTAATCATTCACTTCTAGGGACTTTTACTTTGGATCATTGTCAGGAATTATTGATTACAGTTTTTATCAGCAACCCAAAAATCATAGAACAAGGACATTTCCCTCACAGATTAGTGGGATTTTTTTTTTAAATTTAGAAGGGACATGTAATGTTTTATACTTATTCTGAATATAATCCATCAGTCGTCCAGCCGTGATGTCTAGCTCTGCTTTTCCAAAGTGTTTCCCTCCTTTACTGGATGTGTAGTGTTTACCAGGCTGGATTTGAACCACGCCCACCCTCCACCCTTTAATACTCTCTGAGGTTGGTTTTGGTTGACGGATACAGAGCGGATATGACGTCACGTTACTCAGACTACCACAATAAAAGCGGTAACTTCCTTCTACCTCCACATAGACTTAGCTGAAGCAAATGTATTGATTCTGGCATTAAAAAAATAAAAATCTATTTTAAATTTTTTTTTTTTTCAAATGCAATACATAGGCGAATAACATTTTTTCCATCCCATAATGATAACCAGGGGGAGTTTGGCTGCTGATATGGGTTCCCCTCCTCTTCTTCATAACTCAATGAAACATTTTTCATCCATTGTGACTCTTCCCCAACATATCATCATCTCTGGTGTCCCTCCAACATGAAGGTCCATTAATCCTCTCAGAAGTCAGAGAAAAAGATGCCACTGAACTCTGAGGATCTTCATGTTTCTTCAGTTTCCCTCAGTGATCGATATCTGTACAGGAGCTGATCACAGATCAGTCAGCACTTTGTTAATGGAGACATTTTGACTGCGTCTGATCATAAAAGTTTGAGCTTCTTAACTCTGATATTTAGTGTTTTGTTTTGTGTCTTTCAGACTTCAGTAATGTGATCAGTAAGAGTGAGGTCAAAGCTCTGGCTGAGGCTGATGAACAGGAAGTGGTGGCTGAAGTCCAGGTGAGTCTCAGGGTACATTCATGCCAAGAGCGAAGCAAACTTTTTGCACAGAGCGATTATATATGTACATAGCCAATGCAAAGAAGCAATAAATATGTAGATAGACATATCACAGATTTTGCGTGTTCGCGTAGTGTCATTCATGGTAGTTGAAATATTTTAACTTGAATGAGAATTTCCTGTGACGCCATGTGGTGAAAGCCTCACAGCGTAGAGATCATCCTCCTGATGTTACTGACGCTGTTGAATCAGAAATAAATAAATGTCATCTGTGGTCACCCAGAGCTAGAACAGTACATCACATCTGTACAGAGACCCAAACCACAGACTGTCTGTGGTAGAAACAACAACGTCACTGAAGTATTTATGACCAGATGACTTTATGTTGAGTGTTGATGGAGCAGCTTCATAGCCTGACACTGATCCATCCAAACTCCATTCAGAAAACAAGCATTTTAAAAGTTGTTATTGATATTTAACAGCTGTTTCCTACGGACAGTGTATGGACAGTGGACAGTAGTGGCCAGCGGCAGCCCTGAGACCTCCAGGGCAACAGCACAGTAAAGGCTGCAGTTTTGGAGCGGTGAAGACAAATTGATTTCCAGTTAAAAAAGTAGATTTTTTGCTGGGTTAATAAATAATGGTATTGGATCGCTGCATAGACGGGAGTACTCTCTGAATTTTGGGTAGTATTGAACACATACCCAATACTAGAATTGGTTTTGGAACAACTCTAATTAATTCAGATGTTTTACTAATCAGCATCATCATGGAGTTATTTCAGCATCATTTTGATTTGTTTATTGATATTAAATCACAGCTCAATCAGTGTATTTTGGGTTCATACCTCAGTAGTGACATGTGGCTGCTAAATCCAGTCAGTGTGATGTACTGGATGTGAGTACAGCTCACAGCTGGGTGACGTTATGAACTCAGACATGACGGAGTTTGGTTTTCTGACATATCTGTGACTTCACCAACGTGTACAAAGCAGCAGCAGTTTTTATTTCTTCCATGGTTGATGGCGGAAACAGAAGTTGTTGGTGTCTATGGAGACGAGCTCCTCCTCCTCTCAGGAGCGTCTAGAGCGAATGAACACAGATGATACCGACGGATCAACTCGAGAAAGTAAAGAGACGCGAAAATTCACTTGTCTTGGTGTGAATGTGACCTCAGGTCCTACCTGTCCTTTCCAGTCCAGCAGCACATCCTGATCTGTAGTTCACTTCCTCAGCAGCAGGGGGCGCCGCTGTCACCGAGGACTCTGGTTATTTCAGCTGCAGAAAGAAAACAAACAGATAAATATGAATCCTGTATAAATAACAAACATCCAGCTTCTTCATGTTTCCTGCTTTTCACATTTTTTTCTGAAATGAAACTCTTTTGTTTCTTAATGTTTTTAGATAATTTCTGATGGACATGTGGCATCTACAGACCAAACAATGAATGAATGAAATAATTCATAGAGGGTTAAAAGATGTCCTGAAGGGTTAATCATGTTTACTGTGCCTGCAGGAGTTTTACGGAGACTTCATCGCTGTGAATCCTCACCTGTTCTCCCTCAACCTGCAGGGAGTCGCCAGGGTGAGAAGCCACTAACACTCTTTATGCCTCATAAGCTAGTTAAACATCAAGTCTACCAAGTACTACTTCAGTTAGTCAGTACTTAGTACCAAGTACTCCTGAAGTCAGTGCTAAATAGAGTGTCAGCTTGACAAGCACACTGGTCCAGTTAAACCCACAGAAACACCATCAGGTCTTCTTCTCTCAACAACCAGTTTCACATTTTATATTTCCCTTTTCTACCACAGAAAGTACTTAGAAAGTACTAGAGTAATACTTGTAGTAAGTAACTGCAGCACTTATTACTTTATGTTTAATTCATAACTGCTGCACCACCAGGATCATGTAGAAAAATGGGATTATTTAATGTTGTGTGTGTGCATTCAAATATGTCTATTTATATGTTAATATACTGTACATGTATTATTATGTATGTGTATTGATATATACAGTGTATTTATGTGTGTACCTGTCAGGGTTGCAGCTGGGAGCCCTCCATGTTGTGTATTAATATATGTGTATTACTGTATAGTAGTACTAATATATGTGTATTTATGTGTGTGCCTGTCAGGGTCGCAGCTGGGAGCCCTCCATGTTGTCTCGGTGCACTCAGGGTTTGACCTCCGTCCTGCTCGCTCTGAAGAAATGTCCAATGATTCGCTACCAGCTGTCCTCCGACATGTCCAAACGCCTCGCAGAGAGCGTCAAGGTTTCCACAGCAACGCACTCACACGCATCGCACATCTCAGCGGTAAACATAAACATTATCATCTAACACATTCATTAAAACTCTCCCTCTGCCAGCAAATCATCACCAAGGAGTACGAGCTGTTTGACTTCAGGAAGACAGAAGTTCCTCCTCTGCTGCTGATCCTCGACCGCAGCGACGACGCCATCACGCCGCTGCTCAACCAGGTGACCGATCACCAAGACATCACCAGGTTTTAACCACCAATAAGTGAAACACTGATCTGATCTGAACGGTTCACATGATGATACATTCAGGATGTTTTCCTACTGCGGCCCTGAGAGCTCTATGTGTTTCCTGGGGACACTAAACAGTGATGCACATGGCTGGGACACACTCGTTGCCGTGGTTTTTGCCTTATGAAGTCAGTGATGTCGGCCTGTGTTGGACAGGAGCTACATCTTAGTTCATTTTAACACTGTGATCAGATGACTCATATTCAGATATCTGCTGCTAGCCTAGCATTAGCCTTTAGCTTATTATAGCCAAAAACAGGCTAGTGTTGTGTTCATGGCCTGTAGTTATTTTCAGAACTCTTGAAAGGACGAACAAATAAATTGTAAATTGTTTGATGAGTAATTTAAAACAGAACCTGCTGCAGTATGTGATCATTTTATTACTTTGTCTCAGTATAAAGTGATGAATCTCTGTCTGTCTGCGTGTCCTTCACATATCTGGAGAAGCGCTCGTCCATCCGATGTCACACTGAGCCGGTGTGTTGCCGGGGACCCCAGGACGTGCCGGTTCAGTTAGAGTCAATATAACGCCTGTGTAGTTTAGATAGAACCACATGTGTTGTGTGTTAATGCTGTGTGTGTTCTCTGTGTGGTTCTGCAGTGGACATACCAGGCCATGGTCCATGAGCTGCTGGGTCTCAACAACAACCGGATCGACCTGTCCAGGGTCCCGGGGATCAGCAAAGACCTGAAGGAGGTGGTTCTGTCTGCAGAAAACGACGAGTTCTACGCCAACGTGAGTCTGACTGGAGAATACGGAGAACATCTGATGAACCACCTTCACATTCACAGTATTATTACAGAAATATAATAAATAATACATGATGACGTACTATTATAGATTAAATAAATAAATAATAAATAAATAACCAACAGTACTTAGTCATAAAACTCAGCTCCTCCTTCACCAGCTGCAACATTAGCGATGAATTAATGAATCAATAATACTAATAATACTATTATATGTATATATATATATATGAATTGTATATATATATATATATACATATACATACAGAACACATACAGAAGTCACTTAATCACTTGTTATTGATCAAAACTAATCAATATTTAATATTAACCAGGTGTGTGTGTGTGTGTGTGTTAGAACTTGTACCTGAACTTTGGAGAAATCGGCACCAACATTAAAAACCTGATGGAAGATTTTCAGAAGAAGAAACCAAAAGAACAACAGAAGCTGGAGTCCATCAGTGATATGAGGGAGAGAGAGAGAGAGAGAGAGAGAGAGAGAGAGAGAGAGAGAGAGAGAGAGAGAGAGAGAGAGAGAGAGAGAGAGAGAGAGAGAGAGAGAGAGAGAGAGAGAGAGAGAGAGAGAGAGAGAGAGAGAGAGAGAGAGAGAGAGAGAGACAGGTAGATACAATGAGTTCATCAGTGATACGAAGGTGAGACAGACAGGTTGCTGGTTAAATTCCACAGACTTTTTTCATGATTTTTGTGTCATCAGAGAGCATCACCTGTCTCTCCCTCTCCCTGTCTGCAGGCCTTCGTAGATAACTACCCTCAGTTTAAGAAGATGTCGGGGACGGTGTCCAAGCATGTGACAGTGGTGGGGGAGTTGTCTCGCCTGGTGTCAGAGCGTCAGCTCATGGAGGTGTCGGAGGTGGAGCAGGAGCTGTCCTGTCAGAATGACCACTCCAACGCTCAGCAGGTAGCCACCACACTCCGCCACGCCATCCTACACTCAGCAGGTAACCACCACACTCCACCACGCCATCCTACACTCAGCAGGTAACCACCACACCATCCTACACTCAGCAGGTAACCACCACACCATCCTACACTCAGCAGGTAACCACCACACCATCCTACACTCAGCAGGTAACCACCACACCATCCTACACTCAGCAGGTAACCACCACGCCATCCTACACTCAGCAGGTAACCACCACGCCATCCTACACTCAGCAGGTAACCACCATGCCATCCTACACTCAGCAGGTAACCACCACACTCCGTCACACCATCCTACACTCAGCAGGTAACCACCACACTCCGTCACGCCATCCTACACTCAGCAGGTAACCACCACACTCCACCACGCCATCCTACACTCAGCAGGTAACCACCACACTCCACCACGCCATCCTACACTCAGCAGGTAACCACCACACTCCGCCACGCCATCCTACACTCAGCAGGTAACCACCACACTCCGCCACGCCATCCTACACTCAGCAGGTAACCACCACACTCCGCCACGCCATCCTACACTCAGCAGGTTTAAAGTACATTAACAGATAACTGATGATCCGACAGGTTACAGCCTGGAGAAACTCACTGTCTCTCGTACTTCCTGTTTGTTCCAGAGCGTCCGCCGGCTGCTGCAGAATCCCCGTCTGTCAGAGTTGGACGCCGTCCGTCTCGTCATGCTCTACGCTCTGAGATACGAACGCCACAGCAGCAGCATCCTGCCGGCTCTGATGGACGAGCTGAACAGGAGAGGAGTGTCCGAGCGCCACCGCAGGGTAGCGATGTCATCGCAGACACTCTGTTGTGATTGGACACTGATTTCAGCAACAAGACAAACAACACTAATCTCAGACATGGTCTCAGATTTGGTTTCAAACCTGGTGTCAGATCTGGTCTCAGATTTGGTCCCAAACCTGGTGTCAGATCTGGTCTCAGACCTGGTTTCGGACCTGATGTGGGACATGGTCCTGGATCTGGTGTATTATAATTAATTTCTGCCACATTACAGCTGATTTCTGGAAATTAAATTTAGAGTCATCATTATTGCTCTATTCTATTATGTTATGTTATTAATGTTATTATTATTAAATTATGTCGTCTCTGTCAGATGGTGAAGTCGATGGTGGAGTACGGCGGGAAGAGAGTCAGAGGAAGTGACCTCATCACACCGACAGACGCCGTCGCCATCACCAAACAGTTCTTCAAAGGCCTCAAGGCACAAACACACATTATATATTTAATGTTTATATTAGGGGTGGGCAAAAAACAACATAAACTGAAGCATAAACTGAACCAGAACTATACTAAATAACAAGTATAACAGTATAACATGCAGTATGTCTCAGTTCCCTGATTATCAGCTCGTCATTGAAATATTAGTTAGGGTTATTGAAGTGCAGAATTTGTAAATGGTTCTTCATATTGGAAGTTTTGCTGCTAGCATAAGCCAGATGTGTTGTACAGTGCTTACAAGCAGTCGTCGTTTTATCCACCACTTTTTTCCTCATAGTCACAAGTAACACCAAATCTGTACTGTGTCTACTCGCCACAATGCAGATGCAGTCAGTTAGCAATAAGCACTTCTATTTATTAATCATATCAATAATAATAATAACAGTAATAATGTGTGTGTTCAGGGTGTAGAGAACGTGTACACTCAGCATCAGCCTCTGCTTCATGACACTCTGGATCAGCTGATCAAAGGTCGACTGAAGGACAGTCAGTACCCATACCTGGGCGCCAGCAGCCTCCGAGACAGGTAATACACACACACACACACACACACACACATATATATTATAAACACACCACACACAGAAAGAGGAAAAAACATGAGGGCACTTGGTGATAAAAAGTCACTTCCTGTTGAATCTTAACATCTAACTTACTTCTCTGAAGCTTCTCTGTCATCCTGCTTCAATATGTGTGTGTGTGTGTGTGTGTGTGTGTGTGTGTGTGTTTCACAGGCCTCAGGACATTGTGGTGTTTCTGATTGGTGGAGCCACATATGAAGAAGCTCTGACTGTTTACAACCTGAACCGCAGCACACCTGGAGTCCGTATCGTCCTGGGAGGAAGTAGCATCCACAACACCAAGAGGTCACATCCACACACACACACACACACACACACACACACACACACACACACACACACACACACACAGGCACAGGCACAGACACACAAACTCAATATATCCTTCTAGTGATGACGTCATGATGAGGTCACAGTGTTAGCTGGAGGCTAACCAAAGGAAAGACTGGAGGCTAACGCTAGCAGTGGGCTAAAGCTCAACATCTAAAATGTCATCATGTTGTGTTGTTAGCTGTCAGAATCCAGATATCACAACATTTGAGATGACAAACTGTGAATGGAGGCTCTAGAGAGCTACAATATCAGAGAAACGTTTCAGAGATGGAGAGTAAATCCTGCTAATATTTAGCCTTTTGCTAACTACAGCCAATGGCTCATGCCTGCTGTTAACTATTAGCAACCCTTTCTCTCCATCTCTGAAATCCATCCATCCATCGTCAACCATTTATCCCGTTGGGGGTTGCGCGGGGGCTGGAGCCGAACCCAGCTGGCATAGGGCGAAGGCGGGGTTTACCCTGGACAGGTCGCCAGTCCATCGAAGGGCACATAGAGACAGACAACCATTCACGCTCACATTCACACCTACAGGCAATTTAGAGTAATCAATTAACCTAAACAGCATGTCTTTGGACTGTGGGAGGAAGCCGGAGTACCCGGAGAAAACCCACGCTTACACGGGGAGAACTGCAAACTCCACACAGAAGAGTCCCAAGCGGGAATCGAACCTGCGACCCTCTTGCTGTGAGGCGAGAGTACTAACGACTGCACCACCGTGCAGCCCTCCATCTCTGAAATGCTTCGCCAATATTGTCCAACTCTCTTTTTGAATGACTTTCCCGAAGGACAGTTAACTCTCCGCATCCAAAGATTTATATGCCCTCAATTTATCTTTATAGCGCTGCCGTTGGCCACCAGCCTGCTGGTCAGACGGCTGGCTACTTAGCTAGCTTAGCTTGCTAATTCCGCTATGCTGTCATGAAACAGAAAATGAGGCGAAGTTGTCCCTCATATGGTGATAGCACTGTGCTTTCCTTCGCTGTGTGTGGATGAAGCATTAAGTCATTAAATTTTACTCATTTAGCAACTGGCTAGTTTGCTAGCTACCTTGCTAATTCCACCATGCTACAGGAAATGAGTCTAACAGCAGACAGCGCTGGGTCACGGTCCCTCTGCCTCAGTCCTCACCGCTAGGAGACTACTTCACCGGGAGGAGAGCAGGAGTTAGCTAGCTAGCTTGTCCAGAGACTGACAAGCTAGTTAGCTGACTAGCTAATGTTAGCAAGCTGTCTCCTCCTGCAGGAGTCTCCAGCAGTGTAGCGGCCGGCTAATCTGGTCCTGCTGGTTAATGCTAACTTTCTCCACTAACACTGGTGATCCTGGATAGTGAGTGACAGGACAGATTGAGAGAAAGTAGGATTTTCTTCAGACATTGTTAAAAAAAATAGCCAACAATACTTGCAAGCCAGCGTTAGCTAACATGTTCAGAGAACCTTAATGCTCCGCCCACTAAATACCTCATCATAGTCACTAAGTATATGATGGTCTATATGAAAGGATAAATCAAGTAACTACCTTAAAGTTACTGCAGCTGTCAGGTGAATGTGGTGCAGTGAAACCGTGGTGATGGTCCAAGTGTGTTTACTCCTCCCTCAGTTTCCTGGAGGAAGTGATGTCGACGACAGGTCACAGCGGCGACAGAGCACACGGAAGCGGTCGCCATGGCAGCAGGCACTGAACACAGGCAAACAGTGGTGAAGAGCTGGATGGAGACACAAGCAACATTCCTCGTTCTCTGTGTGTTACATTACAGTTAATGAACATGGATGTGTTGAACGTCCCTTTAAAGTGGTTCTGTGTGGTTTCATTAATGTTTAAATTAAAATAAAACACCAATAATACAAGAGAAATATGAGATGCCGTGTTGTTTTTCATCTTATTTCTATCTTTACTGTTTAAAAAGTTTAACATAAGAGGAAGAAACATGTTTGTTTTATAACAGCAGATTCCATTACTTTTCCTATACACATACAGTATATGTACAGTATACATATACTGTACAGTATATGTATATATACACACATATAGACGATATATACATACTGTGTATACTATATATATATATATATATACACACAATATGTTATTAATATATGGCACATTTAAAAGAAAATGTGAAGAAGTAATGTGTGGGGACAGAAAAGTTGCTGCATAAAAGCAATGACCTGGGTACTAGCGGAGGTTAATGACAGGAAGCAGTAAACAGGAGGAAAGAAGAAGACGTCTTACAGATCTTCCTCTTTTCACTCTGAGGAGGATCATCAGCCGCTCACTTCATCAACAGATCTGCAGCCTGCAGTGGGCAAACATCTGGCTGGTGAGTTGCTCATTACACTTCATTCATTAATACACTTCAATTAACCAGCAGCTGCAGTCACACAATGTTTAACAGCAGGAAGAAATTCATCTTTAACTCAAGATATCAGCCTGTCCTTCAACAATAACTATATTAATAGAGATAACAGGATAATTCATACACCAAGTGTTTAATATAAAAATGAATGAAATTATTCAAACCTCCATTTAGTCCCTGCAGTGATGCATGATGGGAGAACACTGTTTGATTAGTTTTCCAGTCCAGAAAAGTGTCTGAGGGGTGGAAGCACGAAAAATTGACTGATAATAATGCATGTGAAATGAAAAATTTAAAGTTAAACTTCATTTGATTCATAATAGGGTCACAGCTGTCTGCTGTGAACTATAAATATGCGTGTGGTGTTGTTAATGATGAATGATAGATGGGTGATTATCAGAGGAAAAAAATGTTTTATCAAATCAACCAACAGCTGGGAAACAACCGGGCAAGAAGTTCAATAAATAAATAAGTAAATGGTTATAATAGTGTGCATATTTAGAATATTTTTATAGAATATTTTTATTGTTCAACAACAATTCAATAGAAACATTATATACAGTATGACAACAGAATACAAATAATTCAGTTTTACTTTTGTACGGCTCTTTGTAGACAGGTTTTTACTGGCGTCTGGTTGTCGCATTCAGTCCCAAATAGCAGAAGTTTAGCTCTGCTGCTGGGCGCTGATGTTGCAACGAACGAACTATCGACTTTCACTTCTTAGCGATACACAGTACCTTTTTGACAAGTGTCCCAACTCTAAAAAAATAGAAATCTCTTCCAATTAAACTTGACTTTAGTTCAAACAAACATGGCGGATGACAGGCAGGAGGAATTAGTGATATTAGTTTTTACTTTGCACCGAAAATCGACAAAGGATGGAGGTCGAGAAAACGCATTAAATAAACACTAATCAACAAGTTGGTCTTCTATTTCTGAGCTCCGTCTTACTTTATGCTTCACGTTTAGCATTAGCTCATGCATTGTAAATTTCTCCACTGTGGGACTAATAAAGGAATATCTTATCTTATCTTATTAGCTGCAGCCGCCCTTCTTTCCTCATTCAGCTTGGTTCTCTATTAGATAAGATAAGATAAGATATTCCTTTATTAGTCCCACAGTGGAGAAATTCAAAATATTGGCTATCGTTCTCTCCCACATGACGGCATCATCGGCTGTCCTTGGGGTTCCCCACACACAACAGGATATCTCATTGTAAATATTCAGTATGTATGATATATAACTATTTAAAATCAGTGAGTCCAGGATGGACTGAACATACCTCACAGCACGGAAACATCTGCAAAGGTCATCTTTAGACACATCAGACAATCAGGGCCTTAACTGTTGGGAGGAATCAGATTTAAAATCAGCTGCATTCTGGTGTAGCGTTACACAGCGTTACATGACTGCAGTCTGATTTTTTTTAAATTTTCTCTTCATCAGTTTGGCTCGTGAAGATCAGGATGTCAGCGATGGGAAGTTGGTTGCTATTCTTTCTATACAGTTCCCTCATCTTCCTTCTGTCTGTCCTGCTTCCCTTTAACCCCTCACTGCCTTTCTCACTAAGAAACTGCACTCTCGGTTATTCTAATAACGTGACCTGGGCTGAATGCACAGGACGCGGCCTCACCAGCGTTCCGGACGACGTTCCCAAAAATACAGTGTCTCTTTACTTCAACTCCAACAAAATTTTAAAGATAAACAGGACCGATTTGAGCGGTTTATCGAAGCTTAGGTATTTACAAATGGAAAATAACTTGATTTCACATATAGACGATGGCGCATTTGCAGACTTGGAGTTAATAGAGCTTTACATGGGCTCAAACAACCTCAAAAACCTGACAGATAATGTGTTTCAGGGTCTGTGGAAGTTAACTTATTTGTCTGTGGAGAAAAATGACATCTCATACATCTCCCCATTGGCCTTCCAGCCGCTGATCAGCCTACAAAAAGTACAACTGAGATATAACAGTCTACATCAAATGACCGACATCGCAACAATCTTACAACTACCAAACTTAAATGATCTGATCTTGGATTATAACAGCTTCACTTCCTTTCATTCAGATGACCTACCTTTTAATAAATCAAACCTGAGGACGCTGTGGATGATTGCTAACGACCTGACTAAGTTCAGCATTACTAGAGACGTGTTTCCTCATCTTCAGTCGGTCCATTTCTCCACTGACTCTGGCTTTGAGTGGGATGTACCAGACCCAGTGTTTCTGAGGAGCCTAACTACGTTGGAGTTATTTGTATTTGACGTTAGTATTGAGATGTACCGAGTGATGCTGAGGAGTGTCGAGTCAGTGCAGGAACTGTCGCTGAGCTTTATGGAATATGAGCAAAATAGAGATCTAGTGGCCATCGCCTGCCAAACTCCTAATCTGACAAGTCTGCTTTTGAGCGGAAATAACTTTGTTAACATAAACCAAACATTTCTGCAGTCTTGCTCTCAACTAACTGAGCTGGATTTATCATATAATAATCTGGAGGAGGTGTCCGAGTTTTCACTCAGATCAATGAAACAGCTCAGACGTCTGGACTTGACGAAAAACTCCCTGTCTCGAGTGCCAGCGGGTGTCAGAGGCCTCGCCACACTCGAAATCCTCGATCTGAGCTTGAACATGATCAGTGAGTTGGGCTGCTCTGACTTTCTCAATTTAACAAGATTAGCAGAACTCAATCTCAACCACAATCGCATTTCAAGACTCAAGGGGTGCGTTTTTAAAGATCTGAACAACTTAAAAGTCCTAAATATCGGAGAAAATGGGGTTCATTTACTTGTTGATTTCTTCAAAGTGAATTTACAGAAACTAGAAGTCTTGGATTTGAGCAAGAATACACTGATGCAGCTCAAATCAGGCGACTTTAGGAACCTTCATTCGCTCCAGTCTTTGAATTTAGAAGCAAATACATTTTACATTGCCCATAAGGGGGCTTTCGATGGACTGGCCAATCTTCAAACTCTTAGTGTTACACCATTTTTTAATAATAACACAATTTTTACAGAATTGCAACATCTAGAAAATCTCAAACTACATCTCACATCTTCATATGAAAGTGAGAGTTCTTGTCAACAATATGAACCACAGTTTACCCAATTACCTCTCTTGAAAAGCCTTGTAATACAAAATTATGATTGGCATCATCAGATCCCACCAGCGTTGCTAAAAGGTCTGAAGTCTTTGGAGTTCTTTGCAGCAGACAAATTCTACACAGCGTCACCTCCCCCAGACACGTTTACATACACTCCCCGCCTGACGAGTCTTCAGATCACTCAAAGTAATCTGCAAGACTTTAACCCTGAAGTGTTTAAGCCGATCCCAAACCTGCTGGCTCTGGATCTTTCTAGAAACAAGCTCAGGTCGTTGGATTTTCTGACCCAGGTCAACCTGTCTGCACTCAGCTGGTTGACACTGAAAGACAATGAGTTGACAGTGATCAATGAAACCGTCTTCCAGTCTCTCCCTGCACTAACATACCTGGACCTGTTTGGTAACCCTTTCACTTGTAACTGCTCTAACGTCGGCTTCATCCAGTGGGTGAAGAGCAACAACCAAACTCAGGTTGTTAACGCCTACCAGTATGAATGTTCCTTTCCGGTAGCTGAACAGGGAACCAAGTTGCTGGACTTTGACACCCAGTCCTGTTGGATGGACATTAGCTTCCTCTGCTTCATCTCCAGCACATGTCTGATTTTACTAACCCTCCTCACATCCTTCATCTACCACTTCCTGAGGTGGCAGCTAGTCTACACCTTCCACCTCTTCCTGGCCTTCCTCTATGACAGCAGGAAGCGAAAGAGGGGAGCTCCTCATCACTACGATGCCTTCATCTCCTACAATGTCCACGATGAGGCCTGGGTTTACAGAGAGATGCTCCCAGTGCTGGAAGGAAAGCAGGGCTGGAGACTCTGTCTGCACCACAGAGACTTCCAACCAGGTACACACCCACACTTGTCAATCATCTGACAAGTACGCAGTAGCTGCCCCGGTGTGCCAAATGTAAGTAAGCAAAAGAAAGTGACGAGCCGTGCTTTCAACTAACTCCAATGAAAAGCTGGGCATACACTGTACCATTTTAGCCCATTTCTGGCTCAAATTTTGAGCCGCATGACTCATTTAAGACTCTGCCTGAATTTCAACTTTGTTGGGCATCGTTAACCATGCAGTTTACAGGAGGGACTGAGGTTTCAGCAGACAGGATGGCACAGATGATCAAGGCAGCATATTTCTGCCTTGTTAGCATTGTGACCCATACAGACTTCTGCTAGCAAACACATGGGCCTCAGATCTTTCAAACCAATCTTTCAGCCAGAAGGGTCCTCAGAACACTTTTGCCTTTAGATGTGTTCAGAAAACACTTTGAAATAGATTGTTTGAAGCCAAAACCTTTAGGTGGAGCTTTTTGGGGTTTTTAAAACCCTTTTAAAAAAACCTTTTAAATTTATAGCTAAAAGCCCGGACACACCAAACCAACATGACAGAACTAGCGGCGACAAAGGCCAACTGTTGCGTTGCCTCATGTCACCTTTGTCTTGGCTGACAAGTTGCACTCAAACACACTGCAATGACAACCAAGTACCATGTATGTTCTATTCATCAAATACCGCTGTTCGGTCAGTGCCCCTCGGCATTGGACACCAACACCAGGTATCACTCTTGCATTACTTTTGGATGGACCAGAGACAGGGTGTCAATATACTGTACACTTGTTACATTCATAGTGTTCTTTCAAAATAACAGGAAGTTAGGTTTAGGTAACACAACCACTTAGTTAGCACTAGGAAATGGTTGTGGTTGACGTTAACTGACAAGCGATTCAAGTGACTCACAGGGCTAACAATACTGCCAATTCACGTGGCTAAAGACTGACTTGACAAAATAAGTCAACATTACTTTTAATTTCACACAGGACACAAACAGCATGCTCTTGGTTGAAAGTCTTGTTTGTTTGACCCATCCACCCCCCCCTTAACATGCTGAATCATACAAAAATTCACCAATACAGGCAGACTAAAGCAGACAGTGTGAGACACACTGAAAAAAATAGGCCGATAGACGCTCACCAACGGCCCCAAACTGCCTGACGGCTGACTGTTGCCTTGGTGTACCACAGAAAGCTCCAACTAAAGGGTTTGGTATGCTTCAACATGTTGCCCAAACACATCTAACAGAAAAGAGTTTATACCTCCTCCTGAATGCCCACCCTCAAAGGCCTTAGGATCCTAATAATCTCCAGCTTGTGGGTGATGTCATTGCGTCCATGTTTTTGCACAGTAGGATTCCGTCCATGTGGTTTTCCTGCAGTGTCTGAACTCTCCACAGGTAAGCCCATCATAGAGAACATTACAGATGCCATCTATGGCAGCAGGAAGACCATCTGTGTGATCACCCGGCGCTACCTGCAGAGCGAGTGGTGCTCCAGAGAGATCCAAATGGCCAGGTGGGGGCACTCACATCTATCAGCACCTCCTGCTCTTATGTCACAACCTCCAAGACTGATCCAATTTGTTCTTGTGGTCTGTCCTGTTACAGCTTCCGTCTGTTTGATGAGCAGACGGACGTGTTGATCCTACTGTTTCTGGAGGAGATCCCGGTCCAACAGCTGTCTCCATTCTACCGCATGAGGAAGCTGGTGAAGAGACGCACCTATCTGAGTTGGCCACAGGCTGGCCACCACACGGGGATCTTCTGGGAGAATGTAGGGAGAGCTCTGGAGAAGGGGGACGCTCCCAACGAGACCATGAACCTGCCGACTGGACCAGCAGGATGGTGAGGATACCACTGGATCAACAGGATGCTGAGGACACCACTGGACCATGGATCCGGACCAAGCAGGCCTTTTCCACTTCAGGAACTTAAAAACACGTGTGTCTGGTTCTGCTTTTGTGTCCACTTCCTCTCTCTGCTTTGGCAGTGAGTTCCTCCCTACCCCAAATTCAAACTCTGCTCCGGAAGTGATACTAAATCCAAGTTTGGACACTCTCATGGGAAGATGGTGTGCTGCCTGGTAATTAATAATATAGGACACATGTTAAACACTGCAGGATGTTTGTTCCAAAATATAGATATAGAGTTCTATATTCTATATAGACAAATAGTTCTACAGGAATGAGTCCTAAAACCCAGAAAGTTAGCATTTTAGCACTTCCTGGTCCCTTGTCCGGAAGTCAATGGCTTTTTTTTGTTAGATATCTGAAATAGTCTGTGTTTAACACATGCTGAGGTGATTTTAGTGTTTTGTTCTACGATATAAAAGTCAGTGAGTATCCCACTGGTGAATTTTGAAGCCTTTATGTGTCTCAAAAAAGTCTGTCGCAAACAATCGGCTAAATGACACTCGTCCTCCTTTGCAGCCTCCTTTTGTTTACAGCCTAACCTTAGCTTTTTACTTCTGGAGATTGCATTCGCACTTCAAAAATCAGAGATTCGAGATTATCTTGCTGAACAAAATGTGTCAGTATCATAGATGTACATTTGCCACATCTTATTTTCTGGAATAATCCAAAACCCAACTGAACAATCCCATTGGCTGTTAGTGGAGGTAACTGGGGAGATGCTAACTTCCTGTTAGCCTACAGAAAAACGTCATCCCGGAACGCTCAAATCTGATTCAGAATATCTAATGTGTTTGCTGCATGCGCTCTGTCTGTTGCAGTGTTAGGGAGTGAGTGACTTTTAAAATTAGATTTCCTGTAAACATTCAGGTATCTGTAAAGTTCAGAGTGACTGTTGTACTTCCACTTTATTTCTGCTCAATGCTGAAATTTTGAATTCAATTCAAATCTTTATAAGTTTAAGGTTTGATTTTTGGAGTTTTAATGTTTTATGATGTGAATCGGAAGCATTTAAAATGTTGAAGTGTTAGTTTGAGTGATGATTAACAGCATGTACATATTATATTCATATACGACATGGGTTTCTTACTTTTCAGCATCAGTAAATAAACACTCTGAAAGTAATAATCTTTGTCTAGAGAAGTCTTTCTGTCAACATTGCTCAGTGTTGAACAGGTTACATGGAAACAACGAGTCAAAAATGTATTAAAATATCAAGTCTTCTCTCTACATGTGAGATGTTGTAAAGTGATAAAAATTTAAATTGATAAAATTGGTCTTTTGTTTTTTTTCCCAAATGGGAGAGAGATGTGTTTTGTTTTGGCAATAAAATTCCATATTTGAAGATAATTAAAAATGTGGATGTTGGAAACTTTATCTTAATTTTGATATGTTAAATAATTTTAAAAATGTAATGTAAAGTGTATTTCACAGGCCTGTATGTTAATCTTGCAGATGAAGGGAGATTCAAGGTCTTAAATTTTTGATTAAAAGATGTTTGTCTGGTAGTTTTACGTTTGCTTACCTCCTAAAAAAACATCTATTTTTACCATTAATGGCCCATTTACATTCTGTGGTGTGACTACTTTGTTCCAATAGACCCTTTTAGTGACGACGTCGTGATGAGGTTACAGTGTTAGCTGGAGGCTAAACACAGGAAAGACTAGAGGCTAACACTAGCAGCGGGTTAAAGTTACACATTTAAAATGTCATCTTGTTGTGTTGTTAGCTGCCAGAATCCAGATAGCACAACATTTGAGATGACAAACTGTGAGTCGAGGCTCTAGTAAGCTACAATATCAGAGAAAGGTTTTGAGGCTGCTGCTGTTAGCAGAAGGCTAAACTATTAGCAACCATTTCCTCAATCTCTGAAATGCTTCTACAATATTGTAGGACTTTGAACGACTTCACTGGACAATTAACTACAAGCATCGAAAGATTTATAAACCCTCAATTTATCTTTACAGCGCTGCCGTTGGCCACCAGCCCGCTGGTCGGACGGCTGGCTACTTAGCTAGCTTAGCTTGCTAATTCCGCCATGCTGTCATGAAACACATTGTGTGTGGATGAAGCATTAAGTTCTTAAATTTTACTCATTTAGCGACTGGCTAGTTAGCTAGCTACCTCGCTAATTCCACCATGCTACAGGAAATGATCCCAACAGCAGACAGCGCTGGGTCACGGTCCCTCTGTCTCAGTCCTCACCGCTAGGAGGCTACTTCACCGGGAGGAGAGCAGGAGTTAGCTAGCTAGCTAGTCTGTCTGTGGACAAGCTAGCTAGCTAACTAGCATTATCCAGCTGTCTCCTCCTCCTGCAGTAGTCTCCAGCAGCGTAGCGGTCGGCTAATCTGGTCCCGTTGGTTAACGTTAACTTTCTCCACTAACACTGGTGATCCTGGACAGTGAGTGACAGGACAGATTGAGAGAAACTGGTATTTTCTTCAGACATTGTTAAAAAAACAAGCTAACAATACTTGTTAACCAGCGTTAGCTAACGTGTTCAGCGAATAATTCTGCCTCCACTTAACGCTCCACCCACTAAATACCTCGTCATGGTACTACCAGGAAATACTACCAGGAAAGAGGTCTATTTCAAATATTTTATATCAAACAATATTTTTTACAAAAGGAATATTTTTCCTGAGATATGCCTAAATTTCACTGTAAAGTGAGCCATCACAGCCCTGTTTGTAAGCACTAAAATTACTTTTATTAGTGTCAGGATTATTCCAGTTATTATATCTATAACAGTATGACTGGTTTATATGAGTTAAATGAGGACAAAGACCCTGGTGTCCCGACTAGTCTTTGATTGATCAGGAAAATATGTCAGCATCTGTGTGTTGTTCTTCATATCTCATAATTTATCATAAAGTATTTATATTTCATCTCATCCATACTTGTTTGTATTATTTATGTATTCAGATTTTTTTTTCATTATTTTTAGACGTTTTCTCATCTAGTGTTTATTATAATGTGTGTGATCAACAATCAATAATCCTGAGTGACTTTTTGTTTGAGGTATGTGTCGCTAGATGGCGGTGTCGCGCTCCGTTTACCGGAATATAGGCTACCGTGCGCGTCCGCGTGGTAGAGCGCGGGCACGTGTGTTGAGAGCGGAAGCATCTGCCTCCACACACACACACACACACACACACACACACACACACACACACACACACACACACACACACACCGGGAGGATGCTGCCTCGGTTCAGACAACAGACGCGGAGCTGAAGAGGAACCGGACGGACTACCGGACACACCGACACCGACTCCAGGATCTAACGGGCACCGAGCTGCCGGGGCCGGGCCGAACCTCCCGCCGGGCCGGGCCGAACCTCCTCCCAGTCGGTGTGATTGTCCGGTGAGCCCCGGAGCGGCGGAGCGGAGGGAGGATGAAGAAGAGCAACCAGAGCAGACGGGTAGGACTCACCGGTTCATCCGGCTGTTACATTAACACATCATTCATAACATCCCATAATAATACTCTAACAGGGGAGTTATTATATTAAATCATTAATTATTAATTAAATCCATTCATTCATATAATAATAATAATAATAATATGGGTAATTATTCAGGGAGCAGCGCTGCATTAACACCGTGTTCACCGTCATTAAATACCTTTATATAATATCAAACTATTATACAAATATATATCAGTCAGTAATATTCATTCTAGTGGAGTAAAAACAGGAGAATTCATTGAATATCCTTATAAATCTGTGTAATATTCCTTTATAACGGAGCAGCCTGGTCAGCTTTATGTAAATTATTCCACATCATAATATTCCCGTGGAAATATTTTATATTGTGTTAATTTTTTTTTAGAAAAAAAAAAAGACAAAAATGACAAATGATTTATGTAGCAGACTGAATACTGATTAATAATATTAACAAATAATAATTAATAATATAATGAATAATAACAATAATAGTATAATGGGGGCGGCAGTAGCTCAGTCCGTAAGGACTTGGTTTAGGAGGCGGAGGTCACTGGTTCAACTCCCCCATGGACCAAGACCAACTGGTTGCTGGAGAGGTGCCAGTTTACCTCTTGGGCACTGCCGAGGTGCCCCTGAGCAAGGCAGCGAACCCCCTCTGGGCGCTTGTCAGGAGCAGCCCCCTCCATCTCTCCATTGACGCATGTATATGTACTGTGTGAAGTTAACAACAGAGTGTAAAACTGAATTTCCCTACAGGGATTAATAAAGGTTCATCTTATCTTATAAAGATTATAATACAGTCTACTAATAATGATACTGAAAAATAATCGTGCATAATAAATATAGAGTTTTTAAAAGGAAACGTACACTACTGTTGTATTTTGGCGTTTCGGGGTGTTCAGGACTTGGGTCTTGGGATTTGGACTTAGGTCGGGACTCTACTGGTTTCTGTGGTCTCTCTCTGACTTGATGTTGTGCTTTGCTGTTTCAGGGTATTCAGGACTGGGGTCAGGACTCTACTGGTTTTTGTAGTCTCTCTCAGACCCTGTTGTATTTTGGTGTTTCAGGGCGTACAGGACTCAGGTCAGGACTCTACTGGTCTCTGGAGTCTCTCTCAGACCCTGTTCTGGTATGTGTTTCAGGGCCTTCAGGACTCGTGTCAGCAGGCCACCCAGCAGCCAGAGAAAGTGGGCTGGATCAGGAAGTTCTGTGGTCGGGGGATCTTCAGGGAGCTGTGGAGGAACCGGTATGTGGTCCTGAGAGGAGACCATCTCTACATCTCTGACAAAGAGGTGAGGTCCAGGATCTTTACCTGATATTTTATACATACTTTATACAACAGTATGGTGGGTATACACAGTATACTGTAGTACAAATACTGTATATACTGTAGTCAGGTAGTAGTCAAGTCATATTACTGTATATATGTAGATATACATATATATCTACATACACACACACACACACACATATATATTTTAAATTAAAAAGGAAACAGGGAGGGAATGAACAGATGAGAAGAATTTAGTTTTAACCTCCATCAGCGGACTCTCTTCTTCTTTGTTGGTATTATGTCGTTCTCTGCTGATAAATGTTAGCGAGCATCAAACAGACATTCTCTAACAGAAAAAAAGACAATGTTATTAATTGTCAAGTTGTCCCTGAATGCACCGTGGAGGTCAGGTGTGCAGCAGGTGAGGCTGATTCTCAGGTTGTCCCTGAATGCACCGTGGAGGTCAGGTGTGCAGCAGGTGATGCTGACTCTTCTCTGACTCAGCAGAACTTCACTTCATATATAACAAGCTGTTATGTAACTGAACACTGAATATTCTGCTGAGTCATAAATACTGTTCACAAAGAGCTGTGCAGATACACAGACATGATGAAGAAGAAGATGAAGTTTAAACCTCCAGCCACTGATCGACTGCAGAGGGACCAATTCAGTATTTAGGGTTCAATAATGATCGAGACTCACTGAAAACTAATTCAGCATCCACGTTGAACAGCATTCTCCCATCATGCAACACTGTGGGGACACCGAATCATTTCATTCCTCTTCTTGAGATAAAACATTGATTGATTGATTGAATTATTCTCTTTCTACATCTGTTTGGGATAGTTATTGATTATTAATCAACAGAACAGGTGATTAATTACATTTTTAACATCTGTTTCTATGTATATAATCGATATAGTAGATATGTTTCTGTTTGTGCGTTTCTGGGGCCAGCACTGAAGCTCAGGCATCATATTGATCGTACTGACATCGACAAACACCACCAGCTTCTACACATGACGCACGCTGACCTCAGGTGACCTTGTTGACGTGAACACTCTGATGGTCCAGAGGGATTTGAAGACAGTGATGGATGTGTTTCGCTGCTGGTTATTGGAATTGATCTGAATTTAAATCAATTTGTGTGTTTGACCTTTTGTTGTTCAAAGCTTCAGATTTAAAGGGACAGTGCATGTTTTACTCCATTCCCCTGCAGACATGTTGAGGTGTAAATAATAAAACGAGAGACGGCTGAGATCCATTTAGCTGTCTCCGTTTGAGGCTCCTGGTTATTGGCACCAAGCCGTTGAATATTAACGTTAATTATTTCATGGCTTTGTTGAAAACTAATTTTTGATTGGTCAATTGTTGTTAGGTATAACAGACCATTTCTATGTATAACTGACTGTTACTGTGGGTGCAGGTCTGACATGGGACTCTGGAGGACTGTTTTTGTACCAAATTATTGATTTCTTCAGTAGGTCTCTGTGTAATAAGCAGGATAATGTACAGTTAGTCAGTCAGGGTGATGTTGTATCGCCCTGAAGGGGTTTATAACACAACAACAACATTATCCCTTACTTATTGTTATTAATCATGTTAATAACACCTGTGCTTCTCCTGCTGTAGCCAGTTGAAATGTCTGCTGGAAAAGTTCCTTAAATAATCCATACTGTTTGAAAATATACAGCTAAATGTTAAAAAGCTGCATGGATTTGAAAACATGCAGTAATAATACTAATACATGTAAGACTGGTAGTAGTAGTAATCAGTATTGCTTTTTGTATTAGTCATAATAGTATTTTTATCTGTAGCAGTAGTAGCTATGGTAGACATAGTAGTTGTACTAGTTAAAGTCATATTACTAGTTGTAGTACAGTAGTATTAGCAGTAGTAACATTGGTGGTAGCAAATAATAGTATTTTAACAACTGTAGTAGTAGTAGTACTAGCAGTAAGTTTTAGCTGTAGCACCAATACTTTATTTTGACAGTATAAATCCTGCAGTCAGCCTCAAATGAACTCTGTGATTAAACTTGTACAAAGTTAAAACGTCTCTGATGAATCAAACATGTCGACTCGTTTCACTCAAACTGAAGCTTTTTGCTGCAAAGACTCCGTTTAGTGTCCATCATTTAAGCTGCAGCCAACCCCTCCATGTTCCTTCATGTTCCTCTGTGTTTCCTCTTGTTCCTGGGGGGAGGGAACCAAAGCTAGTGCTGGAAGTGGAGCAGTACCAATTAGATATAGCTGGGCTCACCTTTTTACATAGCTCTGGTTCTGGAACCACACTCCTGGAGAGGGGCTGGACTCTCGCCTTTCCAGAGTGTCCCAGGGTGAGGTACATGTGGGGATACTCACAAGCCACCGGCTGAGCGTTCTCCCCAGAGAACAAGAAAGTCGCTTCTGTGATTGTCACTGGGAAGAAGTCTCTGACTGTTACTGGGAAGAAGTCTCTGACTGTTACTGGGAATAAGTCTCTGACTGTTTGTGTTTATGCACCAAAGAGCAGCTCGGAGTACCCGACCTTCTTGGAGTCTCTGGGCGGCGTCCTGGAAAGGTCGCTGACTGGGGGACTCTAGTAGCTCTGCTGGTGGACTTCAATGTGAGCAATGATAGAGACACCTGGATGGGGGTGATTGGGAGGAACGGCCTTTCTGATCTGAACCCAAATGGTGCTTTGTTGTTGGACTTCCATGCTAGTCATGGATTGGCCAACACCATGATCAAGCATAGGACCGTTCATAAGTGTAATTGACACCAGAACACCCTAGGCCAATGGTTGATGATTGACTTTGTGGTTGTATCATCTGATCTGCGGCCATATGTCTTGGACACTTTGGTGAAGAAAGGAGCGAAGCTGTCAACTGATCATCACCTCGGTGTGAGTTGGATCAGGTGGAAGGGAGGCTGCCGGAGAGACCTGAAAGACCTAAATGTTTAATGAGGGTGAACTGGGAAGATCTGACTGAGGCCCCTGTCCACGAGGTCTTCGATTCCCACCTCCGGAAGGATCGCACAGAGGCTGGGGAATCTGAGTGGGTCATGTTCAAAGCTTCCAATGTGGAAGAGGCTGCAAGGAGTTGTGGTTGGAAGGTCATTGATGCCTGTCGTGGCAGCAACCTAAGAACCCACTGGTGGACACCAGTGGTGAAGGAGGTCGTCAAGGTGAAGAAGGAGGCCTTTTGGTCTTGGTTAGCCTGCAGGTATATGGAAACAGCAAACAGGTACTGTTGACCAGAAGAATTGCAGCTGTGGCGGTTGTCAAGGCAAAAACCCGGGTGTTGGAGGAGTTCGGGGAGACCATGGAGAAGGACTTTCTGTTGGCCTCAAGGAAGTTCTGGCAAACCATTAGATGACTCAGAGGGAAAGCAGGGCTTGGTTCAGGCTGTGTTCAGTAGGGGAGAACTACAGACCTGGACTGGTAATATCATTGAGCGGTGGAAGGAGCACTTTGAGGAACTCCTGAACAACACATCCTCCATAGAAGAGTTTGAAGTCTTGGGGAAAGGCTTGTCCATATCCTTGGCAAAGGTCACTGAGGTAGTAAAAAGCTCCTCGCAATGGTGTGCTTTAATTATCGGGACGACACACTGCTCAGCCTCCCCGGGAAAGTTTACTCTAGGGTCCTGGCTAGCGATGCTAATTTTGGTGATAGATAACCAACCCTCATTAACCGATTATTAAACAACAACCACCAAGATTAGTGCCTTGCATGCAGCGGTGCACCAGCGGCAGTATACTGCAGTAGTATACTGTAGATCAGCAGGAGCTCATTTAAATGATTTTATACTGTATATTGCCGGTAGTTTAAGCTATAATAATACATCATCATTAGATTTTGTTTCAACAATCTGAATCTCTAAAGTAACTAAAGCTGCCTGATAAATGTAGCACAGTAGAAAGTATTTACTATTTGTAGTAGAGTAGAAGTATGAAGTAGCACAAGAAGGAAATATTCACCTGATTCGACTGTTATCAGCTGCTATAAGCAAAGTACAACTTCCTCAAAATTATAGCTGAAGGTACCCAGGTGTTACAGTTATATCTGTGTCACTGCACCTGTGTGTGTGTGTGTTGTGTGTGTGTGTGTGTGTGTGTCTTTAACCTGATTACATCAAAACAAACAGCAGCTGTGAGCTCAGAGATTGTTTACGAGAAAAGATGTGTCACTCGGATCATTTCTGTCTAAGAGTATTGATGATTGACAGCTGCTCTCTGTGTGAATCCTGCTCTCCGATTGGCTGTTGCTGCTGCTCACTCTAGGTGTGAATCCTGCTCTCTGATTGGTTGTCACAGCTGTTCACTTTGTGTGTGAATCCTGCTCTCTGATTGGCTGTCACGGCTGCTCACTGTGCAGTATCGCCTGTCTCACCTGTCTGTTAAAATACAGGTAACCATAGCAACAGGATTGGTGCTCATCAGTTAACTCAAGGATCATTTATATTTTGATTGATATGTGTTGTGTTTCCTACTTTGAGGTTACGTTGGTGTCACATACGTCTGAATATTGATGTAAAGGAGTGTGTTTTGTGTGATTGCAGGTGAAAGACGAGCGGAAGGCGCAGGAAATGTTTGACCTGGCTGACTACGAGCGTTCGGAGGAGCTGAGGAAAGCAAAGAGTCGCAGCAAGAAGAACCACAGTCGCTTCACGCTGCTGCGCTGCCGACAGCCAGGAAACACTGTGAGTCACTTCATCCACAAAGAACATCAGTTATTAGGGAACAGATAAAGATGTCAGCCGCTGTTCTCCTGGCACCTCCAGGGTACTGATGATGGCGCTAGATGAAAAGATCATCCTGAAGGGAACATGAATGATGATCCATCACCAGCCATCCAATAACAGTTACTGAGATGTTTCAGTGATTCTTTCTGTCTTTCTTCATCTTCATCCTCTCATGTTCGTCCTCTGTGCTCAGAGATTACTCTGACCCGCCTGACTCACACTGACACGTCATTGGTGGATTTCCTCCTACATCCATCTCATGATTGGTGGTTCAGAGTTTACTCCGCCCACCCGCTCAGCCTCGACTGCACTGACTGGCTGAGCGGTGTTGTGTTTTTTTCCTCTCCTCTGAAAAGGTTTAATCCGTAGAATCCCGTTAGTCCGTCAGAGGACGAGTTACAGCAGAATAATCCCTGCAGAGTCCAAACGCTTTCACGTTGGTCTGCTGCAGTTTATTACAGGCATACAGGGCCGACAGCATATAACAGATAAAGTCAATTAATCTGTAATTTACTGAACTCTATATCTCAAAATACACATTCATACAGCATCTCCTCGTCCTCCTGATCTGTCAGGAGTCACAGTAACTGAATTACTCTCTTGAACATGAATTAGTATATTAAAATTAAAATGTGGCCATTAGACATTGGCTTCTCCGATATTTAATGGTAAATATCTGCATGCAACAATAACACAATAACATTTAATCTGCCATGAAACTTAAATTAGAAGATTATTTCGATTTAAATTAGTTTAGATTAACAGCAGGCCACAAATAATATTAATTAGTTAAATTACAATACCATTATCTATATATAGCTAATAACTTTAGTAATTACATAGCGATTGGTTTATTGAAGCTGAGGGCTGGTAGGAAATTTCTATTTAATTCAAAAGAACATCAAATGTAGAATTTAATGTATTTTCTTTTTCTAATTACCCCGAGTGGCCGTCAGTGTTTTTCCATATAATGATCAGATTAATTTTGTATAAATTAATACATTCATTATTTATTTATTTATTATATCCTTTAATGATTTGTAAGGAACTAGCACAGAAAAAATGTATTAGCTACTAAACTATAGAGTTGTAGTGAATAACAGTGAAACCGAGGAACATTAGTAAGAACGTGCACAATGTGGCACGCAAGCCAGGAGCTACACACTAGACATTAGCTACACAGCTACACTAGACTTTAGCCACACTAACTACACTAGACATTAGCTGACATTAGCTACACTATACATTAGCTACAGTAGCTTATATTAATACAATTTTTTGTTTTTGCTGCATTTTGAAGTTTTAGCTTAACTTTGCTTGACAGATGGCTGTCTTGGGTTGCCTGAATAACCAGTTTCTCAGTTTGTCAGCTTGTTTGTGTCTGGCTGGTTAAGCGTGGAGAGGTAAAACATACTATAGCTGTATTGTTCACCGTACATTGAAATTTCTGTTTTTTTGCAGGTTCCTAACCTTGTGTTTCTGGCGGTGAGTCCGGAGGAAAAGGAATCATGGGTCAATGCCCTCAACGTAGCAATCATCAAAGCCAAGAACCGCATTTTAGACGAGGTATGGGCGGCGTGTTGGTTAATAAAATTGTTAAACACCTCTTTAAAAAGGGTTTCTTACCAATCTATGTTTGTTTCAGCTATGTCACAGTTATCCTTAGAGTCAGTTTCTATGTGTCTGTCCAGGTGACGATCGAGGAGGACAGTACGCTGGTTCATCCCACCAGAGACCGGGCAAAGATCCCTCATGGCCGCCGGCTGCCGACCAGGGGACACCTCATGGCCGTGGTAGAGGGATCTCTTATCATCTTTCTCCCATTTTAACTTGTTCAAGCTTTGTGTTTCTCTTAATCAAAACATCATTAACATCATTTCGTCTGTGATTACTCACCCCAGGCATCCACCTCTTCCCATGGCATGCTGACCCTCGACCTGGTTGCTGAGGAGGATGGTTTCTCCCCGGACTATGAGGGTGACTCCCGGAGTTCCTGGGAGAACTTCCAAGTTGACCTACAGAACGGGGGGTCGTGTGGACAGGTGGCAGCTGTTGGATTTTCAGGGGTTGGGGTTCGACAACGAGCTGGCACCGACGTGTCAAAGCTGCGGGTAACCTCCAAGGAGCCCAAGGTGAAGACCAGCAGCCTGCCCAGGGGGAGTGAGCTGTCCTGGGTAAAACAGACCCACCTGGAGGCCTCCAAGGTTCACAAGACCCAGCAGGTGCAGGTTGGGAAACTCTTGATATTCTGATCCTTGTAGATCATAACTAGAACTCCATATGTCATCAAGTGTACTCAGAGCAAAACCAAAAAAAAAAAAAAAAACATTGGTACATTGGTAGAAGTCCGGTGTTATTCTGCGAACATGTGCTTTGTCTAACCAGGATGCCCCCCATGTGCCACTGAACCACAGATAGAAACAGCAGACTTGTGCTACCTTTCAGGTCCTTCAGGCCCAGTCTCGAACGCCGCAGCCAGGGAAGAGGTTCAGCATGCAGGGCCGGAGTCGCTGTGCCTCCATGGATGAAGTCCTCTCATCCAGGTACCAAACACCTAATAATAAAACAAACTATCACAACATGGCTCCTCGCCTCACAAACTACTTTCACATGAGCAAATTTTGTCCTTGTCCTTACCCTTTTCCTCCTCTCCATCTTCAGACCGGCGATGATTCGCTCTGAATTGCGCTCGGCTCTTCGGCGTTGTCCGACTGAAGAGGAGGCAGGGGGCGGGGCTTCAGTACAGCCAGTCGGTCAGCTGCAGAGCCTCATCGCCCAGAGGATGCAGAGAGCTCAGGAGCTGCTGGAGGAGATGAGACTGCAGGTATGACTGCATCATCCATGAGTTCATTGAGCTTACCTATTTGGTTTCTAATTGACAGACTGTGTGGTGAGACAGTTCAGAAGCAAATATAGTAATATAAGAAGGAAATTAAATATAATTCAGACTAATTTTGTGTGTTATGATTTACAGGAGCTGCAGAAGGCCAAAGCAGAGAGAGATCAAGGAGGCAGCTCATCCTACCTGAAGGGCATCGATTCCCCTCGCCTCCACCACCTCAGGGGCTCAGACTCTCCTCACTCTAGGTTGGGTTTTTCATTTTCACTAATATTTATTTCTACTACTCAACTTTCCCAAGTCTTGGGAGTCCATAACACAAAATATTTCATGTACACTTTACTGTGTATTACTGACACTTTCATGAGTGATGGATTGCTTAAAGTTGGCCTTTGGAGGCACCAGGGGAAAGACTGGACCAGGGGGTGGGGGGTCAGTAATCAGTATGATCAGTCCTCTGGGAACTAGAATATCATTAATTGAAATCTTGTGTTAGCTGAGCCAGAAGGCAAAGCTCTTCATTTTTCAGTCCATCTACATCCCAACCCTCACCTATGGTCATGAGCTTTGGGTAGTGACCGAAAGAATGAGATCATGGATACAAGCGGCCGAAATGAGTTTCCTTCATAAGCTGGCTGGGCTCAGCCTAGAGATAGTTTGAGGACCTCAGACCTCTGAAGGGTTTTCTGGGCACATCAAACTGGCAAGAGCCATGGAAGAGCTGGAAAACTTTGCTGGGGAGAGAGATGTCTAGAAATTCCTACTAAGCCGGCTTCCCCCGCAACCCGACCCCAGATAAATGGAAGAAAATGTAAGTCTGTATACATGGATCTATGGATGTATGGTGCCAGAGGACATCTTGGAGTGTGTCAAAAATGGACTACTACTTACCCTCCTTGTGGAGCACAGGTCATCACCAATCTTGACTGCATTGTAGATGCTGCACCTTAACTACATAGATCCAGCTTTACCGGAGCCCTGTTGGCCACCAAGAGGCCTTTATGGTAACTGTAGAGGTTCAGGCTCTTATCTCAAACTACCTACAAGATATTCCTTTGTATGGTATAGCATACTGGGTATCACAAGGATGAAAGGTCTGACTTTGGGAGTTCATCCTACAGGGAGCATGAGGGTCTTGTTTGATGTGTCAAACAAGCTAAGTAATATGACTTGTTTTCCAACAAAGACAGTGTCCACACTGGAAGACAGTGATTGTGTTTTATGGATAGTTTCATGAATGATGGATTGCTTAAAATTGGTATTTGCAGGCAACAGGGGAAAGACCAGAGGGTGTGGTTGTGGGTGGGGGTCATGGCAATCATTTTGATCAATCCTCTGGGTACTAGAATATCATTAATAGAAATCTAACTTGAGCTAAAGCTGCTGCTAGAGGACAGCTTGGGTTGTGCCCTAAATGGACTACTACTTATTTTCCGTGTGGCGCACAGGTCAGCACCTGTCTTGCATCGTAGGTGCTGCACTTTAACTGTCTGATCCATGTTCACCAGAGCCCTGCTGGCCACCAGGAGGCCTTTATGGCACAGTTACTGTAAAGGTTTAGGCTCTTATCTTAAACTGCCAGCAAGCCATTCCTTTGGTTAGCATACCATACTGGGTATCACAAGGATGAAGGGTCTGACTGTGGGAGCTCATCCTACAGGGAGCATGAGGGTCTTGTTTCTTGAGTCAGATAAATTAAGTCATATGTCTTGTCTGACAAAGACAATGTCCACACTGGAAGATCAGGTGGAAAGCCAATTTTCAATGAAATGTGTTTCAAATTGCCTTGCCAAGGATAAAAGTGCTGTGTAAACTTGGTAAAGTTCTGTTGGTTTAAAAAACGCTCATTCGTGCATTAAGACTTTGTACTGTGAAGTCAAGTAGGATTTATATTTAACTGATTCTTGTTGACCTCCTCAGCAGGTCATCTGGATCTCCGAGGAGCAGGAGCAGCGACTCTCCTCGCCTCCGGGGCAAAGACTCTCCTCGTCTGAGAGGAAGAGAGTCTCCTCGATCCAAAGCCAAGAGGAATCGGTCCAAAGGGGCCGACTCGCCTCGCTCCAGAGGATCCCATTCACCTGCCGCTAAAGCAAATGACTCTCCTCGACTGAAAGATTCACCTTGTCTGACTGCCACGGACTCTCCTCGGACAAAGAGCTCTGACACAGTCCGAGTCCATTCACCAAAACTTAAGGGATCATCTAGCTCCTCTTGTCCCAAAAAGGACGATCACTCTCCTGAGTGTCCTGAGTCACCTCCAAGTATCGGAGGATCCGACTCCTCTCAGGTTAAAGGATCAGAGTCACTACGAGGCAGTGAAATCGACTCCCCTCATCTGGGGAGCAGCAAGGAGTTGCCCTGTCCGAGTCAGAAGAACTCCCAGAGCCTTTCTGGATTCTTTGAGTCTCCACAGTCCAAAACCCCTGACAAACACTGCTTGTCTCCACCTCCGCCCTCCTCACCTCCCTCCCTGCTCTCAGAGGAGGACCAGGAGGTGGAGAGGAGGCGTGAAGAAGCCGAGCGCCTCCTGGAGGAGGCTGTGTCATCGTGGAAGGAGGCGCAGGAGGTCCTGCAGGAGGTGAAGGAGCTGCAGAGCCAGACGCTCCGGCGGCAGCGCAGGAGGACCTACGAGAAGATGACATCGACAGCGGCGGCGGCTGGGTTGCCCAAGGCGACGGCGGCAGCAGATGAGGACGACACGCCCACTTCGCCAACATCACCTGAGGAGGACGATGAGTCAGAGACACCTTGATGAGGATGTTTTTCTTACAAATATTCATTGACTTGAATTTTCTCAATGAAAGTAGCAGCGTTTTTCAGCATGCTTACATGCAAAAAAAAAAAAAAAAAAAAAAAAGGCAGACAGGATTTGCATAATTTGGGGATTTTAAAGTCTATTCCTCAAATGTTTTTCATCTTTTAATCCAGGGATGGTGGGATGCACATGAACACTTAAGCAAATGTGGATTATTTTGAAACCAGCGATACAGTTCTTCCCAGGAGGTTGAATGAATTTAATCCTCCACAGTGCACTAGACTGTCATCAGTCAGACGCCCTCTCTCTTCTGCTGCTCATTTTATTCACAAAGTCTCTTTGTGTGACAGATGTGTCACATTTAATTTGAGTTGAAGCAGTTTTAATGGAGAGGCACTCCCCTTCACCTTCTCTAATGGTGCTGCACGTTTCTCTTCTTTGTCTTTTATTGCTGAAAGTGAAGTGAAAAGCCACTCTGTTGATTTCAAAGATAAGTTCTTCCCTTGAGAGTTCTTTTGGTTGAGATATTCAGGGTTTTGGGAGCATGAATAAAGACAATTTGTTCTTTAAAGAGACTTTTTTTAAGCCAAGATGTCAACATTTATACATTGGGGAACTTTTTCAATATGACAAAATCATGAAGGCACTGAAGAGCACTATGTTTCCTACGGGCACGGTGGTGTATCTACACTGATTCTTACGAATTTTAATATCTGTTACCTGATTTATTTGCTAATATATATATATATATATATACTATGTCTAACTGTGTGACATTTGTTATTGCAATCTTATAAATTGTCAGTCTCTGATTTAGTTGTAGTCCCATTTATCTCTCCCAAAACATCCTCCTAGCTCACTGTTAATATTTTCAACCGCAACAGATTTCATAGGTGTTTCAAACATTAACAGTGAGTTTTGACAAGAAAAATCAGGGAGTTTTATGTTCTGTGCCATGAAAAGAAAATAAGCAATAATGTCAATAAGAAACAAAGAATAAGTCTTCTCTAACACTTTACTTGTTAATCAGCTGTAACAGAACAAAAAGCATGGCTTCATTAACCTGCTTGGGGGCAGAACATGTACTGTTGTAGACTCCTGTTCCTCCCACTCTCTGTGCAATATGTACAGTTCGTCTTTGCGAGAATGCTACTTGACTCTAGATTTGCTGAGTTGTATTATTTATATACTGTTAATTTAACAATACATAACGTGTTAGCAAAAAATGAAAGGAGGATCTAAAAGTAGATTTTGACAAAGGGACATTTACAGCAGGATGTCCACATCAGGTATCAGGATCCACCTTGAAGCCAATATAACACCAGCTGATAGCTGTGCTTTAGTGCTGCATTTTACTCATTCAGTCAGCACAAGTAGTACTCGACTGATACTGGATATTTCAGGACGATACCGATAGTTTTTTTTATTTAAAAAGAAAAAAGATCACCTCATGTATTAGCCCATAGGGATTATTTTCATAAAACCATTTTTGATCAGAATCCCTTAAAATAGCTTTTTAAAAATTAGGACCAATTTTAGGACATTCAACGTATGACTAAATTTATGACACAAGCACATGACGAAACTGACCTATCGTGGACTTAAATGACAAAATTTACATGTCGCTGATATACATGACAAAATGTATGTGCCCCAGATGTAGCGGAGAAAAATTAAATGTCACTATCATACATGATGAAATGTATGCATTACAGAAATAAATGACAAAATGTATGTGATGCTACCATACATGATGAACTTGAAGTATCACAGACGTAAATTAGGAAAATTAAAGGTCGCTAACATACATAATGACATTTTCACAGATTTAAATGATGAAATGTACGCGTCTCCGAAACACAAAACAAAACTTACATGACTATAACAAACATGATGAAATTTGTGTCACAGACTTAAATCAGAGAATTTACGTGACGCAAACATGCATAATTGTCATTGACATGCATGACAATTAACGTGTTGCTAACATACCTAATGATTTATATGACGCTAACATACATGACAGAATGTACATGATGTTAACATGCATAACAATTCACATGACGCTAACAAGACTTGATGAAATCTATGTGCCACAGACTTCAATGACGAAATTTCTGTGTTGCTGACATGATGAAATTTACGTGTCGGTGAAATACGTATTACTTACTTAAAACACTGAAAGAAATATTAACAGTGTACAAACAGGGCTGTAGTTCTATAATTGTGTACTATTGGTTTATTGGTATAAAAAAATCACTAAGTTTAATTGATTTATCAAACAACAAAATGTAAATATTTGCTGGTTCAAGGAAACATTTAATTTTCTAACAAACTACTGAAATTAATATTAATGAGAGACGATTGGTAGCTGCAGCCCTACACAACAATATATGTCTTTTCTTTATTAAAACTTGCACTTTTTGGAAATATGGACGACATGAAGAGCTTCCAATCGTTTTCATATTGATCAGATATCAGCTGATAGATATCAGTAAACTGATCATTTCTATTTTAAGGTCACTTTTGTGTTGGTTGTTGGAACTGTAACCTTTAGTATTCACATTAATTTATCTCAGAGTTTCTGTTCAGTCACAACGTTTCAACGTGTCTCCAGTTTGAGTGTTTTTGCACATTTGTCATGAATATTCAGATGAACTCAGTATGTAGAAGGAAGCACTGTCACTGTGAGCGGTTACGTATTAAGGATTCATTGTACTGTAGGTGATGTTGAACTAATGTGTTTAGTTTTATTTATTTATTTTAAAATTTATACACATTTAGAAAAACTTTCAGGATCCACTTTGTTAAAATATGAAAACAAGTTATTATAAATGTTTTATTTATTTATTTTTTGCTCTTTTTATTTAAAGATTTATATATCAATGTTTTTTGAATGATGTTTGAATTACTGTATACGGCAATGCATTGTGGGTAAATGGAGCCAAAAGAACACTGTTTTCTGTTTGAGTGTCTAGACATCGTCTTCACATGCAAAATAAAATAAGATAAAGAAACGTACCAATGGAGTGAGATTATTTCAGCTGCTCTTTAATATTCGTTTTATTGAGTCTGTATTATTCTGTGATGAAACGTGTCTAGAAAGTTCCTGAAAACAAACTGACCTGAGAACAGGTGGACTCATCTCACCCTGTTGGCTGAAGTTTTTCTTGTTTGAATAAAATATGTCTTGAAAGCGAAGTTTGATGTGCGTGTTGTGTATTTTTAAAGCCAGATTAACAGATTAATTCTGGTCTGGATAATAAATAAATGTATGTCTCACAGACATGAAAGAATTTACTGTTTTTCTGACACAAAAATTACTAAATTTACATGCTGTACACCAACCAAGTGATGAAATATAAATATTGTGGACAAGTTTTAGTTTAGCCTTCTGCTAACTGCAGCCAATGGCTCACGGCTTCTGTTAGCAGAAGGCTAAATATTAACATTTACTGTCATCTCTGAAACGTTTCTCTGATATTGTCGCTCTCTAGAGCCTCCAATCACAGTTTGTCATCTCAAATGTTGTGATATCTGGATTCTGGCAGCTAACAACACAACAAGATGACATTTTAGATATGTAGCTTTAGCCCACTGCTAGCGTTAGCCCCCAGTATTTGTTTAACCGCAGGCTAACACCATGACCTCATCATGACGTCAACATTAAAAGGGTCTGTATAGTTTATGCTGAGGCGTGCACAAAAGCCATTTTTCCATAATAATGTGAATACACCTTTAGACTTTGTTAGCCATGGTAGCTAACTGTGCTGCTAAAGAAAATAAACCTCAGTGATACTGTTAGACACTGTTAGCCTGTTGCAGTAGGTTTTGTAGAGACAGGGAATTCAAAGCTTTAATAGTCCAATTTTAACATTAAGTTTAGTAACAGAGATGGCTCATTTATAGGCATCTATAGAAAAAAGCTGTCCTTTTATATGATGTCAGTCTTGTCTCACTCCAGATTATATTAACTTTTGTGTCTAATTTTATTTCTTTTTTATTCTTTGAAGGATGTTTTAAAGTCTGTTTACTTTAAAACTTGGCTTTGACTCAGGATGAGTTTATAATCTGGAACTTGGACACGAGCAGAAATCACACATCCTGACTCCAGTCACATGATCCAGGAATCCAGCTGCGCTATTGGCCGACTGCCTAGAGTGACAACACACACGCACAGAGTCAGGTCAGTGAGCTGTGATGCAGAGCAGATGTAGGGCAGCACAAACAGCATCGCTCCATTACACAACTCCACCTCTACAACACACACACACACACACACATGATTGTGTATGCATGTGTAAGCATTTCTTAATGACTAATCTGCTGCCGTGTTTGCGTGTTGCCACATCAGACACTGAACATTAAATCCACCATAAATGAGCAGCCTGACAATTATTTATGAAGCCTCCTGTTCTCTGTCTTTGTCGGCATCTACGATGGTTAGCCTAGCTTAGCACAAAGACTGGAAACAGGGGAACCTGTTAGCCTAGCTTAGCACAAAGACTGGAAACAGGGGAACCTGTTAGCCTAGCTTAGCACAAAGAATGGAAACAGGGGAATCTGTTAGCCTAGCTTAGCACAAAGACTGTAAACAGGGGAACCTGTTAGCCTAGCTTAGCACAAAGACTGTAAACAGTAAACAGGGGAACCTGTTAGCCTAGCTTAGCACAAAGAATGGAAACAGGGGAATCTGTTTGCCTAGTTTAGCACAAAGACTGGAAACAGGGGAACCTGTTAGTCTAGCTTAGCACAAAGAGTGGAAACAGGTGAAACTGTTAGCCTAGCATAGCACAAAGACTGGAAACAAGGGAAGCTGTTAACCTAGATTAGCACAGAGACTGGGGGAAGGGGGAAACTCTTAGCCTAGCTTAGCACAAAGGCTGAAAGCAGAGGAAACTGTTAGCCTAGCTAAGAACAAAGACTGGAAGCAGAGGAAACTGTTAGCCTAGCTTAGAACAAAGACTGGAAGCAGAGGAAACTGTTAGCCTAGCTTAGAACAAAGACTGGAAGCAGAGGAAACTGTTAGCCTAGCTTAGAACAAAGACTGGAAGCAGAGGAAACTGTTAGCCTAGCTTAGAACAAAGACTGGAAGCAGAGGAAACTGTTAGCCTAGCTTAGAACAAAGACTGGAAGCAGAGGAAACTGTTAGCCTAGCTTAGAACAAAGACTGGAAGCAGAGGAAACGGTTAGCCTAGCGTAGAACAAAGACTGGAGGCAGAGGAAACTGTTAGCCTAGCTTAGAACAAAGACTGGAAGCAGAGGAAACTGTTAGCCTAGCGTAGAACAAAGACTGGAGGCAGAGGAAACGGTTAGCCTAGCTTAGAACAAAGACTGGAGGCAGAGGGAAGCAGCCTCCAATAAATAATGGTCGATGGGCCCTAAAGGGTTAATCCAGTGTGTGTGTTAACTGGGTTATTTACTGAGAGTCTGACTCGTGTTCACATCAGAGTCCAATAAATTATTTACACCGATTCTCTCAGTGTGTCATCATCATCACGCTCGCCGTATGATGCTTCTGTTCTAGTGTGTGTGTGTTACATGTTTTATTACACACACACACACACACACACACACACACGCACGCACACAGCAGTCCGGTGTGTACCAGGTCAGTGTTACAGTTTGTTCTCATTTATAACAGGAGGGATTATAGAGGTGTGTGTGTGTGTGTGTGTGTGTTGGGGGATGGTGTGTGTGTGTTATTGTGTGTGTGTTATTGTGAGTCAGAGCCCTGCAGCGTCTGTTCAAAACCTCGACCTCGTTATTCCTCTCCTCCATCTTCCCTCATTTCCTCTCCTTCATCCCTTTTTCCTTATTTCTGTTGTACTTCATTATTTATGTTTATACTTCTACTACATCTCAAGGTAAAACTGTACTTCACTTCAGTATTTATATTTATACTTCTACTCTACTGCATCTCAGAGATAATATTCTACATTTTACTGCACTACATTCATCTGACAGCTTTACTTTACAAAATATAATAATCTATTACATTTTGTATTATTATAGATTAATCTACCAGTAGTATATAAAGTCATTAAAACAAGCTCCACCTTTATCAGCTGCACCATTAAAGTGATGATCACATTAATAATTAGAGCACTATAATATAATAGAGATTATTCAGCAGAATGAGTACTTTTACTTTTGGTACTTTAGATGAATTTTGATGCTGGTACTTTTACTGCAGGACCTATTATTTGGGATATTATTTGGGTATTTCTACTGTAGGAGGAGAGGAGGAGGAAGAAGAAAAAGCAGGACGAAGGACTGGAGGAGGACGAGGAAGAGGGTGAAGATGAAGGAGAAGAGGAGCAAGACGAAGAAGAGGAGAAGCTCTTTCAGTAACAGGACTAAAAATATTTCCTGTTTATTATCACCCACACACACACACACACACACACACACACACACACACACACACACACACACACACACACACACACACACACACTGTTGAGGTCAGAGTGATGTCATTGATCTGTCCTGCTGGTTCTGTCCAATCACAGCGTAGCGTGTGTTCATGTATGTGTCTTTTAAAAATAACATGATGAGCAAAAAGCTCTCAGAGACACAGTAAATATTTAAACACACACACACACACACACACACACACACACACACACACACACACACACACACACACACACACACACACACACACACCATGAAGCTTCAAGGGGCTTTATAAGGCTTTAAGGGGTCAATGAGGCTTCATAGGTCTTTAAGAGACTTAATGAGGTTTCATGTGATTTCGTGGGGCTTCATGAGGTTTTGTGGGTCTTCCTGAGGCCTTATGAGGCTTCACGGGACCTAATGGGGTTTCATGAAGACTCATGGGGCTTAATGGCGATCCATGAGGCTTCATTGGTTTTGTTTGGTTGGTTTTGTCCGTTGCCATCTTGTTTATGTGGTTTATTGCTAGGCCTGTCTGGTGATCCATCCACAGGGACATTGTCATACTTTAAATACTTTAACTACATTTAGCTGATAATACAGACATACTTCTACTTCAGTGGCTTTGAACGCAGGACTTTGACTTGGATCTGTATTTTTACTGTGGTATCAGTGCTTATTAGTACTTTTATCGCAGTGTTGTGAGAACACAGCAGCAGCTCTGATCAGTCTGAATGATGACACGCCTTCAATCAGCTGTGTTCGGCTGACTCTGACCAATCAGAGCAGCTGAATCTCAGGCTGTCAGACAGAGAGCTCTCTGGTGTGTGTGTGTGTGTGTGTGTGTGTGGTCTCAGCTGTTCCGTCCATTAAAGGACAATTTACCAGTTTGATAGTAGGTCAAAGGTCAGAGGGCGCTTCCTGTTTCCTCTTCGTCTCCTGTCCTCGTTCACTTGTCTCTTAACAGGAAACATTTTAATCAAGAGTTTCTTTTATAAAATTAAAATGTGAGTTAACCGAACTAAAACTGAATAATTTGTTCTAAATCATCTGAATTTGAAAATTTTGCTGATTTAAATTCAGAAAAATTTAAAATATGAAATTAAATCTGCTTTAAATTTATATTTTCACAGTTTGACTCATTTCTTCAGTTGGCAGAGTACATCTCTCATAATAATGATGTTATTATATACTTAATAATGGACTGAATTCACTACAAATAATGGAAATCCATTAACGCAGAAAGTTGCTTGAAACTACAAACAGAAGAGGTTTAACTCTGAAACAATGAATGCTGGGAAGTCTGTTTCCTTTAAAAACTTAACTGAATTCATTCACCTCATCATTTCAAGTCAGAACAACTCATGTTTATAATAATAATAATAAATATACATCCCGTACATAAACTGTATATTCTTAACTTATGAATTTGTCTGAAAATAAAAACTACAAGGATAAATGAACTTAAAGTTAATAAGCTTTAGATATTTACATAAAGTTAATGATATCAGATGAATTAATTAAATTCCTTATGTTTATTTTTGCAGTCTTTACATTTCACGTTTACATATTTATTATAATTTTCATCTAGTTTATAGGGTTTTTTTTCCTAATCTTTATTTTTATTCTATCGCAGAAGAAGAGGACCAATCAGACACTTCAGCTCAACAGCCAATCAGAGAGGATATATTAAAAGAAGGATTTTAATGAAGGTAAGAGCAGCTCCTTTAATTCAGATGTGAAAATGTTTGAGCTGCTCAAAAGTGAAACTGAATTTTATTTGGTCATATTCAGAGGAACATGTCTATTTCTCTTTTTTTTTTTAATTTATTTCAATAAAGAAATACTAAAAATAGAAGAAATGAATGTTTGGTGTGAGGCAGGCAGTTCAACAACAGCAGAAAGACAACAGCGCCATCTGCAGGACACACGCACACAGTGATTTCCTGTCTTTACATCCATATAATAAAGATATTTAAGAAAATAAACTTAATAAAAATTACTGTAGAGCGCCATTTAATCAGCCTTTATTATTTCTATTTGTAAACTGTGATTTAACTGTTGACATGTAAAATACTGCTAAACTGATAAAAAATGGTAAATAATATAATAATAATAACACATATCTATATTATGAGATTTCTTCTGTTACATCAAAGTAACTTTACTCCACTTTATTTTTCTGAAAGCTTACTTACTAAATACTCAGTATTTGTACACTGTGATCTGATTAATATTTACGAGTAGATATTTATAGATTAATATTTACTGGTACATATTTACAAATTACTTACTAATTAATATCTACCAGTAGATATTTACTGATTATTTACCGGTAGATATTTACTGATTAATATTTAGAGGTAGATATTTACTGATTAATATTTAGAGGTAGATATTTACTGATTAATATTTACCGGTAGATATTTTCTGATTAGTATTTACCGGTAGATATTTTCTGATTAGTATTTACCGGTAGATATTTACTGATTAATATTTACCGGTAGATATTTTCTAATTCGTATTTACCGGTAGATATTTACTGATTAATATTTACTGGTAGATATTTACTGATTATTTACTGGTAGATATCTACTGACTGACATTCACTGATTGATATTCACAAATATTGATTGATCGGACTCACCTGTTGAAACATACCTGCTGCAGTTGATGGACTATTAGGACCCTGCTCCTTGCCTCACAGGCTCAGACGGCGTTGTATCATGGTCCTCCAGGTCTCAGAAGGTCCAGGTCTCAGACGGTCCAGGTCTCAGCGGGCTCAGGTCCAGTATCAATTCTGTTGGGTCAATAACTTAAATATACCCTCATGAGATTAATTGTTTATGGTCACTTTAAACATATAAAATCTATAGCGTTTAATTCAAGCACAAACATTTTGTTTTGTTTTTTTTCCTTTTATAATTTTTTAATTCAAAAACCCCTCAATATGTTTTTGTTACAGCACACAAAAAGTCAAACACAGTTTCCCCCCACAGACAAGATGATGGAGGAAAGTAACAGCCGACAGAGGAGTGAGCCGGGGTCAAAGGTCAAAGACGGGGGTCAACTATACCTCGCTGCAGAAACAAACAAAACACCTGCAAAATTATTTAAAGTCATTACAAAATAAAAACAAACCTGAAACTGAGCTGAGAGTCTATTTACAATATTGCCTTAAAAACCAGTTAAAACTGACCTCAGCAGGTCTGACAGACATGACCTTTGACCTTTTACACTCTTAAAAACAACTCACCACTTTTTACAGGACACTTTTATTTAAGATGTCTTCAAATGTTTTTAGTTTCTGAGAGTCAGGTTTGGGCTGCGACCAAAGGAAAACAGACTATTACGCACCGCTGTCCCGTAATTTAACCTCTCAGAACACTGCTGTTGGTCTACCGCTGCCTCCGTCTGTTTGTGTTATTGTGTGACTTTAGTGAATCTGAACAAACACTTTAAAACACCAATATCACACAATAACACTAACTAACTAACTGATGATGTAGTGTAGCAGCAGCTCTTGTGGCCTGAGAGCTAAAATTACTTTTTTGTCAATGGAGTCTGGAGGCTCTGATGAGAGCAGAGATGACGGCTTCAGTTTGAACTATCCCATTAACAGGGAGGTTTGCTCTGCAGGTATTCAGATCAACCAGCAGTCAACCAACCAGACAACCAACCAGCGAACGTTGACGACGGTTCGATATAACTGGCTAAAACAAACATGGATGTATCGTCAAAGGTGATTAAATCCAATTTAAATGGATGTGTAACACTGCCAGTTCATAGTATTGTATGAATTTAAACCAATTTACTTTCATACAGAGTCAAATCATAACGAAGTTATCTCACAACACTTTTCATGTAGAGCAGGTCTAGACTGTACTCTATAATTTAGAGACCCAACAAGAGATCTTCAGGTGTGACAGGTGGGCAAACTTTGGGCAGAACAGGGCTCTGGGAGGGCGGCCATCTGTCTTGACTATTATTATAATCTTCAGCCTTCTTCACTCGCCTGAACACCAGAATCTTTTCAGCTTTACTCTGACACTAAAACCAGAAAGTGGTGCCTCATTTTTTAGAGCGTAAACAAGAAAAAGCTAAAACTTTACAGCAGTTTAGTTAAAAGTCAAAGTTCATCAGGACGAACAAACCGGACTCACCAGGAGATAAATGTCTGCGTGACAATCAGATTTTAACATAATTAATTTATAATGGTATGACATCATTTACTTCCTGTCAGGTCAGGTTTGGTCCCGTCTGATACAGCTAGAGAAAGTAAAAAGTTGCTGCCTGCAGAATCCGACACAGATCAGCGACACCTGAATCAGACGCTACAGACGTGTCCCTGTTTCAGGCCCCGCCTCCATCATAAAGACTCCTCAGTATCCAATAATCCACTGCAGCGGTGCATTCAGGTGATCTCTTTCAAGTCAGAAGCCAAAATTTAAGATTAAATTAAATTAGATACATGGGTCATGTGACCAACAGGATGTACCATGAAAAGGTCAAACAATTTTCTTCATTTTGATCAGAATCTGATCAGTTTCAGTTTATGGCTATTTAAATTTCTACCTGCTGACTCGAGGAGCACCTGAACACACCGCAGGTTTTGGTCTATGTGAAGGTTTCCTCTGAGGAGGAGGACCTGCAGGTTCAGCTGGAAGTTCAGGGTCATTTGCAGGAGGCGGAGCCTGTAGCGTGACACGCCAGCGGTCTGAACATCACAAGGGGACGGGCAGTCTGAGGACGGGCCAAACTAAAAAAAAAAAAAAAAAAAAAAAAAAAAAAAAAAACCAATAATCGCTGTTCAGCAGCCCAGTTGCCAGGAAACAATGTTGGCGTCATACGTTTCTGGAAACCATGGACACGCTGAATGTTGAGTTTCTGTATTTGGTCAGCGTGACTGATGTAGTACAGCAAGCGACCGCTACTGAAAATTATGTGGTTTAATAACATGTATAACAAGCAAGAAAGACCTTTATGGGTGGGCAGGTGAGACTGTTGATAACATGTGAAACCTTAAGTCAACATTGACTTTACGATTGTCAGGTAACATTACATTAAAAATACGCTGAGGGTGGTTGTTACTTATTTACGCTAGTTAGGCTACGTATTTATGTTATTATTTAAACACAAACCATGATCTTTTTTCTAAACTTAACCAGGTAGTGTTGCTGCCTAAATGTAGCTCAGGATGGGTATTGTTAGGATTTTAACGGTGCTACTACTCTTATTGATATGGTCTCCGGAACTGGCTAGTTAGCTAGGAGCTTATCTGTCTCTAGAACTGGCTAGTTAGCTAGCGAGCTTATCTGTCTCTAGAACTGGCTAGCTAGTTAACTAGCTTGTCCAGAAACAGATAAGCTAGCTAGTTATCTAACGCCTGCTCTCCTCCTGGTGAAGTAGTCTTGTTACAGCATAGCAAAGCACAGTGCTATCACCAGATGAGTGACCACTTTGATTTTCTGTGTTGCATGTCAACATGGTGGAATTAGCAAGCTAAGCTAGCTAAGTAGCCAGCTGTCCGACCAGCTGGCTGGTGGCCAACGGCAGCACTGTAAAGATAAATTCGGGGTTTATAAATCTTTGGATGTCTATAGTTAACTATCCTTCAATAAAGTCAAAAAGAGAGTTGGACATCGTTGAATATCAGAGAATTGTTTCAGAGATGGAGAGAAAGGGTTGCAAAAAGTTTCATCTTCTGCTAACAACAGTCAATGGCAAAGGCTACGGTTAGCAGAAGGCTAAATATTAGCAACATTTACTCTACATCTCTGAAATGTTTCTCTGATATTGTAGGTCGCTAAAGCCTCCAATCAAAGTTTGTCGTCTCAAATGTTGATATTTGGATTCTGACAGACAACATCACAGCAAGATGACATTTTAAATGTGTAGCTTTAGCCCACTGCTAGCGTTAGCCTCTACTCTTTCCTTTGGTTAGCCTCCAGCTAACACTGTGACCTCATCATGACGTCAACACTTGAAGGATTCATGTGAGGTTGATATGAAATGTGTTTTTGGTTCAGAAACGCCAACATTCAATGTATCCATGGTTTTGCAGAAATGTACAGTTTGGACATTTTTTCTGTCGACTGAGTTGTGTTAAGGGACAAAAACACGGGTCCAAAAACAAACACATCAGAACTAATATTTCCTCCCACCCGCCCCCTAATCTTCCCTGGAGAATCCCTACAATAAATCAAACACACACTGGGAACAGGATTTCCTATGAGGACCTGAGCTACAGCAGGTCTGCTCGGTTCTAACGGGGCAGAGAGTCAACAGGGTCACTACTCAGTTCAGGGACTAAAGGGTTAAAACATGACGGAAGATCCTGAAACATGTGACGTCCCTGATTGGGTGTTGAGGTCCTGAATGGGGCTCTCTCCTCTCCTGTTAGAGTCCAGAATCAGATATGGCTGCAGGAAGAACCGGTTCTGGTCCTCCTGATTAGGTATTCTTAAAGGTGTGGATCAGATTGGATGTGGTCCATCTGTCCCTCCGGTTTGAAGCTCAGGAAGACGGACGGATGATGTGCTCTCCTGAGAATGCTCTTCACTTCCTGTTTGTGCTGCATCGTCTTCGTGTTGTTGAAGGTAAAATCTTCTCAAAGCTTCACGTTGGTACGCTCGCGGTGGATCAAGACTTTTGGCGTCTAAACTGCGATTGACGTCAGGAGGTTTGTGACGGCGGGTCTAGCTCGTAGAACGCAAACAAATAAAGTCCAGAGCAGAACACAAGACTTAAAAACCTCAGAGTCCCATACTTTTACTGATTACAAGAGACTGGATCCAGATTTTAGGTCTCGTTAAATGGTTAGTTTGGGTAGTTTAGCCTGGGGTCAAAGCTATCAATCAAACTGGATCAAGACCACCTAAAAGGTGGCTCTCAGTCCAGTTCCAAATGGACTCTGATGGTTTGTTTGTTGTCTTGAAACCAAAGAGAACCAACCACAAGATTTTCTGATGGCAGATCTGTGACTTTAAACTACTCATCGGTCACTTTATGATCTGTGTCGGCCATGTTTGTTTCCAGTTTAAAGAGACGTATCAGGGACTCAAGTCTTGCAGTCTGAACTGGACTTTTGGTACACCAGTTGTTTGTTTTTCCCAGAGTGAGCATCCGTCCAGTCCCTGAAGTAGAAAATACACCTTGACAGCTTGATAAGAGCAGGAAGAGGCACAACACCGAAATATGAGAGAGGAAGTGACATCACTCTGCTAACAGGAAGCCAGACATTTCAGTTTAGTTTGGGCCGGTAGGTTCACTGCCAGACAGTCATCCAGTGAGACATTGAGACGAGCATCAGGATGAGGAGGGGGGACAGACTGTGATCCTGAACCAGGTTTTAAAGGGAATCATGTGGACTCTTGAGCTGATAAAATCTTCTTATATATTATCTAAAAATAAAGAAGTGAGATTCTATTACAAACTGAAACAAACTATCTGAGATCACACAGTTCCTGTTGCTGCCGCTGTTGTTGTTGTTGTTGTTGTTGTTGTTGTTTGTCTGGCGGAGGTTGGGTCCGGAGGTTGGGTCCGGAGGTGGACTGAGACGGACAGAAACAGGACAGGACGATACACAGACCAGCCGGAGGACTAGTCGTCTTCATCGTCGTCGTCATCCTCGCCTTCGTCGTCCACGTCTCTCTTCCTCTTCTGTCCCTGAACACCGGCCTGATCCTCTGCACAGAGAGAGAGAGAGAGAGAGAGAGAGAGAGAACCAATCAGAGAAGAGCCACCATGGGAATATACATAAACAGACGACCATTGACTGCTGGATCGTACATCAACATGGGCGCCATGTCGGACCTGTCCAGACCGGCCTGTAACCTTATACTAGTGAACGAGGGAGCTGCTGTTTTCTGGATTAAAAGCACTATAACGTCTATATTTCTCAAACGATTTCAATGAGTCGTTATTATGTTAAAGGGTTCAGACAGACAGACAGACAGATGGATAGACAGATAGATAGATGGATAGATAGATACTTTATTGATCCCAAGTTGGGAAATTGGTATATTAATTGGTATATTGGGAAATTGGTATATCAATAATAATAATAATATAAATACAATATACAATACACAATATAACATAATGTAATACTGTATAATACAATATAATACACCTGACTCCACCAATTAGCAGGGAGTCTAAATAAATAAGATAAGAAAAGATAAGATATTCCTTTATTAGTCCCACAGTGGAGAAATAAATCAAACTAAATATAGAAGAAATAAAGAATAACACTCTCTATACACTCTATACAGTTTATGATCTATTAGGAGTAGAAAAATTAAGTTTAGTCTCCAGTTACTGAGAATCTGGATAGTTGAGCTCTAATCGCTGCTAGACTCTGAGCAGACCAGTGTGGACCGTAGACATCAACTGAATTACTGACCTGGGAGAAAATAATTCAGTTATCATGAGGGATTATCAAAACTCACATTTGTCAAGTATGACTTTGGCTTATCTTTAGTTTATTTTGTTTTTTTTTATAATTGCTTTATTATCGGAACTATTTCAATAAATTCAGATAACTAATATTGTACTGATATTTTTTATTAACATTATTTATTTTTGTTCTACTATATGCCAGTTCTTCTGATTGCTCTTATTAGCGAGTTAGTAAGTACATAATAGTAATATGAGCAGCAGTGTTAGCGGTAGCCTATAGACTAAAAGCATGATCACTAAAACAGACTTACACACTGGTCTGCTGAGCGTCTAGCAGCGATTAGAGCTCAACTATCCAGATTCTCAGTAACTGGAGACTAAACTTAATTTTTCTACTCCTAATAGATCATAAACCCTTTAATATAATAATGACTCATTGAAATCGGTTGAGAAATGTAGACGTTATAGTGATTTTTATCCAGAACAGCAGCTCCCCCGTTCACTAGTATAAGGTTACAGGCCGGTCTGGACTGGTCCAACATGGCGCCCATGTTGACGTATCGCTGCAACAGGCTGAAGCGTCCACTGTGGCGTCTACATACGTATATACTGTATGTCTATGTTTATATCTGTGAGAGTGACAGGATGCAACAAAAACCCCATGATGCTTCACTCACCTTCCTCCTCCTCCGCATAGTCATCCTCGTCATCATCCTCATCCTGAGAAGAAGCAACAGAAGAGGAAGAAGAGTTTTGTTTCAGTGACTTTCAAAATAAAAAGGCAGCACTATTAGAAGCAGCTAGTTTCTGATTGGACGACACTAACAAAGCTCTAAATCTATTCACCACGTCTACGTCATGTGACCAGGCTGACCCCCATCAGACCGACTCTGACGGCTGTGGATGTTAAATACGTAAATATGAAGGGAAAACGTCAATTAAAAAATAACAATACATTTCTTACATTTTTTTATTGGCTTCACAAAAACAACACAAATAGAAAAAGTTAAACATTTTGGTTGACATAAATTTATAAAATAGTAAATTATAAAATTATCCTCTAATTTGTGATTTACACTTCTCCCTTTTGCAAAAAAATCTTGTTTATAATGTAAATTCTAGAAAACTTCTCACATAACTATATATATATAACTATGTATATATATAACTATATATATACTATATAATAAAGAAATATTATAAAAAGACAAATTTCTTCTAATTACTTGACATTTTGCCCTTAAAATAATTCTAAAAAGACAAAAGCTATTGTACACAATGTACAGATTTTTTCGAAGTATTACTAAAATTGAGGAAAACTTATTTTATTCAGAAATAACTTTTGACTTTAGAAAATCAAAATGTCAAAAAAGGCTTTTATTTTTTAATCCAAAATGGGACAAAAATCTGTTTCCTGTTTACCAACATCTATCCTCAGAGGCGGCCATTTTGGTGCTGAACCTGGTCAAGAACACGGTCACACCGGAAGTCACACCGGAGGTCGATCCACCAGACCGGCTCAGTTCAAATCAGGCACAGAACTGGATCCAGAGAACTTGATTCATTACTGGACCCAGAGAAGTGGACTCAGGGAATCGGACCCAAGAGAAGTGGACTCCTTACTAGACTCTGGGAACTGGACTCCCCACCAGACTCCAGAAACGGGACTCCTTACTAGACTCCGGGAACTGGATTCATAACTATGCTCCGGGAACTAGACACTAGAACAACAAGAACTGGACTGGGGGAAGTGGACTCATTACTAGACCCAGGGAACTGGACTCAGGGAACAGGACTCATGGGAATGCGACTCATCAACGGGCTCAGAGAACTGGATTCAGGAAACTGGACACTTACTAGACTGAAAAAACTGGATTCAGGGAACTGGACTCATTATTGGGTTCAGACAACGGGGCTCAGAGAAGTGGATTCAGGGAACTGGACTCTTACTACACTGAAAAAAACTGAACTCATGGGAACTGGACACAGGGAATGGGACTCATTATTGGGCTCAGAGAACTGGACTCTTACTAGACTGAAAAAACTGGACTCAAGGGTACAGGACTCGCTGGCTTGTTACTCACCAGTTTATTAGAACACTGTGTTTAAGTGGCGTCCACTCTGAGGTTGTTTATGGGAAGTTAAACGTGGACCAATAAAACAGGATGTAAACCGGTTATGTTCTCTGCCTGGTCTGGACAGATGCATCATGGGAGCCGGCTGTGGATCGACCTGCAGGCTGCAGCCCAACTGACCCACCTGATCGGCCCGGTTCACCTGAAAGCTCAGCCCCACCTCTCCTCCCTCTGAGCCGTCCTCATCCTCCTCTTCGTCGTCCTCCTCGTCGTAGTCGCCGGTCGGCCCCGCCCCGTCCTCGCCGTCCTCGTCTGTGAACACAGAGACCACGTTCAGACAGAGGGGAGAGGGTGTAGTGGTCATACTGGCCTCTCCGCTGGACACGCACCGTCGTCTTCAGCCTCGGAGTCGGGCGCCTCGTTGTCCTCCTGGTCAAATCCGTCCAGGTAGGTCACCTGAGGCAGCAGCTCGAACACGCTCTCCCGGTAGTCCTCCAGGGACGTGATCTCACAGTTGAACAGGTCCAGACTCTGCAGGCTCTTCAGGTTTTGCTGCAGCAGAAACGTTGTGTTAGCAAATTAGCATGTTAGCAGCTACAAACAGACACCAGAGACTGATGATGAGAATGTGAGGCTGATTTTAGAAGCTAAACTGTTTCAGAAACACTTTCAGACTCATCTGACCACCACCGATTCATAAACATCATAAAACCAAACAAAGTATATTCATAAGAAGTGAAAGTCAATAGTTTGTTCCACTGCAACATCGGCGCCCAGCAACAGAGCAATGCTTCCACCATTTTGGACTGAAAGAGACTACCAGATACCAGTAAAACATCCGCCTACACAGAGCCGTACAAAAGTAAAACTGAATTATTTCTATTCTATTGTCATAATCTAATAAAATGGCCTTTGTTGTGCATTCAAATACTTTAAATATAATTACCGTTTTCATTCCAAATTGACACAATACTTTATTGATCCATGGGGGAAATTACAGTTGTTCCATTTTAGAATAAAGACATATATAAATAGAGAGGTTATAAGATGTTATGTGTCCATTATTAAAAATAAATGCAAATATGAAATTAACTATCAAAGAAATCACAAACTCTAATACAGGGAACATCAGATTACTGCGTACCATTTCATCTTTTTAACAAATACATCTTTACATTTTAACATTTTTAATTAATAATAATAATAATTAATAATATATATATATATATATATATATATATATATATATATATATATATATATATATATATATATATATATATATATATATATATATATATATATATATATAATTTCAAGTTCCATGTTCTGTCATCTGATATTCCATTACTCCTGATATTAGGCAGCGTATCGCATCATGGTCAAAATTTACTTACTAGAAGTGTACTAACAGGAGTATCTGAATTGAGAAACAGCTACCGTCTTTTACTTAATGATTATTATATAGTTCTTTAAATCTCATTTTCCTGCATCTACAATGTTCAGATGTTATGAAGATGAATGTAAAGAGAGGAAACGAAAATGTGCGAATGTGTGTGTGTGTGTGTGTGTGTGTGTGTGTGTGTGTGTGTGTGTGTGCGTCTAACCAGCGCTTCCACGTTGCTCAGCTCCTTGATCTTGTTCCCGCTCAGGTTGAGGTAGGTCAGGTTGGGACATTTCTCTGACAGCGTCTCCAGAGATCCTGACAGGTTGTTGTCACTCAGCTCCAGCTGATGGCACAGAGGATGGAGGGTTATTACGTTACCTAAGTTACTATCGAGTTAACGATGGATGAGCCACACAGTTACAAGATACTATAGTGTTAACGATGGTTGATTCACATGGTTACCAGGTAACCTAGGTTACTATAGGGTTAAACCAGCAGAGATATCCAAGTTACATTCATTTAGTTTATTTGAAGCTTCTATTGATTTTCAATGAAGCTTCGACTGTTGTCAGATTTTATAACATCATCACTGAGGTCACATTCACACCAAGACAAGTGAATTTTCACGTCTCTTTACTTTCTCGAGTTGATCCGTCGGTATCATCTGTGTTCATTCGCTCTAGACGCTCCTGAGAGGAGGAGGAGCTCGTCTCCATAGACACCAACAACTTCTGTTTCCTCCATCAACCATGGAAGAAATAAAAACTGCTGCTGCTTTGTACACGTTGGTGAAGTCACAGATATGTCAGAAAACCAAACTCCGTCATGTCTGAGTTCATAACGTCACCCAGCTGTGAGCTGTACTCACATCCAGTACATCACACTGACTGGATTTAGCAGCCACATGTCACTACTGAGGTATGAACCCAAAATACACTGATTGAGCTGTGATTTAATATCAATAAACAAATCAAAATGATGCTGAAATAACTCCATGATGATGCTGATTAGTAAAACATCTGAACTGATGCTTTGTCGGGTCTGTCTGCAAGACGACAGGCAGACAACTTTTAAAATGCTTGTTTTCTGAATGGAGTTTGGATGGATCAGTGCCAGGCTATGCAGCTGCTCCATCAACACTCAACATAAAGTCATCTGGTCATAAATACGGCAGCGACGTTGTTGTTTCTACCACAGACAGTCTGTGGTTTGGGTCTCTGTACAGATATGATGTACTGTTGTAGCTCTGGGTGACCACAGACAGCATTTATTTATTTCTGATTCAACAACATCAGGACGTCAGGAGGATGATCTCTACAATGAGAGGCTTTCACCACACTGTGTCACAGTTAATTCTAATTCAAGTTGAAATATTTCCACTGCTGCAAATGATGTGACACCCGGCGTGAATTCACATCTACTCACCTCTTTGCATTGACTTTGTATGTAACTGCTCTGCACGCAAAGTTGTGTTCTGTTGGTGTGAATGCACTGTACATACATCATATACTGTATGTGGAGACCATATCCTAGGTGGCCGTGGCACCACCTGCTCTGGTCAGCAAGAAACAGGACTTTTATTGTGAAAAAGGAGGAAGTCAGAAATGTTTTTGCCAGTCTTATCAATGCTAAGGCGCTAACACCAACATATATACAATATCCACCACCTGCTGCACTTTACTTATTTATTTTATTGTCAGTTTTCTTCATTGCACCTTCTTTCCTTCATTGCACCTTCTCTTTTACTTTTTACTGTACTGTATTCATCTGTACAGTTGTTGATGCTGCTATGACACCCGAATTTCCCTCCGGGGATTAATAAAGGTTCATCTTATCTTATATGTTCCTGTCTGTGGATGTAAAGGCATCGATCCTGTTAGACTGAAGGAAACTGATGAAATATGAATATTCTCAGAGTTCAGTGGCATCTTTTTCTCTGACTCGGATTAATGGACCTTTATTCTGGAGAGACATCAGAGGTGCGTTTTTTCCTGTGTGTTACCTTGCGTAGTTTGGGCAGTGAGGGCAGCTTGGCCAGCGAGCTCAGACCCACGTTGACCATACTGAGGAACTCCAGCTCTGTGAAGGCGTCCGTCAGACCTTCAACCTCCCCGTCTGCTGAGCGACTGTTGTCCACCACCAACTCTGCTATCTGACACACCAATACAGATGGAGACGAGAGAGACAGTCATCGCAAACGGACTTGAATTTCTATAGCATTATATATAATTTCTAGTCTTCTGACCACTCAGAGCTGTTTGTCAGCATTCACCCACATTCATGCACTGATGGCTCAGTCTTCAGGTGCTGCTCAAGAACTCCTGTTTATTATTACTGTCTTATTATTTTTAAGTGAAAAAAATCAAACATCAGATTAGTTCACTAATTGATTAATTGCTTCACCTCAATTGTGATGTCCATTTAGAGTACACACTGTGATAGTATACTGTATTGTATATACTACATACTGTGGTAGTATACTATACCGTATATAGCACACACTGTACATACTAGATACTATGATAGTATACTGTACTACAGATACTACATACTATGATAATATATTGTACTGTATATAATGAGTAATAATTAACAGACGGTGGAGGCTCTCAGTGTGGAGGACTTTGTTCAGACTGGTGGCAGCTTCTATTTCCCAGAGTTCCTCTGGTTCCCCTGCTTATGTAACCAGCAGAGAATCTAACAGAGTCTAACAGGGTCCAACGGAGTCTAACAGTGCCTACCAGGGTCCAACAGAGTCTAACAGCGCCTACCAGGGTCCAACGGAGTCTAACAGTGCCTACCAGGGTCCAACAGAGTCTAACAGCGCCTACCAGGGTCCAACGGAGTCTAACAGCGCCTACCAGGGTCCAACGGAGTCTAACAGGGCCTACCAGAGTCTAACAGGGTCTACCAGAGTCTAACAGAGCGTAGCAGGGTCTACCAGAGTCTACCACAGTCTAATAGTGTGTAATAGAATCTGCCAGGGTCTAATAGAGACTATCAGGGCTTCAGCCTGCAGCCATCAATGGAGAAACCACCATTACACACTGGGGGGGGGGGGGGGGGGGTAACCTACTATAATCTACAGCGTGTGCGTGTGTGTGTGTGTGTGTGTGGTGGGGGTTGTCTACTGAGCCTACACACACACCATCTGCCAACATCCCTCAGTTCATAAAACATGAGACCAGTAACACCAGTATGAGTTGAGTTAGTAATTCAGTCTGAACCAGGACCACCGGCTGTGTGTGTGTGTTATTTAACGGAAGCTGATCGGTCGACAGTCCGGTTATATAACTTAAACACACACACACACACACACACACACACACACACTTTTATACAGAGAAAACAATCCGAGTAACACCGTATTTTATTATTAATAAACCATCTAACAGATCATTACATCATCTGTCTGTTCAGTTACATTCATGTTAACGGGCATCAGTAATCCATCAGCGGTAATCTGTTTGACGTTAAAGCCTCGTCCAGTAACGCCATTTTGATTCGTTACGACGCTGTTCTCCCACACACACACACACACACACACACACACACACACACACACACACACAACGCCCGTTACACGGTAATCACGTTACAGTTACGGACCGTGGCGCCTTTTCTGGCTTCGCCGAACAGAAACAATCGTTGATACACAGAAAAAAAACGTCGAAACCGCCGTTAATCCGCTTTCTGTAAGTCGGTAACGCGTTACTGTCGAGCACGAGCTGCCGCACTCAAAATGTCTCTGACCTCAGTCCGCCACCGGGCACGGTGAAATATCGACAAAAAGCCTCTAAAGGATGTTAAAATTACTAATAACCCAGATTAACGGGGAGAAGTTTGGTTTTACGTCCGCAGACTAGACGATTCCGTCGAAGTTTAAGCCGCTGGCGACTTAAAATGTCCGCTGCTCAGAGAACGACGAAGCACCGGATGAGGCTGGATGTCGTTGTTGTTGTTAAACGGGGACACAAGCAGTGTTTACCGGGAGCAAAGCCGGGAATCACCGATAAAGACCCGCTCTGATAACAAACCCGCTCGTTAACTCGCATTTATTTATTCGATATTGTTGAGTCCATTAAAGTCGTCCGAGCGGCCGATGACTGATTAAAAGTTAAACTTAACGTTAGTCCGTGGTTGTTTTTAGATGGACGGTTTAACGCAACCGTTCGGGCTCCGGTGGGATAACAACCGTAAACTGAACACTCTAACGCACTTTGTCTAACTAGTGTCCGCGGAGCCTCCCTGACAGACCTGGTTTCACCGGAGAGGAGGAGGGGGCGGACGAACGGAGATGCCTCCATCCATCTGCGATCTCGGCCGGTAGTTGATCAAACTAAACCCGGATCGATGAGCGCGTTAACGGACCGAAAGTCCGGATGTAAACTCGCTCGTCGGTGGTGTTCCCCGTTACCGGAGCCCATGTGATGAGCGCGGATGGAGCAGCCAGCCAGCCGGGCTCCGGTCCACATCACCTCCCGGGCTATTTCAGGCAACAATTCAAACGTTATGAAGATAAGCGGGCTCACCTCCGCCGGGCTCCGGTTCCGTAGCTCCAGGGTGATTCTCTTCTTCATGTCCATGCTGAAATATCTCGGTGTGCCGGTTAAACGGAGGCGGAGAACAGTTGACGGAGTCCCGGGATCAGGGCGCGAGCTGCTCTCCTCTGATGGCCTCACTCTGCCTACTGATCCTCCATGATACCTCGTGCCCTGCCCCCTCCTCCCACGGCCCCGCCCCTCGACGCTCAGGGTTGGCCGCGCACCTTTCCACCGCCTCTGATTGGACGTTGGGCACGTCAATCAGGACTGATCGGCCATAATCCACGAGCTGGGCGGGAAGATCCTCAAAGCCAGTGACCGCCAGTGAGGACTCATGGGAGCTGTAGTTTAATACCATTAAAATAATCTTTATAAAGTTAAATATCATTAAATTAATCATTATTAATTCATTAAATCTCCAAATTGTAATGTCCTTAACAACAGCAGATACTCAGTAATCTAAGAATAGAGTCAGATATCCTGCAAAAAGGCCGAGACAAATAAAATGCACTGAAGTTACATGGTGGAAAGTAACAAAGTACTGTACGCGTATGAGTACTGTACTTTTTACTCCACAACCATGTAATGATGTTTTTTGTATTGTATGTTATGAATATACAGTAATTAATTAATAATAAACTTTTTATTATATATACACATGTCTGGTCACAACAAACTGACTGGACACTAAGTGCAATTAGAGTAACTGGACAATTATTTATTGATATGCTGGACATATTTTAGCTTTACTTTTCTACTATGTATATATTATTTTATTTGTATTATACTTTTTTTTTTTTTTTTTTTAATCTATGCTTCTTGTTTATTGCATCTATTTTGCTGCTGTAACATGTGAATTTCTCCACTGTGGGACTAATAAAGGAATATCTTCTCTTATAACGTACATATAATGCATTGATTCTAATCTACGTATCTATTGGATAAAAATAAATATATATTTATTATACATATATAATGTGTTGATTATAATATATATATGTAAATTATAATCAATACATTTTTATTTAAATATATAAGAAAAATACATTAATAAAACAAATAATTTATATATATACACATAACATGTATATAATGCATTGATTATAATCTATGTATATATATTAGATAAAAAAGAATTTCATTGACATCATTGACAATAGATTTTATTATATATGGATTCTAATCAATTATTCATATATATAAAATAAAAATTAATTAAAGTAAACACTTTTATGATATATGCAAACAGAGTACATAAAAAAATCTAATTTTCTGAAATGGTAGTTAAGTTATATTTAGTTATATTTTGACGGTGATACTTTGGTGCCTTTTACTTCAGGAAGGTTGTACATTTACAGGTTACCAGAGTATTCACTTTAAAATAAATCATTCAAGCCTGATCGATCATAACTGTGTTTCTTATTGAAATAACATTGTAATACATTGTTTAAGACATTTTTCTCTGTTGAAGTGTAAGAGGACAAAATAATCTCACCACCAGGTCCATTTAAGGAGCCGTTCTGGAGCTTTCAGCTGTATCACACAGTCTTCCAGATGAGTTTTCATGACTTCAGCCACGGATGACAGCGTGACGCAAAGGGTGAGTGAAGTTTGAGGAAATGCAAATTTGAACAAAACATCTTTTAAAACTGTCAAAACTCTTTAATAGAATTAAGCTGCTTGTGTGATTTTCTTTTTGAAAATGTTATTTTTGAATTTATTATGTTTTTTAAAACATTTCCACTTCTATAATGTTGGTTGCAATGTCACAAATAAAATTTCTGAAAAAAAAAGTTTGGAGGCATATGAGCCAAAGAAAAAACTAAATTAATTAAAGCTTAATTTTTATCTTCTCTTAACTGTATTTTTAAAGACAAAAAAAATGTCCTCACAAGTGTAGTGTGTATCAAAGCTTGGTTTATCTGATTAATATTATCAATGAGCCACACTGAAGCAGTACACAGCAAAATTATCAGCAACTTTAAGCTCCTCAATAAAATAATTTCAGTTGTGGTCGTAGTTCAGCACCTAAACGCCTCGTGCTGAGTTCAGGTGTCGCTGTCTGAAAGCACCAAAAACACAACTGACAAGTTGAAAAAAACAAGTGTTTATATTTCGGATTACCAATGCAGGCAGCCATTATGACCATCATCACCATCACCATCATCACCATCACGGTGACGCATTCAGGTACAGTTAAAAAAATACAACTTTATATGTACATAGAAAAAGGTTGGCTTTGCTGAGCTTATAAAAATAACTATCATACTCAACTGAAATGAATCACTGATCAGAGACAGGAAGGAGCGGGTAAAGGTGATAGGAAGTAATCAATAAGTGCCCCAACGAGGCCTGAACCAGGACTGGAAACGCCAGCGGACCCGGACTAAGGGACTTCGTAAAGACTTCACACGATTAGTTTACTTCCTTTCAGGCAGCTTCAACTGATTTCAGTTTGTTTCAATAAAAATCAACCTGCTGCTGAAATCACAGCAAATGATTTTACTGGCTGTCATGTAATGCACATTACCAGTCAATCAATAATCAATGCCATCACACTGGTGGGTGATAGAGTCCTCTGTGAACACTGTACATGACAGGAAGTTTGGTCGTTTTTTTAAATTTAAAAGTTGCTGTTCAGCAGTCAACTCTCATATTTCAGATATCGGAGCATTCTTGAACTCATCAGTTCACACACTAGTTTTACACACTGCATCACTACTCCACAACTTTGGCAAAAAATGATAAAGATGTCTGCAAATTTTACTCAAATATATACGTAAACTGACAGCAGCCTGGAAGGAAAGAAGTCTAAAAACTCACAGGAATGTAAATGTGTGAATGAAGGGCAAACATCCAAACTACCTTTAAAAGGATCAGAAAGTCAATTTGTTCACATCAATCTATAAATGGTTCCACAGTCAATGATTATTAACTGAAGAGTTGGTGAATGCCAATCATTTTGATATTTTATTTTAATCAAAAATTCCCCAAATTCACTAGTCCCATCTTCTAAAATGTGAATGTTTACTGGTTTTTAAAACTCCTCTACAACAGTAATTTTAATTTCTTTTGGTTTTGGATGTTTGAAGACAATAAAGTTTGTGGAAAAACTTTAACAACTGGAGCTGGTGTAATTGTTATCATCTCATAACTATATTTAATTTAGGACCAAATCCAAATATTAGTTTGTCCTGACAAGTACTGAGTGAGCAACAAAGAGTGATTTATCTTTTACCTCTGTGCCACAGAGCTACGTTGATATTTGATCAGTTTTTTAGGACTTATTTTAATCAAAAACAAAAAAAAGCCCCAAATTCATGAGTCTAAAATGTGAATATTTGTTGTCATTAAAGCCCTCTTTCCTGTTTGTAATCATGGTGGAGTGTTGAGTGGAGGCAGAATAATTCTCTGAACACATTAGCTAACAATGGTTAACAAGTATTGTTGGCTTGTTTTTTAACAATGTCTGAAGAAAATACTAGTTTCTCTCGATCTGTCCTGTCACTCACTGTCCAGGATCACCAGTGTTAGTGGAGAAAGTTAACATTAACCAACGGGACCAGATTAGCCGACCGCTACGCTGCTGGAGACTACTGCAGGAGGAGTCTCGAGAACTGGCTAGCTAGCTTGTCCGGGGATGGCAAGCTAACTAGCTAACCCCGGCTCTCCTCCCGGTGAAGTAGTCTCCTAGTGGTGAGGACTGAGGAAGAGGGACCGTGACCCAGCTCTGTCTACTGTTGGGCTCATTTTCTGTAGCATGGTGGAATTAGCAAGCTAGCTAGTGAACTAGCCAGTCGCTAAATGAGTCGAATTGAACAACTTAATGTTTCATCCACACACTCTTGTTACTGCACAGCAAAGCACAGTGCTATCATCAGATGGGATACAACTTTGTTTACCTCATTTTCTGTGTTGCAGGACAGCATGGTGGAATTAGCAAGCTAAACAAGCTAAGTAGCCTGTCATGCAACCAGCGGGTTGGTGGCCAACGGCAGCGCTGCCTATAGTTAACTATCCTCCAGTAAAGTCAGTCAAAAAGAGAGTCGGACACTATCAGAGAAGCGTCTCAGAGATGGAGAGAAAGGGTTGCTAATAGTTTAGCCCTCTGCTAACCACAGCTAATGGCTAACGACTGCTGTTAGCAGAAGGCTAAATATTAGCAACATTTACTCTCCATCTCTGAAACGTTTCTCTGATATTGTAGCTCTCTAGAGCCTCCAATCACAGTTTGTCATCTCAAATGTTGTGATATCTGGATTCTGGCAGCTAACAACATAACATGATGACATTTTAGATGTGTAGCTTTAGCCCACTGCTAGCGTTAGCCTCTAGTCTTTCCATTGGTTAGCCTCCAGCTAACACTGACCTTGTCATGACGTTGACATTAAAAGGGTCTATAAAACCTTTCTTATTCAGTCATTTAAACTTCTCGGGGTTTTGGACATTTGAAGATGTTGGACTCTAAGAAACTGATGGGATTCTTTCTCAACTAGAATCTGTAAAATGTTTAACTGATGATTAAAACAATCACAAGCTGCAGCCCTGATAAGTTTACAACCACCAGATGAAGGAAAACAAAGCTGGTTTTAAACAGTCAGGATAAATCAAATGTTTCCGTGACGGCTCTGGCTCCTGCGAATCATGAAACAACGTCAGACTGGACAGTTTTTCTATATTCAAACACTAACTAACGTGTTGAAGAAGAAGCTGAACAAAAGCAAGAAAGTTGAGCGACCCCCCCCCCCCAAAATGGTTCCCTTTGCTTCGCAAACAGCTCTACCCATTTGGCTTCCTCACTCAGTTGTGGATTCATTTTCAGGGATGAGTGAATGAATGATGACATCACAGACGAAAACAAATCAGATTACAACATAAACGTATGTAAAATGAAAATGTAGGAAAGCAGTTCAGAGGGAGTTGTTTAGTTGTTTTCAAAGAATCATGAAAAAAGATGCTTTTTCTTCGTCATGGCCTTGTATTGTCTGTACTCTTCTGGGGAAGCAAAATGGTACAGGCCAGGTGAGGTATGAGTAGCTGTATTTGAAAATGTGGTCCCAATTTATCAAGACGTAGAGTTATGACAGTGTCGGATGAACATCTCACTGATAACAACAGAACGTAACAAAAATAAAAGGGATATAAATGGTATAATGGGGATAACCATCTGCATCCAAAAAACAAGGAAAATGTTAAATCAAAGAACTAAAAGTCTGAATTCCTCCTGTATGAGTGTCCTTAGGCTTAGTTATCTTGTCTTTTTAAGCGTTCATTCAGAGTCAAACAGGGAAGCAAAATGGAGCGCTAAAGCGATGCGAAAAGCCATGGCTGTTTTCAAAAGGCTTTCTGTTTTGGGAAGCCATTTTGTGTCTCCTTGCTGTTGTCTTTCGGGGATTCAAAATGGTGCATGATCAAAACTCTTCTGTCTTGTTTGTTTAGTCTGATTTCAGTCTGTATTTCTCTTCTAACTATTTTGTTCTTTTAGGGAAGCAATTTTGTTGTTATCATCCAATATTTCGGGATTGAAATTGGTAAACTTTCTAACCCATCTGTCATGTTTTTTTCTGTTTTCAGTCTGTTTTCAATCAGCTTTCCGTTTTTGGGAAGCCCTTTTGTGTCTCCTCTCTGTTGTCTTTTGGGGATTCAAAATGGTACATGACTTAATTCCTCTGTCTCGTTTGTTGAGTCTGATTTCAGTCTGTCTTCCTGTTCCTAGTGTTTTGTCCTTTTGGGGAAGTCATTTTGTTTCCCGCTCTGAAGTGTTATCAAATCTTTCAAGGATTCAAAATGGTGCATGACTAAAACTCCCTGTCTTGTTTGTTTAGTCAGATTTCAGCCTGTCCATCTCTTCCTACTGTTTTGCCTTTTTGGGGAAGCCATTGTGTTTCCCTCTCTGAAGTGTTGGTATGGAACATTTCAGTGATTCAAAATGGCACACAACTAGACTCCTCCTTCATGCTTGTTTAGTCTGATTTCAATTGGCTCTCTGTTTTTTTGGGAAGCCATTCTGTCTCTTCTCTGTTGTCTTTTGGGGATTCAAAATGGTGCACGCATCATCCCGCTGTGAACGCAACCAACGACCCCCCGTTGTGATCTGTCTTTTCGCCGGTGTGTCACCCCCCGTCCCCCCATCCCTGCCCCGTTAGGAGCTGACCTCCGTCGTCTCACCGCCCGTCTCCACCAGCGTCACCTGACCCTCCTCCCCCTCCATGATGATGCCTCCTTCCTGTAGCACCACCATCTCACCCTCCTCCTCCACCATGCTGGCCGCAGCCTCCTCCTCGTCCTCCTCCCCTCCCACCACCTCCTCGGGGCTGGCTGCGTTGGCGGCAGCGGCGCTGACGGTGGCGGCATTGCCGTTGTTGGCCTGAGTTTGGGACATGGCCTCCAGCTTGATGCGGTACTCCTCGGCCTCCTGCTCCTTACGCAGCAGCTGCTGACGGTACTCCTGAGCCTTCCTGTTGGCCTCCTGCAGCTGCCTCTGCAACAACTCCTGAGGAAGAAGAAGGAGGAGAAAAAGAAAAATGAGGAGGAAGAGAAGGAGAAGAAAAAGAAGAAAAAATGGAGGAGAGGAAGGAGAAGACAAAAATGTAGAAGATGATGAAGAAGAAGGAGACAAAGAAGAGGAAGAAGAAGAAAAAGGAGAAGAAGAAGAAAAGGGAGGTGGTCAGATGGTCACCACAAACATTAGTTGAATTAGTTACTCGATTTAATAAATGATGTTGTTGTTTTATATGGAGGATAGAACCTGCCAAAATAAAACACACACAAATGAATAAATGACTCAGTCAATAAACTGTCATTAAATGTAACTAAAATATCTTAAAAATAAATCAATAATAAAAATACATATATAATAAACAAATAAAATAAATGGAAAACTAAATTCATTAATCAGAAACTAATAAAAAACAAATATATAAATAAATAAAAGGGAAGATTAAACACAAGAGTAAATTCTGTAATTAATACAAAGATAAATAAATAATTAAATTAAAACAGAAATATCAATTTATGCCACGTTTTCAGTTAATTAATGCTACATTATTTTTGCTGTATTTAATGTTATTTATTTCTAGAGTCATTTATTTTAAATATTTTTGCTGCTTTTAATGACATTGATTTATTTCTAGTCATGTATTTATTTATTATTTATATACATATGCACCATATTTGTCATTTTAACTTCCCACATTACCTCGACTTGTATAATAACTGTATTTACATTATATTTACTTTATTCTTATGTTACTCCACTTTATTTTATTTTTCTACCTAATCTTACTCTTTATACTGTACTACTGCTATTGCTTTCAGTGCTGCTGTAACACCCAAATTTCCCCCCTGGGGATCAATTAAGTACTATCTTATCTTATCATATTCATTTATTTTTTATATTATTTATGCTGTATTTAATGACATATATTTAGAGTTGAAACATTCTAATATTTACACTTGATCAACAAGTTCAACAGATAAACAGCATCCTAAAAGTTCCAGGTTCATCAGCGAGCTCTACCTTCAGCGCAGGAACCAGGAACTAAATCTAGTTCCTAAACGGTTCTCAGACTCCTGGAGACGGTTCTGCAGTGTTTTTTCATGCCTCATATTTATGTTTTTTAAAAGAGGTTGTTTTTTGCAGAGGATATATGAATAAACAATTGCATCTCACCGTCTCTCCGGCATCGTTGTGATTGTTGGTCACCTCCAGCTTCCTCTTCCTGGAGGGCGGCGGCTGAGGCTCCTCCGTCACCACCTCCTCCGTCACAGTGTTGGCCGGCACCGCCAGCACTGAAAACACACAAACACAACGACTGATGCATCGATCTGATAAGACGTATTGATCTGATCAGACGTATTGCTTTGATCAGAGGACGCTGAGCAGAGCGAAGGGGGCCATACTCTGCTGTCCGTGCTGCATGGTAACAAAAAAAGGTGGCGCCATCCCCCCCGTGGTCTGCAGGTTGCCGTGCTGGTCCGTCACTATGGTGATGACCCTCTGACCACTCTCGTTGACGACAGTGGCATGCTGGATGTTGGAGTCCAGAGCGCTGGCGGCCATGGCCTCCTCGGAGTCACCTGGAGGACACAGATTACAGCTGCAGGACAGGAGGTGCTTAAAGGCTCAGGGGGCGTGCCTCTGTGATGGCGTACCTGCGTTGGCCTTGTTGAGCAGCTCGGCCAGGTTCACCACGCCCCCCTGGATGGCGGGGATCCCCTGGATGATGAACTGTGGCTGATTGGTGGCGGTGCTGGTCTCCACGTTCATACTCACCTGGTTTATGTTCACCTGGTTCATGTTCACCTGGTTCTGCATGCCCTCCTGCAGACAGAGAAACAGTTTACAGGTGATGAAGAGGAGGAAATGTTCCTTTAATTCAACATTAAATGTTAATTCAACATTTAAATCATCTTTAGAATCAGAACTGCTTCTGAACAATGATTAATTTGAGCCCTGAGTCACGTTTTCTGCCTCATTTCTATACAGTTTTTGAACTCTATGAGTATTGATATTCTTCTTTCTTTCAATATTAACTATTCTATCTGAGGCAATTCAGACACCAAATGTTTTATTTACATGTGGAATAGTGTAAATAATAAATAAATATGAACCATTTAAAAAGATTAGTGTGACTCATGCAGTAATGCACCAGCCACAGTGGTGCGTTCAGTGTCTCCATGTCACCGTCAGGAGAGTTACTGTAGCAGCCACAGTGGTGTGTTCACTGTCTTCACGTCACCGTCTGGAGAGTTACTGTAGCAGCCACGGTGCTGCGTTCACTGTCTCAGTTCACCATCAGGACTGCCACTTAGCAGCCACGCTGCTGCGTTCACTGTCTCCAGTTCACCATCAGCAGTGTCATAGTAGCAGCCATGGTGCCATGGGTTGAATACATTTAACTACTGATCTGATCAAACCTACAAATAAAGTTGAAGGATAATTTTGTCATGATTTAATAATTTCTTAGAAAAAATGTATCATCCCATAAGATCATTTTTATACCAACTGTAATAAAATATAAGAAAACAATATCTATAAACACATAAAACCAATTTAAGAAGATGAAATTGAATGTCAAAAAACAGCATATCAAACTGAATTTCTTTACAGCCGTCTCAGAGCCCAGGAGCCAGAGGTCCGAGGTCCGAGGTCAGAGGCCTCACCTGAAGCAGCAGCATCAGCTCAGTGTTCTGGATGTCAACGGCGATGTCGAATGGCGTCTTATCAAACTTGCTGAGTGCGTGCACGTCAGCTCCGTGTTTGATGAGCGTCTCGGCGACGCCATGGTGACCGTGCTGCGCCGCCCAGTGCAGCGCCGTCATCTTCAGCATGTCTTTGGCGTTGATGTCCGCTCCGCTCTGAAAGTTAAAATGAAGAACGGATATCAGTAAGAAGTGAATTGATCGTTCCATGCAAACATCAGCTCCCAGCAGCAGAGCCACACGTCCACCATTTTGGACTGAAAGTGACTACCAGAGGCCAGTAAATGTCTGCCTACAAAGAGCCGTACAAAAGTAAAACTGAATTATTTCTGTTCTATTGTCATATTTAGTGTCTCTACTGAAATGTTCGGTGCTGAGCAATACAAATATCATAAATATAGTAAGTGTTTTCAGTCCAAGAGTTTTATTGTTGTCGTTGTTGCTGCTTCTATCCTCTCTGGTTAGAAACAGTTAGAAACCGAACTGTTTTAGACTGACTGTCTTCTTCTGTTTACATTTTAAATGATGCGAAGAAGGAGGAGGAGAAGAATACTTCTAGGGACTTTTACTTTGGAAAACCTCTAAATGAATCCAGTAAAGATTTTCTGTGATTTTCAGCAATTTGGGGTTAAGTGTCTTGCCCAAGGACACATCGACATGTGACCGGAGTGGCCGGAGATCGAACCACCGACCGAACCACCGACCGACTGGAGGACCTGCTCTACCCCCTGAGCCACAGCCGCCCGATGAACCTGGATTTAACATGAGAGGGTGCAGGTTGGATCCACACTGACCCTCCAACTTTCAATACTCTCCAAGGTTTGTTTTTGTCGACGGATACGGAACGGATTTGACATCATGTTACTCAGACTACCAGACTCAGCAAATATATTGATTCTCGCAGTAAAAAATTGATTTAAAAACCATAAACTAAAAAAGAACTCACGATACATCGGTGATTTTTCCCCACCCCTAATAAACATAAAGTTAAATCCAGATTAAAGTCTAACATAAATCCTGAGTGGTTCTCACCCGGACCAGCAGCTCCACGATGACCGTGTGTCCCTCGGCGGCGGCCATGTGCAGCGGCGTCCGGTCCACTTTGGTGCGGGCGTCTCTGCTGACGCCGGCCCTCAGCAGGACGTCAGCGGTGGAGTAATGTCCATGCTGAGCAGCCAGGTGGAGGGGGGACGTCCCCAACTACAGGACACACACAGATATATCTTTATACATACAGAATATTATACTTTATAGAGAACTAACACAAGAGACAAAGACTCAATAAATAACACAACAGACCTGATCATCTGAGACTCTCACAGGACCAAAAACCACCTCACTGAGAAACAAAGATAAACAAACATCCATCTTCTGATGCAGCAGATATTGAGCTCTCTCTCACCTTTTACTTCCTTTTTAAGACTGAATGCTGAATCTTCTTCTGCATGTACCACATAACAGTAACAGTGAAGCATTCGCTGGCTGGTTTGATTTCACGCCAGGTTCACACTGGACGCAGAAGCACCATGATTTTCAGAGAATTGCTGCGCACATCCTTTTGCTGCCCCGTAAACCACTCGGGCCGTTTACAGGGCGCTCCGTGGTCTGCCGGTGATTCTTAGCAATAGTTTCTGTGTCTGGTCTATTTTCTCTGTGTGCTGCAAGCAACTCAGGCAAGAAAAACACACTGATCTACTATAAACTATATAAATGATCTGATAAACGACTTCCCTCTTCTCTCCCTGCTAGGGATGCTAACTTAACCAACCCTCATTAACCCATTATTAACAGTTAACCAACAAGATTAGTGTGTTTCATGCAGTGGTGCTATTTTATTGCTTAACAAGCCGCCCAGCTGCAACGATAAGCTGATGCACAATCAGGTTAAATCACCAGCTGCAGTCTATGAGCACAGACAATGAGCACAGACAACTGAGTCCCTGGTTCAGCCGTCCGCGAGAGTTACTGCAGCAGCCACGATGCTACCTTCACTGCCCCACTAAGTCTCCACCACATCCTTTAGCTGCGAGGTTGTCAGCTGTTTGTCTGCCTTATGTACTCAGTGAGCGCGGCATCGGTCGAGAGACACACACTGTGTATGCGACAGCAGCGGACTTGTCAACCTGGTGTTACGTTAACGAGTTTCCGACAGACGGTGAGTGTGTGGCGGCGGTGAGTGTGGGTTTGTTGGTGGTGTTATACCTGTGAACGTAGCTGTAGCAGACTGTGTGTACAGTTTATTTGTCGGCCTTTGTTTTGGCCCCAGCATTAACAACAAAATTGGCTCAGACTCTCTTAAGGTGAGCTGTTAAGGTGAACCATTTAACCAATAGCATCAATCAGTTAAAATTCCCAATGCCTGCTAACGAATAAACAATTCGTTGTTAACATCCCTACTCCCTGCCGTTCTCTCAGAGTTTAATTCTCCCCCGCTCCGCATATATGTGGTGCAGGTATGAACAAGTAGTTCTGAATATAATAACAGAAATGCTGACAAGTCAACAGGTTGAACAGGTTGTAGTCAGAGAGCAGGTGAGTCAGAGCAGGAGAACATGTAAATATCTGTATGGCAGCAGGAGAAAGGGACTTCAGGGCTCTGGTGTAGGCTTGCTGCAGTTTTCACGTATCAGCAAAATGTTGTTAATTCATAGCCAGATGACGGACAATAAATGAAGTGCAAATGAAAGGACAGCTTACAGACAAGATGACGGCAAAGGAAAAGCAAAAGCGCAGATGATGCACTGTCCCCAGTTCACCGTCAGGAGAGTAACTGTTAGCAGCCATGGTGCTGCGTTCACTGCCTCCAGATCACCATCAGGAGAGCTAGTGTAACGGCCACGGTGCTGCGTTCACTGTCCCCAGTTTATCGTCAGAAGAGTTACTGTCGCAACCACGGTGCTGTGTGTAGCGTCATGGACATACTGCCACTTTCCCAGTAAAGGTCTCCATCACACATTTAGTTTAGCAGGTTGTCAGCTGTGTGTCTGCCTGGATTAACAATAGCAATTGTCTGACAGTGTGCGTGTTTGTGCTATGTTAGCAATGGCTAGCTGCTAGCAGATGCTCGCTGTAGCGTAACTTCAGCTAGTTTCCGACAGACCGTGTATGTGTGGTGGTGGTGAGTGTGGGTTTGTTGGTGGCGTTATAGCTGTGAACGTAGCTGTAGCAGACAGTGTGTGTACAGCGTATTTGTTGGTAAATAAATGCTACGAGGCTACAAGCTACAACTCCTCAGCTGGAAGTCCAGAGTCAACTTCCTGTATCTGCGCCGACTCTCTCTTAAGGTGGACCAGCTTTTCTCCTTAAAGTGACGAGTTGCTCCTCTGAGTTTTCTCAGCTTTTTAATTAATTATTAATATTTCGTTTAACCATTTTAACTGATAGCATTAATCAGTTCAAATGCTGTTAATGTCGTTAACTGTTAATCAGTTAATTATTAACACCCCTAGACTAAAATAGACACTCTGAAGCCCTGTAAAGCGAATGAACACAAATGACACCGGCGGTCCAGTAAAGTGAGGTGAAAATTCACTTTACTCTTGGTGTGAACGCGGCTTAAAGGCTCCTCCTTCCTCACCAGCTGATCATCGTCTTCATCATGAAACCTACTGAGACCGATTCTCACCCAGTCGGTGGTGAACGGCGCTCCGTTGGCCATCAAGTTTCTGACCTCATCATCTTGACCTTTCCGAGCCGCCTCCAGCAGACGCTTCCCGAGGTCCACCAGCGACATCTGACACAAACACACAGACATTTATGTCCTTGAACGCAGCATTATAAACAAAACATCTCTGCAGTTTCACTTTTTTATTCTACATCAACACACAAACAACAAACTTGTGCTTCAGTTTAACTTTTCATTTTTAAATTTAACATCCAGACAGAAGAAAACTTCTAATGTTGAGATACCTGTACATTAAATTATGTAAATATTGTACTATTTACTGTACTGATATTAAATAGATTGATTAATTAAAATGAGCTCCATCTTTACCAGCTCCAACGTTAAAGTGATGAACGCATGATTGTGTCAATAATTATAATACAATAATATAATTCATTTTTATTCTTATTTGTTATTCTGCATAATGAGTGCTTTTACTGGTACTTTCATTTTGGTGCTGATACTTTAGTAACTATTTGAATGCAAGACTTCTACAAGCAATAGAGTATTTATACACTCTAGTATTAGTACTTTTGCTTAAGTACAAGGCCTGAGTACTTCTTCAACCTCTGCTTAAAAGAGTTAAAACAACTAAATCTAGAAGTGAAGACTCAATATTGGATTCAAACTTTGAGTGGTTCGAGAGCAAACGGCATTGATAACATCCAGAAGATGAAACTACACAACAAAATAAATAAATAAATAAATGTGAATGGTTTTAAACATGTTGTGCTGCTATGAGTGAGTCAGTGATAATGGTGGAATGTAAAGTAAATGTAAGTACATTTACCTAACTTCTGTATTTAAGTACTCGTTTGAGGTACTTTGTTTTCTTTCTCGAGTCTCTCTACGTCTACTCCACTACATTTATCTGACAGCTTTAGTTTACAAATTCAGATTTTTACACAAAAAAGTATATTAATAAATTAGTCCATTAATTAAATTGATGTAAACATTTCATGATTCCAGCTTAATAAATGTTTAGATTTGCTGCTTTTCCTTTTATTAATATTAATATGTAATAAAATGTATATATTATTTATAATGAGAATACTGTGAATGCATTAGTGGTCATATTAAAAAATATTTATGCATCAGTAATAATGATAATAATGTTAATGTATTAATAATCATGTATATGATATTTATGTATTCATAATAATGATAACGAGATGGTAATAATATTATTAGTAATGTTGATTTGTTAGTAATATGTTAATGTCTTAGTTGCGTTAATAACAGTAATACCTTTTACTAAAGGAACAGTTTCAATGCAGGACTTAAAATAGTATTTTACTGAGTGGTATTAGTACTTTAACTGAAGTAAAGGGTCTGAGTATGTCCTCTACTACTGGTTGTTTGTGGTTTAACTGGGAACAATGGTTTTCTTTAATGGAGAGAAGTAGCCAAAGCTAGGTGAGGTAGCTCGACACTGTGTCCGACAATGGAACCCACAGCGCTACACAGTGGTTGCTATTGAGACTCGGCGGAGCAGGACGAAGGTTTTCTCTCCGCGGCCGAGGAGCCATTTTACGCGCCTCCACGGGCAGAAAAGAGACCGCCATGTGCCACGTACCCCCGTGTCCCCTCTCTACGGGCTCTTATTTACCACCACAACCGTTAAAAACCGTCACCCACTGCACGCAAACATTTACAGCAACAACAGACAGGAAACCGTTTGATATTAAGTTGTTGGTTTTCCGGGGGAAGTCACAGAGAAATTTCCTATTTTACACACGGAGAAAAAACTACTTCCACATCCGGTTAACTAGCATTCTTCAGGCGCGCGCCGTCAAACCGCGTACAGGAGATTTGTCTCGTGAAATGTATAAATTCATATTATTTTTAGCCCGTTTTACACCAGAAGACGAAGATTAACATCTTTTATTTCACGAGAGCGCGGAAGAGAAGCTACTTACCGCGTCCAGGTATATTATAGGAGCCAGCCGGAGACAGTGCTCTTCTCTCTGCTAAGCTAACGTTAGCGCGCTAGCCGGCTAAACGGAACAAATCTCTCCGCGTGTGAAACGTTTTCTGCGCTTGTATCACTCCGCGTTTAGAATAAACAGGTCGGTAATGTGCACACTTTCATCCACGAAGCGCAAAACATGGACATTAAGCGCCACCGCAGCTCGTCGGGGTCCTCCGGGCTTGTTTACTGCGGCAAGTTACCGAGCGGCCGCCGGTGTAGGTACCGGATGTTATGGATGTAACCTTCAAAATAAGAGTGAAGTGCGTTCCGCTTGATAAAATTTTAAATTTCAGGGTTATAGTGATGAAAGAAGAATTCAGATCCTTTACTGAAGTAAAGGTACTAATTTAATTTAAACTGTAGTCCTATTTTTTATCAATGTATTTATATCTATGGTGTTTACTTAATTCTGTTGAATTTAAATAATTATGCTCATATTTTGTTGTTGTAATGTTTAGTTTCACAAAATTTATTTAGGCGTGTACTGATACCAGACCAGATACTGGTGACAATGGGGATCATCTATTAAATTCAAGTCTATGTTTATAAATATACAGTATATTTTGATCCCTGTTTAAGTTTTGACTATTTTGTTGCTGCATTAAAAAAGTTTTCACCTGAATTTTAATTCCTGTTTTTTTATTTTTGCCAAATTGTTGATGTACAATTTAAAGTTTTAATAATAACCTTAATTCACAACTCAGTAAATGTATGTTTGTATTTATTTGTTATATATGTTCTGCAAAGTTGGGAAAGAAATGTTTAAGTCAAGTCTGATGTTTTCGTACACATAACAGAATAAGGCATACAGCTGATTAACGAAACATCGGTATTGGTCCTCGGTGTCAGCTGATAATCAAAGCCCAGGTATCGCTATTGGGACTCAAAATGTGATGATAGGTGCATCCCCAATATTATTTATTTATTTCTTGGTTTGTTTATTTTTCTGTGAAACACTACATGTTTATATAAAAGGAAAATAAATAAAGTTGGCAATACTTAAAATTAAAACTCCTACTATCCCTATATGTGACTACTTATACGAGTAGTCAATACTAATACAAGAACGCTTTTTAAGTGTTAGTTTCCTAATGTAGTGACTTTAATTGCTCTCTTAAACACAATTTGTCAGTGTGTATTTTATGTTGAAAGCCCAGACAGGAAGTGTGGACCCGTTGCTGCTGGTGTTTACCAGCTAGCTCTGTTAGCCGTTAGCCTGTGTGCATGCAGACTGTTAGCAAGTTAAATTAAAGCGAGTTTTACCTTCTTCTCTCGTGGATTCCCGCGAGTTTACGTCCCCCGACGTGAGTCGGATCCTGACAGGTATCTCACCTGCCGAGAGGGATTTTTAAAAATAGTTATTTTTCTGTTTTATCTGGTACAAATATGGCGGCTCCGCGACACCGGAGGAGGAAGCTGGAGTGAGTTAACCTCCCCGTGGGCGGGCTCTGTGACCGCCCCGCTGAACAGACCTGAGGTCAGTGTGAGCGGCAGAGTCACAGTCTGACGGCGGGAAACCGCAGAACGGAAAGCTGACCTCAGACCAGCCGCTAGAGGAGCCGCATTCCTGCCTGCAGCGCTCACGTCTCCATGTTGATCAACCTCTAAGAGTCAATTATAAATATTGGGAAATTAATAGATGGTAATAACGTGTTTTTAAGTCTTTATATATAACTTACTCTTTGAAAACATACACTTTCATGATGAGAAATAAAAGTCACTTTATTACATTTAAAATAAAGTGACTTTCTGTTGAGACCTCAGATATTAATGTATCAACTATCCGCCATTTTGGGCAATGTCAAATCAATGAGCTCGACTGAGTATAATAATAAAAAATATAAATTTATGTGATTTTTGAATAGAATTAAATTCGATGCAACAGACATCTATATCTGGTTATTTCATCTACTGTATATTTTAATTTATTTATTTTATATCCACTATTTCCTCCTAGTTTTCCAGAAAATGTACCACACCACATTATTGTTATTGTGATTAAAGCATGAAAGAGGATTTTTTTTATGTCCTGCAAACACTAACGCTGACATTTACAGTTGGTTTGGTTCTTTTTTTAACATTTTCCGTTAAAATATTTAGTATCGAATCATTGTGGAGGACAACCAAATGTTTTATTACAATTATTGCATTGATTTAATGATCAATTTTCAACAAACTTTATCTGTTTATAAATGTAAGAACCTTTTATGTTGGTATATTTTGTGTATCTTTTTGCTTTATTTTTCTGTTGATTTTTATTTATATATTAATTTAAATATAACCGATGGAATCAAATCTTTATTATAGTCTCTAATTTAATTTCTCTTAATGTTCTAATGATCATTTGAAACCATATGGATTAATCAGAGATCATAGCGTCGTTTGCTCACATGGATTGGCTTCATTTAATCTCAAATAAATATTTATCTAATGTTACTTCATTATTGGAAACATTGAACTGTGTTTGCCTGAAGATACATTTGAAGTTTTTCCATTGAAACTAACCAATAAATATATAGACATATCTTCCTTTGTATGAATTATCTGACACTATGTGACCTGTAAAATAAAGAAGAAAACTCATTTTGATCAAAAAAAGAGGACATTTTCTTTTATTGTTGGCAGGTTTTACATTCTGTAGTTTTTCTTCTTTTTGATCCAGTGTGAGGCCGGCTCAGTCAAACAACATGACAAATAAATAAATACATAATAAATAATCAGTGAACGGGACTGTTAAAGCAGCTCAGGATAAAGGAAATAAAAAGGCACAAATGGAAACAAAAACTTTAGTCTGACAGGGTTTGAACGCATCACTTCCTGAATTAAATAAATAAATAAATAAATAACATTTATCACAGAGACACTGATTCAGTCATTCAATCAGAAATGGAAAATGGTGGTTTTAGTATTTTGTCCACCTCAGAAGGATTAAAACCTCATGTTTCACATTGGAAAGTTGTTGAATTCAAATCTGCAGTTGGATCAGAATCTGGTTTCTAATTCCTGTGTGAAGTCTTGAATCGGGTGTAAAATCAGGTCTAACATCAGGTCTTAGATGAGGTTTAAGATCAGGTGTATAATCATGTCTGAGATTAGGAGACCATCAGAACCAAAGGGATGGCTGGTCTGGGGTCTGTATCACAGTGAGAGCAGTCAGCTGTCTCTGGGTCTGACTCCGGTCTTCTGGTTTCACTAAATCCTTCTGAATTCTAAAATGTTCACATTTCTTTCAGTATTTTCACACAACATCTCCGACTTCGATCCCATATGTCCCAGATTTAACATCCGTTTATATTTAGAACTGAACTTGTTATGTGTAAAGATGGTGCATTCACTGTCCTCTGTTTATCTCAGCCTGCAGCTGAGAGAAAAAAAAAAACAGTGACATCTCTTCACCAAACCAACAACAAACAAAACAATATCAGTTATCAGTTAGTTTGCACCTGTTAAAATAATTCAACAAGTTTATAATAATTTAAATACATTTCAACTGTCTTTGCCAAAATATCTGGATGTTTTGTCTCTTTTTTTATTCTGCTCCAGTCGATTATCGTCAGACTTTATATTTCTGCATATCGATAATCGGCTTCCTCATACTCGCACGAGTTGTTGTTATTATTATTATTATTATTATTATTATAAAAGTCTCACTGTGATACAGACTCCTGGTTACAAACTGTGTTTGTATAAAACAAATGTTCAGACAGATGATTCAGGACCACAGAGTTTAATCTGAGCCAGGATCAGCCTCTGTTTTACTGTGAAAACCCCGCTCTTATTTTGGCATCTTCCTGAAAATATGTGTGGCTGATCAGGGGTCAGAGGTCAGCTGATGATCTGGGACGGGGTACTGAGATCGGGTCAGCTGATGATCTGGGGGATCAGAGGGTCAGCTGATGATCTGGGATCAGAGGTCAGCTGATGATCTGGGATCAGAGGTCAGGTGACGATCAGGGTCAGAGGACAGGTGATGATCAGGGTCAGAGGTCAGGTGATGATCAGAGGTTAGGTGGATCAGGGTCAGAGGTCAGCTGATGATCTGGGTCAGAGGACAGGTGATGATCTGGGGTCAGGTGCCGATCAGGGTCAGAGGTCAGGTGATGATCTGGGGTCAGGTGACGATCAGGGTCAGAGGTCAGGTGATGATCTGGGGTCAGGTGCCGATCAGGGTCAGAGGTCAGGAGATGGAAAGTTGTGTTTCAGAGCAGCAGATTGAGGTCGGCCAGCAGAGCGTCCACGTCAGCGAGCGGAGCTCTCCAATAATTGAAGGAGGAAAACTCTGTCATCTCCTCCTGAAGAGAGACAGACGGACAAGAACAGATCTTACAGATGTAAAACACTCCACTACATCATCCTCGGTAAAGTAACAACACATAAAATGTACAGTATTTACCAATAAGATGTAAAAATAATGATGAAACTGAACCAAGAAACCAGGTGTTAAACTAAGCTGGACTCCAGACCCAGTCTGGACCTGTCTGTCTGGTGTTAAAATAAACTGGACTCCAGACCCAGTCTGGACCCATCCGTCGGGTGTAAAACCAGCCCGTCCCCTCACCTCCTCTTCCTGACTCCTCAGGAAGGACTGGTCTTTTCCTTCCTTCCTATTAGCCGGCGGGCTGCCAGTCAGACCCAGGTCCTCCAGCTCCGACAGGTCCAGGGCCGGGATCGGCTGCCTCCAGTACAGGAAGGAGTCATACTGACTCTTTGATGTCTCCATCATGATCCAGTCTGACCAGAACCAAACACAACAACACGTTGAAACATGTCCAGCAAGAGAGGAAAACATCAGCACACTATAGACCCTTTTAATGTCAATGTCATAATGAGGTCACAGTGTTAGCTGGAGGCTAACCAAGGGAAAGACTGGAGGCTAACGCTAGCAGTGGGCTAAAGCTACACATCTAAAATGTCATCTTGCTGTGTTGTTGGCTGCCAGAATCCAGATATCACAACATTTGAGATGACAAACTGTGATTGGAGGCTCTAGAGAGCTACAATATCAGAGAAACGTTTCAGAGATGGAGAGTAAATGCTGCTAATATTTAGCCTTTTGCTAACAGCAGACATAAGTCATTGGCTGCAGTTAGCAGAGGGCTAAACTATTAGCAACTGTTTCTCTCCATCTCTGAAGCTCTTCTCAGATATTGTCCGACTCTATTTTTGACTGACTTTACTGAAGGATAGTCAACTAAAAGCATCCAATGATTTATACGCCCTCAATTTATCTTTACAGTGCTGCTGCTGGCCACCAGCCCGCTGGTCCAAAATGCTGTCATGAAATAGAAAATGAGGCAAAGTTGTCCCTCATCTGGTGAAAGCACTGTGCTTTCCTAAACTGAAACTGCATTAAGTTGTTAAATTTGACTCATTTAGCGACTGGCTAGTTCGCTAGCTAGCTTGCTAATTCCACCATGCTACAGAAAATGAGTCCAACAGCAGACAGCGCTGGGTCACGGTCCCTCTGCCTCATCCTCACCGCTAGGAGGCTACTTCACCGGGAGGAGAGCAGGAGTTAGCTAGCTAGTCTGTCTCTGGACAAGCTAGCTAGCTAACTAGCCAGTTCTGGAGACAGACCATCTAGCTAGCTAGCATTATCCAGCTAGCTAGCATTATCCAGCTAGCTAGCATTATCCAGCTAGCTAGCATTATCCAGCAGCTGCATTACCAGCAAGCTCCTCCTCCTGCAGTATTGTTTGACATTGACATTGTTTAAAAAAAAAAAAAAAAAAAAAAAAAAAAGTCAACAATACTTGCTAACCAGTGTTAGTTCAGAGAAATATTCTGCCTCCACTTAACGCAGACTAAATATCATCATGGTCACTAACAGAGAAGGTCTATATAAAGACCTATATGAAGGCTATATGAAGGAGGTCATACTGTAGATGAAGAGAGTCAAAGTGTTGCTGCTGTAGTACAATAAACACAATAAGACAAAAGGAATTATAATCAGACCCTTTAATGCAGTAGAAGTACCAATACTAATACTAGTACTAATACCACACTACCATACTGTTACACTAAAAATCCTGCATTAAAAATATTCCTCAGTAAAAGTAAGTCATAATGAGCAAAATGTAGTATTAACCTCTGACAGTTGTATTATTATATATTCAGTCATAAAATTATTAGATTAAAACATCAGATTTTACAAACTCTTCATAAATGTAGAGAATAATATTTCCCTCTGAGATAGAAATACTCAAGTACAACAACTCAAACTTTAAGAACAGTAATTGAGTAAATGGCATCATTTTAAAATATAATTTTCACACCTGACATTAAATTCTGCAGCTTGATATCAGATGTTAAAGCTCTGCTGCTAAATGTGTCAGTTTTTCTATGGAGTCTGGGTCTTTTCTCGGTCTGAGTTCAGTGTATCTCTGCAGACTGAAAGCAGCTTCAGTTTAATTTTAAACCTGGTTTTGGTTTATTTTTAGTCTCTGCAGCTTCAACAGGCTGTTTACAGAGAACAGCACTGAGCCACACTGCAGAAATCAGTGTATTATTATTATAACACATGATGAGAATTATTCATCACAGATTGCTCCACAAAACTAACAGCACTGAACTCTGAATATGAAATTAAAATATTCACACTCCAGAGACATTATTAAAACTACAAAAATAAATAAATGCTCTGTTCTGATGATAAATACACGATTCAAGTGATGTGTTTCTAATTATACAAATTCAGTTAGAGTGGTTGAATTTAACATTACAGTTAAACAAAACAAACAGAAACAGAAGAAGAGTCAGAGCTGAATGTGGATCAGATATCTGTGATTAGAGTTCAATAAACAGCTCTCACATCACTGATTCAATCAAAAACAGTTTTAGTTATATTTACACTGTTTTAATTAAATTATCTTTAGTTTCTTTTCTTAAAATATTTTACTATTTATATAAATATATATATTAATATTTTCTCATTAAATGTAGACATTAATTAATTGATGAAAAGTGACATAAATTGATATTTCTGTAATTTGCTTCTTAATTTATTTACCTTCATATTAATCTGAGAAGGTCAGAACCTGCCAAAGTCAAAAATAAAATCAATCAATAAATAAATGTCTTGATAAAATAATGTGTCATTAAAAGTAGCAAAAATAATATTAAAGATAAATGTAGACATTAATTAATTGATAAAATGTGAGTCATCTTTCTCTTTTTAATTTGCTTCTTTCTTTATTTATCTTTGTATTAATCTATGGAGATAAAATTATTAAAACAAATCAATCCATAAATAAATGACTTGACAAATAACGAATTATTCATTAAATGTAGTCATAAAATAATTCATACAATGCGACATAAATTAATTTGTTTTATTTTTGCATCTTATTTATTTATCTTCGTATTAATCTATGGAGGATGGAACCTGCCAAAATAAAAATAAATGTTTAAATGACTCATTAAATAAATAATTATTCATTAAATTTGGCCATTAATTACTAAATATATATTCCCCAGTTTTATATATTTTATTTCAGTGGCAGGTTTTTATTTTTTAATCTGTAACTGAGTGTATTTATATCTGAAGTCCTGTAAATTGAAGAGTGTAAATTGAATTTCCCCACTGTGGGACTAATAAAGGTAGATCTTCTTCTTCTTCTTCTTCTGTATTTAAATGTACAGTATTTCCAGGGAGTGGTCCTCCATCAGTGACTCATATATATATTTATATAAATATGTAGTTATACTTACTCAGACTCTTCCAGTGAGTCTATAACAGAAACTGGGTCATCACGTCCCTGCACACTGAAATAAACCTCCCACAGACGGACACTGGCGAGTCCACCTGGCTGCCACCAAACTACATTCACATTTCTGTCGGTTTTACTTTCGGCTGGTTTTACCCGGCGGCCTACGGATCCAGAGGCGTCGGTCCAGATTCCCCCGGCCGAGATCTGCAGTCTGAACGGCGACAAATTATAATGTTTTCTGACTGAAACGTATCACCAATATCTCTGTTTGTGTGCTTTATTGATTAGATGTTTAGACGGGGGGATGACTTGTGATTGATCAGGTTGAATTAGAGGCGTTGGCTCGGTGTTCTGGCTCATGACGAGCCGATGATGCAGCCGATTAAAACCGATTTTACACGATGAACTGGTGACATTTCTCTCACAAATTAACCTTAAAGAGTCAGATTTTAACCCGTCGGTTGGTTGAATATCGTGTTCAGAGGGTTTAATCAGCAGCAGGTTCCACCGTCACCGGCGTTCACGCAGAAAACAAACAGAAACGTGTCGTTCAACGTCAAATTATAGGATGTAAACAAAGTGATTGTTACCTTTTGGTTTCCGGTGACAAAATGAAGGTTTGTGTGGTTGTTCTTCTTTGTTCTGTCGGGTCTTTGTTGCTGCCGGTCGGTTCTGCTGCTGCAGGTTAAATGAGCTCTGCGCCTGCGTCAAGCTCACCTGAACATACGACAGACGCTTCCGTTTATACATGTCAAAATAAAAGCCTAGGGGAGCTTCGTGATTTTATTGTTTTCTCTTTAACTGATGAACTGAAAGATGATTTAATTAGCACACTGCAATTTATTTACACATAAGAGAATAACCTATTTTATTTATTTATTTAACAACAACAACAACACAACTTTGTGGACTGTATTTTGTATCTGCAGTCCCTAAAATAATATCATATATTCACAATAAAAACGAATCAAGATTACAATTAAAACAGTTATTGAAATACACTTGAAAACACACGAGGAGCAAGAATTATAATAAAACAATGTCAGGAAAAAACAGGACATCTCTATATTGTGAGGTATTGTTAATAAAAGTTTTTAACAAAACATGTTTCATAAACTCAAGATGTTTTACAAAGTAGAACAGAAAAGATCAGATAATTTAAATAACAGTTTAAAGGCAATAAAATAACAATCAATAATAAAATAAAAACATAAATATAAAAAATATGGTAAAATACTTTCCTTTTCTTTGTTTCCCTTTAGTGTTTTTAATGTCTTGTAACATTGTGTAAATAATATTTAATTTTACATTTTATCAGTTTTTTAAAAAATATTACACTTACGCATATATTTTGAAAGAAAAGTTGGTTTCCGGTATGTTCGGTGTGTTTCACAAAGACACACACACAGACACACAGACACACACACACACACACACACACACACGCACACAAACACACGCACACATGCGCACACACACGGACACAATAATCTAGTTTTATTTAAAAAGAAAATCAATAATTCAAACATTTATTTTCAAACAATGAATAGATGTAATTAAGTGCATGTTTTCATCCAGAGAGGGGCGCTGTTTAAAAATAAAATAAAATAAAATAATATGTCACTAAATGTAAAAAAAAAAAAAGAAACATAAATGTAGGCACTAATTAATTGATGAAATGTTACATAAATTGATTTTTTGTGAATTTCTCCACTGTGGGACTAATAAAGGAATATCTTATCTTATCTTATCTTTTTTCTTTTTAATCCTGGTATTAATCTGTAGAGGACGGAACCTGCCAAAATAAAAAATAAATGACTTGAAATATGAATAAATAAATAAATAAATAGATAAATAAATAAATAAATAAATATTCTTTAAATGTAGCTAAAATAAATGTTCATGTAGCCGTTTCTATTTTTATTTATTTATTTTTTATCCACTGATTTACTTTAACTTTTGTGCTTTAAAAAAAATCTGAAAAATCTGAAATATGTACAAAATAAAATACAAACGAATGCAGAGCTCTGTGGTTTGCATATGATGATCAAACTGGGACCAGTTGGGTCAGACGGCCAGGTAACGTACAGGTGTAATGAGCCTGTTGATCCAGCAGGAGGAGCCGTTTGACTGGAAACGAACAGGAAGAAGAAGGAAAGAGAGAAAAAATGAAGTCCTGGATGTACTTCCTGGTTGGAGCCACACCTCAGAGAGAGATAGAGAGAAGAGAGAGAGAGAGAGAGAGAGAGAGAGAGAGAGAGAGAGAGAGAGAGAGACGTTAGAGTCACAGCTGGTTCTGATCTCAGTCTGACGTCTTCAGCCCGACCAACACCTCCTCGTCTTCCTCGTCGTCTTCTCCTGGTGAGTCTTTAATATTTAATCGTATCTCACTTCTCACCAGCAGGCTGAAAACTTCACCTTTAAACCTCCCAGATGTTTTATAACAGAGCGCTCACTCTGCTCTCACATTCAGGGTTTAACTCTAGAGGACTGTTTGGTCATGTTAACACAATTAAAAGTTAAAAAATGACCTGTAGGTTAAGATTTATAAAGAAAACTTAGAGTGAAAATACAATATAAAATAATATGTGTGTGTATTAGCATATAATTAAGTCCTCTTGAAGCCTGTCAGCTGTTTTCCACGCCGGTGTTACACCGTTTTCTGTTACCCATCAGATTCAGTGACCTGGTGTTGAAGAGTTTTCCTCTCAGTTTGGGTTCAACGGATCAATACCAGACCAGATTTAAATTCTTTAATCAGGTCACAGAATCTGATGGTTGACAGAATGAAGTGTAACACCGGGGCTGCTCTCTCTGGTCTTTAGCATCTTTGTCAGTTTTGTGTGTCACACAATAAGTTTCAGAACATGGACATGTCCAGGATGTGGTTAGCTTAGCTTAGCACAAAGACTGGAGGCAGGGGGAAACTGCTAGCCTAGCTCCATCTGCTCACTTATTCTCATGCATTTGATTTTTAAAAGTTAAACTTTTTATCATTTGGGTGTTTGGTACAGATCTTAGTGAGTAAAAAAACTGCAAGAAGCAGTGGAGGTTAAAGGTCAGAGGTCACAGGGGTTCACACTGCTGAGATCAGGACTGATAGGAAACATGAAGAGCTAAAAATAGGCGATCCTCCCGTCGCTGCCTGGTTTTGAACGGTGTTTCTGAAACATGGGGTTTTCAGTGGAGGATCCAGATCTGGAGCCAAATTACAGGTCTGGAGTCAGTTTAGAGGACGGAGCTGCAGGCTGTGGTGAGCTGGAGGAAACACTAAAGACCTGCTCTCTGAAGCAGGTTTATGACCACGCAGGTTTCACATACAACCACTTTGCTTTAGGGGATGTACTTGAACATTACGCTGCATTCAAGTGCTGTTAAAAACGTGGTAATTTTGTAAACTCTGGGATCTGAGAATTTATCTATATATATTTATCAATTTATATTTATAGGGTCTATGTATAGGGTCTATCTATAGGGTCTATGTATAGGGCCTATCTATAGGGTCTATGTACAGGGCCTATCTATAGGGTCTATGTATAGGGCCTATCTATAAGGTCTATCTATAGGGTCTATGAATAGGGTCTATGTATAGGGATTATCTATAGGGTCTATCTATAGGGACTATCTATAGGGACTATCTATAGGGTCTATCTATAGGGTCTATGTATAGGGTCTCTCTATAGGGTCTATCTATAGGGTCTATGTATAGGGTCTATCTATAGGGACTATCTATAGGGTCTATGTATAGGGTCTATGTATAGGGATTATCTATAGGGTCTATGTATAGGGCCTATCTATAAGGTCTATCTATAGGGTCTATGAATAGGGTCTATGTATAGGGCCTATCTATAAGGTCTATCTATAGGGTCTATCTATAGGGTCTATGTATAGGGCCTCTTAGGTCTTTGGGCTTTGGGCTTGGGTCTATGTTGGGTTTGTTGGGTTTTGGGTTTTGTTGGGCTTTGGGCCTTTATGGGTCTATGTCAGGGCCTATCTATAAGGTCTATCTATAGGGTCTATGTACAGGGCCTATCTATAAGGTCTATCTATAGGGTCTATGAATAGGGTCTATGTATAGGGATTATCTAAGATATCTATAGGGTCTATGTATAGGGTCTATCTATAGGGACTATCTATAGGGTCTATGTATAGGGTCTATGTATAGGGTTTATCTATAGGGTCTATGTATAGGGTCTCTCTATAGGGCTATCTATAGAGCCTATCTATAGGGTCTATGAATAGGGTCTATCTATAGGGACTATCTATAGAGCCTATCTATAGGGTCTATGTATAGGGTCTATCTATAGGGTTTATGTATATGGTCTCTCTATAGGGTCTATGTATAGGGGCTATCTGTAGGGCCTATCTATAGGGTCTATCTATAGGGTCTATGTATAGGGACTATCTATAGAGCCTATCTATAGGGTCTATGTATAGGGTCTATCTATAGGGACTATCTATAGAGCCTATCTATAGGGTCTATGTATAGGGTCTATCTATAGGGACTATCTATAGAGCCTATCTATAGGGTCTATGTATAGGGTCTATCTATAGGGTCTATGTATAGGGTCTATCTATAGAGTCTGTCTATAGGGTCTATGTATAGGGTCTATCTATAGGGTCTATGTATAGGGTCTATCTATAGGGACTATCTATAGAGTCTGTCTATAGGGTCTATCTATAGGGTCTATCTATAGGGTCTATCTATAGGGTCTATGTATAAGGTCTATACTATAAGATAGACTATCTATAGAGCTCTATCTATAGGGGTCTATGTATAGGGTCTATCTATAGGGTCTATGTATAGGGTCTATCTATAGGGACTATCTATAGAGCCTGTCTATAGGGTCTATGTATAGGGTCTATCTATAGGGTCTATCTATAGGGTCTATGTATAGGGTCTATCTATAAGGACTATCTATAGAGCCTATCTATAGGGTTTATGTATAGGGTCTCTCTATAGGGTCTATGTATAGGGTCTATCTATAGGGTCTATCTATAGGGTCTATGTATAGGGTCTATCTATAGGGTCTATCTATAGGGTCTATGTATAGGGTCTATCTATAAGGACTATCTATAGAGCCTATCTATAGGGTCTATGTATAGGGTCTATCTATAGGGTCTATGTATAGGGGCTATGTATAGGGTCTATCTATAGGGACTATCTATAGAGCCTGTCTATAGGGTCTATGTATAGGGTCTATCTATAGGGTCTGTGGAGGTTCTCATTCATCCAGGTCAGATTCATTCTGGCAAAAATTGAATCAAAGGCAACTGGACTTAGATTTGTCTCTGAAGACGTTTCGCCCCTTATCCAAGTGGCTTCATCAGTTCGAATGCTACAGTCTGACTAGTCCCCACTAGTCTGACTAGTCCCCACTAGTCTGACAAACAGTGGAGTAAGACTCAGGTTTTTAATCTCTGTGGAAGTGTCCGCCCCTCATTCTCCTAAGACAATAGTTCGTTAGTGGAGTTTCAGTGTGAGTCCCACTAGTGAACGACAGTCATTAAGGATTCAATGGGGCTACAGGTGGACAACAGTCGTTAGGGACACTTGAGGTTAGTTTCGGACTGTCTTTGATATTGAGTTTTCTTGGTACTGCTGAAAGTGCAGTATTGTAGATGGGGGATAGGTGGTGTCTGAGACCCCCTCCTCTTTAAACAGAGGAGGATCACCTTCGGCGGCTCTGTGTGGTCTGTGCTGGATGAGGTCTTGGTGTGGGTCCAGACCGGTCCATGTGCCATCAGGCTTCACCTCTCTGAGAGCTGAACCCAGCTCCTCGTCTGTCAGTTAAACCGCCGCAGATGTTTCAGGATGTTCCAGCTGATTCACTGCTTCTGAACAGCTGCCATGGTGACGTGGACCTGGAGGACCTGGTGAATCCAGGTGAATCTGCTCTGTATTTAAACTGACAGATCTTCAGGTCCTGGATCAGTGTGGAGAGACTCTGCTGGACTCTGACCTCAGTGTTTGTTAGTGGGAGGATTTAACCTTCAGCCTTTATACCACACACACACACACACATAGGAAGTATTATCAGACTCAATGTATTTATACACGTTTAACACAAGATAACAGTATTATATAACCTGCTGCTGTTATTAGAGTCTCTGTGGTTGAATATCAATGATGGTTCAAAACTGCACAATGTAATGTTTACAGGTCTATAGCCTCTTTTCCTGGTAGTAACCATGATGAGGTATTCAGTGGGTGGAGCGTTAAGTAGAGGCAGAATTATTCTCTGAACACGTTAGCTAACGCTGGTTAGCAAGTAGTGTCTTGTTTTTTTTTTTTAAAATGAAAAAATGAAAATGAAAATACTAGTTTCTCTCAATCTGTCCTGTCACTCACTGTCCAGGATCACCAGTGTTAGTGGAGAAAGTTAACGTTAACCAACGGGACCAGATTAGCCGACCGCTACGCTGCTGGAGACTACTGCAGGAGGAGGAGACAGCTGGATAATGCTAGTTAGCTAGCTAGCTTGTCCACAGACAGACTAGCTTGCTAGCTAACTCCTGCTCTCCTCCCGGTGAAGTAGCCTCCTAGCGGTGAGGACTGAGACAGAGGGACCTTGACCCAGCGCTGTCTGCTGTTGGACTCATTTTCTGTAGCATGGTAGAATTAGCAAACTAGCTAGTGAACTCGCCAGTCGCTAAATGAGTCAAATTGAACAACTCAATGCTTCATCCACTCACTGGTCACAGCGTAGGAAAGCACAGTGCTATCACCATATGAGGGACAAACTTGTTCACCTCATTTTCTGTGTTTCATGACAGCATAGCGGAATTAGCAAGCTAAGCTAGCTAGGTAGCCAGCCTGGCTGGTGGCCAGAGGCAGCGCTGTAAAGATAAATTGAGGGCGTACAAATCTTTGGATACCTATAGTTAACTATCCTTTAGTAAAGTCAGTCAAAAAGAGTCATAGATTTTCGGAGAAGCATTTTAGAGATGGAAAGAAAGGGTTGCTAATAGTTCAGCCTTCTGCAAACTGCAGCCTAACCCATGGCTGCTGTTAGCAAAAGGATAAATATTAGCAACATTTACTCTCATCTCTGAAGCGTTTCTCTGATATTGTAGCTCTTTAGAGCCTCCAATCACAGTTTGTCATCTCAAATGTTGTGATATCTGGATTCTGGCAGCTAACAACACAGTAAGATGACATTTTAGATGTGTAGCTTTAGCCCACTGCTAGCATTAGCCTCCAGTCTTTCCTTTGGTTAGCCTCCAGCTAACACTGTGACCTCATCATGACATCATCACTAAAAGGGTCAATTAAACAAACAAGATGCAACATGTTAATCAGCTTTAGACCTGTTAGCAGGTTTATTTGTTAACTTCACATAGACAGTCATGCTAGCAGTTTCCCCCCATCTTTATCCTATAAAAGGATCCAATTTAAGACCTGATGAGTTTAAAGGACCTATAGATGGTTAAATGTGGCGTAATCTTGAGGTGAATTGTTCTGGTTTACTGTCTGGTTAATGTTAAAAATCTCCTTGAATGAGTAAAACAGTGAAAAGTAAAGAAAGTAAAAGCAGCTTGTTGTGTTTTCCGGACTGATCCAGAGTCTGACCTGGTCTCATGGTCTGACCCGGTCTCATGGTCTGATCCAGTCTCATGGTCTGACCTGGTCTCAGAGGAACCAGTTCTAGTTGTTTGTGTGATTCCTTTTTCCATGTGAGCCGTGGTGTGAAAGCTGCTCGTTGTGTTGAAACGTTAACCGTTATTTTCCTCCAGATGCCTGAATGAAAAGAGCTCATTGTGAAGCGTCTCTCCCTCTCTGAGTGGTTGTAGATCATAGTCCCTCTAGGTAGTAGTACTCACATCCTCTACTGCAGTAAAAGTACTAATACCACACTGTGAAAGTACTCTGTTACAAGTGTAAAAATCTTCATCTGTAAAGTAACTAAAGCTGTCAGATAAATGTAGTGGAGTAACAAATACAGCATTTCTCTCTGAGATGTAGTAGAGAAGTAGAAGTAGAAATACTTAAATGAAGTACAAGTACCTCACAGTTGTTCTGTGGATACAGACGGCGTTCACTAACAGACATTAAAACATGAGAGCATGAGACTGTTTCTGGATCCTTCATGTTGTTTCTTATCTCAAATGTCTTTGTGCTGAACAGGAAGTGATAATGTGGAACAGGAAGTGAATGTCTGAGTTTAGAAAGCAGGAAGTGACCCGGTGACAGGATCAGCCAATCACACACACTCACCCTTTGTCTGCTATTTCATAATCGGTATTGGCCAATATCTGAGCATATTAAACAGATTAGGAGAAACCATGCAGACACAAAATGCAGATTAGAAAGACAGACCATAAGTGCTGTTCAAAAAAAATGTTTACTTAAGAAATGCTCTGTATCATTTGTTAATATTTAGCTGTTATATGCTATCAGAGGGAGGAAAAAAAGAAAACCAGCCAAAGACATTGGCAAAAAACAAAATCAGCATCATATATTGGTCTTAAAAACCCATCAACCTCTAGTCCAGACTGGTCCCACCCCAGTCCCACCCCCCACAACCCTGAATGGGATAAGCTGTTACTGATAATGAATGAATGAACACAGACTTGTCCTTCCTGCTCCCAGAGGATGAACCCATAAGATGTTAATAATGTTTCTTGTTGTAGTGCCACCTTCAGGACAAACTGTTTCATCTCTACAGCGGTTCGCACTGGAACAACATCTGTGTGATGGCGAACAGGTCTAGGTGGTGCTAACACGTTTAAACTAAAACCTCAGACAGCGAGACAGACAGTTATCAATTTAGTGGAGTAGAAGTATAGAATTGAAGTACTTCAATGCTGTACTGAAGCACAGTACTTGAGTAACTGTACTTCATTACAGTGAGTAATGAGTGTGATAGAGGAACAGTGTTGGTGAACCTGGAGCCTCCGGCGGTGGACGTCTACATTCCTCTGAGCTGATGTGAAGCGTGAAGCTACTTGTTGCTTCTCACATTCTTCTGTTATCGTCTGTTGAAACGAGTTGGACCGACTCCAGACCGTTTCTCCTCCCGAACGCTGAAAATAGACGTTTAACCTTAGCATGTAACCAGGAAGTATGGCGAGGACGCCTCTTATCAGCCCTCCACTCTCTCCCTGTCTGATAAAGAACGAAAGAAAAACCGGAGTCATTGTTTCAAAAAGCATCTAATATTCATTCAAGTTAGCTGAACCACTGCAGTAATCAGTCCTGAGGTCAAAGGTCACCTGTGTCGGACGTTGTTTTCAGTTTCATGTCTCCGGATCCAGTTTGATTCATCTGAAAACAACAAGAACAAAACGTCCAGAAACTCTTTCATTTAAACTTCACAGGCCTCACAGTGTGTGTGTGTGTGTGTGTGTGTGTGTGTGTGTGTGTGTGTGTGTGTGTGTGTGTGTGTTTGGACCACACCCAGTGTTTAGTCATACTTAATGTGTTCACTGTGTTGACGTTTGGTTCCCATGTAGCTCTATGCAGACTGTGTGTTTTTGTTCTTCTATTGTTGTGAGGACCATGTGGGAGTTTCAGGACATTTTTGGACATTTTTTTAAAAGTTAAAGTTTAGCCCACACTGAAAGATTTCATCAAATCTTCCCAGATGTGTAAAATGTGAGAGAGCCCACACATGACGACATGCTCTGTTAAATCTGATGGAACATTTTGTTCCTATAGTGTGTGTGAGCAACGATTTGGCCAAAACACACACTAACAGATTCATTCATCAACTAGAACGGCGCAGACCGCCGCCAACGTGCTCCAGCGCCAGCTCTCCATTCAGCTTACTCCATCATCCAGGTGTGTTTATGCTGAGACCAGCTGTATGTAGTATCAACTCTAATTTGATGTGAAAATATGGCGACTCCACAGATATCAGAGCTGTTCAGGTTGTAAATAATCGGATCTAAAAACCAGCGAGATGATCAAACGAAAATATTCAAGTGACAAAAACTTCTTAAACAAAACTCGGCCTGATTGCAAAAGATGAATTTACCCAACCAGTAGCAGATTTCACAATACAATAAATCATCATGTGAACTTCCTTCACCCGGAGATAAACAACAGACGGATAGACTAGTCATGTATTAACCGCCATATGAGCATAATGGTGGAATCTTTAAGTCAGAAGAAGAATAAGGGAAAAAAATCACCAAAACACTCCACGAAAGTAGTTGAATTAAATACAAAAACATATGAATGTAAAAATACAAAACAAAATTAAACAGTGAAATTCAGGAAGATAATGATGTACTTAACTTGTTTCTTTTCTGTCTCCACAGATCAAACCTGAAGCTGTCGGCACAGTTTGGATATTAAAACACAAACTTTTGGATTTTTTTAAATTTTTATTTTTCATCCGTGGACTTGAACGGATTTTTCATTTTTGTGGGAAGACATTTTTTTTGTTGCTCTATTTTAGTTAATTTAATACTTTCTTCTCTGAATTAGTAGATATTTGGTATTTTCTTCAGTCTCCTGGTGTGAGGTGGGGTATATCTGGGTGTTTCTGCGTGTCGCTGCTGGTTCAGGTTTTGTCTGAATGCCCCAGGATTATCCACCGGCTGCACTTCCTCCCCCGGCCTGCAGGGCGGCAGCAGAGAGCGGCGGCCGGCCGCTGGACAGGCAGAGCGTCGGCATGAGCGACTTCTGGCACAAGATGGGCTGCTGTGTGGTGGCGAAACCACCGCCGGTGAGACACATAACTTACTATACCTAACCTGGTCCTCATAAACCAGGTCCAGACCAGAGGTCCCCACTGTCCTCCAGGGGTAGTTAAAGAGAAGAGAGGTAAACATGAATGCAGGAAGTTAGTTATTGTGTTTTGGTTGCTGATTTGACCGCCGACACGGTCAGCAGTTACTTTAAAACATTAGAGGTCATATGATAACCACCTACAGGTCTAAAGGTCATTTAGGGCGTGTCCAACTCCACTTTTGCTAGTTAAGCGGCACATAATCTGGGCGGAGAGGATAAAGAGATTGCATTAGTATTTTAGTTAATCATAGGTGTGTTTTGGGCGTATCAGGAATTAAACCAATCAGAGTGTCCCTTGGTTTCCACACCGGCTGTGATCGCGCCGTCACGGTGACTACCTCACACACTTTCAGACACTTTCATTTTGCAGCGTCCGTCGTCTGACTATCTGATGATAACACGGCGTTGATACATCAAAATGAACTAAAAACTGTCGGGTGGCCTTGTGTCTGACCTCTTTTCTGTGGGCCGCTGGTTTCCACACCGACCATCCTCCTCATGGTGATTACCTCATTAACGTTATGATTCTCTGATAGCACTGGCTTAAATCTGAAATCTGGAGGAGCGTTTGCTTTTCTGTTCGACATCAAATCCTCCACCATCATGAAATCTGACTCCTGCTCTGAGCTGAGACTGCACGGAGCAGATGCGTTCACATTCAGTTTGCAGCGTCCGTCGTCTGACTATCTGTTGGTAACACAGCGCTGATATGTCGAAGTTGACTAAATGGGTTTTATTTCTGTAAAAAAAGCAAAGCAACAGTAGGAACGTGGGTACATAAAGTAATCGGTGTAACGCAGACTACCGCGACACGCCTACAGTACACAACGTTGGCACTGAGCGTGAAAACAACGAACCTCCATAAGTCCATGTAGAAAGAGATGCTGCAGAACTCTGAAAATCTTCATGTTTTTCAGTTTTCTTCAGTATCTCAGTGATCTGGTGATAGTGGTCTGTATTTATAAAACAGGGTTTAATATGTATCCGACAGCGTAACTCACCTCGCATCTGTTTTACATGTTGAGCTTTACGTTCCTCTGAACCAAACACAACTCAACTCTCCTTCATATCTATTAAACATAGTTGATATTTAGTTTTTAATCCAGTTAGCAGCTGGTAGTAGTTTTAGTTTTGACCACAGCAGTCAGTCAGATCATAAACATAATGTCTGCACTTCAGTGAGTCTTTCTACAGTTACTCCAGAGGAAACAGGTGGCAGCACTTCCTCTTCCTGTTTCACTGTGACCTCTGACCTCCTGCAGGCCGACGCCCTGCGTCCACATACTGGAGCTATCATCAGTTTATTTACACAGTTTCCTACTGCAGTTTTTGTAATGTTACCTGACAAAAAAGATAAGATAAGATAAGATAAGATATTCCTTTATTAGTCCCACGGTGGGGAAATTTACAAAAAATTTACAAAAAAAAAAAGTACTACACTTCAAATTTATTTTATGAAGTACACTTTTAAAGTTCAATTATACTTCCCCAAAGTATACTTTATGTAGTAAGTACAGTATACTAATCGCAATATACTCGTACTATACTTGTAAGTGTACTAATTCAACACCTCTTGGGATTAAACTGGCTCACTTTTTGGTTTATAAATGTACTCTTAAGCCTATTTTAAATGTAAGAGTAGTAAACTTTGAGTACACAACTAGTTTGTTTTGTACTGCAACTATACTATGAACTATACTACCAGTGGATAGGTACAGTATACTGTTAGTTTACTAGTTATATACTTGTAGCCCACTTTATTTAAAGTACAGGTTGTATACTTTTACTCAGTATTTAGCCAGAGATTTATACATTACATAAATTTACATAAAGAGACCTTTGATTTGATATTTGTGATGATTAAAAGATAAATAATTTTTTCTCAGATGCCTCCTCGGTAAACAGAGAATCCAAATTTCTAGAAAATTCTTGATGAATTGAAGTAAATTCATATAAAACCTTTTGTTTGCAAACACAGACTTTAATAAGCGACTCTATCAGGTGATCTGGTTGGTTTATGACTCAGGACATCGCTGAGTGTTGACTCCTCTGATTGGACGTCACAGAGTCATTTAATCCTGAGTCATGTTGTTGTATATATATATATATGTATATATACATGTGTGTGTGTGTGTGTGTGTGTGTGTGTGTGTGTGTGTAGAGTTTATAGGTTAGTGAGAACTGATCAGTGACGTCTGTGAGCTCAACAACATAATCAATAAATTACATAAAAGCAACAGATCCTCCTCTTCCTCCTTTCTCCTCCTCTTTCCTCCTCCTCTTCTTCTTCCTCCTTTCCCTCCTCTTCCTCCTTTCTCCTCCTCTCTCCTCCTTCTCTTCTTCGTCCTCCTCTCCCCCTCTTCCTCTCCCTTCTCCTCTCCCTCCTCTTTGTCTCCCTCCTCTTCCTCCTCTCCCATCTCTTCCTTTTCTCCCCCCTCCTCTCCTTCTCCCTCCTCTTTCTCCTCTTCCTTCTCTTCCTCCTCCTCTCCTCCTCTCTCCTCCTCTCCCATCTCTTCCTTTTTTCCATCCTCCTCTCCTCTCCCTCCTCTCCCTCCTCTTCCTCTCCCTCCTCCTCTTCCTCTTCCTCACTCTGTATTTATAGATCTCTCTGTTTGTTCCATTGTGACACTGAACAAAACACTTAACTAAACACACACTGAGGGAAGTTAAACTAAAAATAGAATAAAATACTGAACAATGAGGCTCTACAGGTGAGACAGGATCAGGACAGGTGAGACAGACAGGTGATTAGTGTTCAGGTGACTGGGAGTATAAAGATGTTGGTTCTATACTGCAGGCTAAAGGTTAAAGTGGAGTCAAGTGAGTCAGGTGACTAGGCCAGGTGAGGGAGTCCTGTGAGCCGCTAGTCAGTGAGGTTAATGTTAACCATGACTGTTTCCTAACCCTAACTAAACGGTTGTGTTGCCCGATGCTAACGTCCTGTGAAAACAGTTTATTATACATTTATTTTGAAAGGACACTATGCATGTAACAGGCATATATTGACACGCCGTCCCTGGTCCGTCCAGCAGTAATACTAGAGGGGTACTAGAGGCGTCCGTCTCCAATGCTGAGAGGTACTGACCCACTGAGGTATTTGGGAGTGAGAATGTGTTGCTCGTGTTGCTGGACGTTCATAAGAGAACGTTAAAAAAAATAACTTCTCATAAGATATCATAACATGTGGATGGAGATATTTCATAAAATGAAGGTCATGTAGATCTGTGATGGTATCCTTTGGCCTCTCTTATTTTGAAAGTACAGCCTGTTTCTGTGCTCGGATGACTCACTGATGATGATGACGATGATGACGATGATGAGGACAATGATGATGATGATGTTTATCGGGTCAACACAGATGTTGCTAGGAGAGTTTTTATTCTCTTATTTCTTGTTTGCCCCTGTAGTATGAGTACTTTTATTTAAGTAAAAGATAAATAAATATCAAACAGAGATGTGAAACTTCAGTTGAACAAACGATGAATGAAAACAGGTTTGATGTTGATGAGGATTATATAACGTTGTACATTTACCCACGACTGTACTTCAGGTCAGGTACATTGAGTCTTTTCTACTTCAATACATTTATGTGTGCAAGTACTTTTACTGTAACACACTTTAACAGTGTGGTATTAGTATTACATTACAGCGCTGGTTGTCATCGTCATGGTTACATCACAGCGCTGAATAATCCGGAGGAACGTTATAATCCGCTAAAATCTGATCCAGATTGTTCTGATCGAGGATCAGATTCTGGATCAGCTCTCGGTTCCTCACGGCAGGATTAACTGGACTCTGGGAGCAGGATGGGCTTTTAATGAGGCGTTCAGGGGCCGTGAGCCAGAACGCATAGGGTCCCTGAATACAGTGGAGTCAGTGTCTTTGAACACAGCAGTGTCTTTGAACACAGCAGTGTCCCTGAACGCAGCAGAGTCAGACTGTCCTTGAACGCAGCAGTGTCCCTGAATACAGCAGAGTGTCCCTGAACACAACAGAGTGTACCTGAATGCAGCACAGTCCCCTAACACAGCGGAGTGTCCCTGAATGCAGCACAGGGACTCATTTTGCTCAATAACTGTTTTTATCAGAGTTTTTGTGTCATTTTTATTTTTTCTTGTAAAGCGCTTTAAAAATTTGTGTTGGAAAGTACTACTGTATATAAATAAAGTTTATTAATAATAATAATAATAATAATTTTAACAGTGTTAACAGTGAGCTGTGAATGCGTGTTAAAGGGTAACTATCTGCAAGTTCCTGTCTTGACGTTATGTGACTGATTTTATAGAGATGATATCATCCTGTCAGTATGAGGACGAGTCGAGACATGAACACACACTGACCGACTAACCTGTGTGTGTGTGTGTGTGTGTGTGTGTGTGTGTGTGTGTGTGTAGAAGAAGAAGAGGAGGAAGATTGATCGCAGTATGATCGGAGAACCAACCAACTTCATCCACCTCACACACATCGGCTCTGGAGAGATGGCAGAGGGGCTGCAGCCGGTCAGAACACAAACACCTGTCTGTCTACCTGTCTACCTGTTCACCTGTCTACCTGTGCACCTGTCTACCTGTCTACCTGTTCACCTGTCTACCTGTTCACACCTGTCTACCTGTTCACACCTGTCTACCTGTTCACCTGTCTGTCTCTCTGATTATTGTTTCAGTATATTTTAATATTATTTTAACAGTAGAGTGATGTCTTAGTTTTATTAGTGAATCAAAGAAGAGATGCTGTGTGTGTGTGTGTGTGTGTGTGTGTGTGTGTGTGTGTGTGTGTGTGTGTGTGTGTGTGTGTGTGTGTGAGGAAGTGACACACAGCGCTGCACACTTCCTGTTTCTATTTTAGCTTCTCTGTCGTCTCATCTGTTAAAATCTGAATCAAGTTCAGCTGCAGGTCAGACCAACACACAGAAATAGAATAAAATAAAAACAAGAAAATTATAATGAAAGAAAAACAATATAATAAAGAGAAACAAAATTAAATTAATTTAAACAAAATACAGGAATAGAACAGAAGAAAATGACAAACAATAAATATATAATGAAATAAAATGGAATTACAAAATAATAACAAAACAAAAATGATAAAATAAAAATAAAATGAAAGAAAAAATAAATAAAATGAAATTAGAAGAGATTAAAAATTGAAAGTATAATAAAATAAATTATGAAATAACATGCAATAAAATTAGGGTTAAGTTAAAAAAATAATAAAATAATTTAATGAAACATTAACTTAATAAATATAGACAATAAGAAACAATAAAAATTAAATAAAATTATGATCAGTATGATCGATCAGCTCTGTGGTGCAGAGCGTTGTTTACATCCCATAGAGACAAGACAGGAAATAAATAAATCTAAATAAATGAATATAAGTTTCTACTGAGTGTGACGTGTTCATATACATGTGATCAGTTATATTGATCATGTTCTCTGTGTGTGTGTGTGTGTGTGTGTGTGTGTGTGTGTGTGTGCGTGTGCATGCGCACAGTCAGGGCCGGTTCAGCAACAGATGAGGTCTAAAGGCCCGAACATGAACGGCAGGAACAGCCTGTTATAGCCGGTAAAACACACACACACACACACACACACACACACACACACACACACACACACACACACACACGCTGCCACTTCAGCTCCTTTCAGTGTAAAACATTCACTAAAGGTCCAGACACACCAAGCCGACATCAGAGAACCAGCAGCTTTGTTTTAGCTGACTACACTCGAACACACCACGATGATTCCAGCTGATGGCCAGTTAGCACAGACGTTCTGGTCCGGCGTGGCGGGAAATAAGTCTCCACACCAGCAGGTGGCGGCCGTCTGTATATAAGCTGTTATGATTCAGAGGTTTTCAGCTGATTCAACATGCTGAATTGGCCAAAAAAACGACGGTGAGGAACACACTGAAAAAACTGTCCGATGGCCGACTGTCGGTTTGGTGTGTCAGGCCCATGACTCGAGGAGGAGCGGCGGTCATTGATCCCAATGTTCGTAGTGGATAAACGGCGGCACTACAACTTACACTAACACACTAACACCTCTTCCTAAGTGGACGCCATGTGAACGAGCGAGCATCAGATTGTTTCAGTTTTTCCCGGTGAAGACGTCTAAACCTGCTCTGTGCATCATAGAACATCGTTTCGCCCTCGCCTCCAACTATTTTCACTGGTCAAAATCAACTCTGATGGGTGATCAGTATCACTCCCCCGCTGCATGTTAGGAAGAGGTGTAATATTACCGCTGTGATGAACTGGCAGCTGACAGCTTCCTGTTTATTATTTTTCAGGAGTGTGTTAAACCGACGTAGACCAGCTGACCGACTTCTTTTCACCACAACGACCTTCACTCTTCTCTCCGACATCTGACTGCCGACCGAAGGCTTCGACTGCCCTGCTGATGTGCCCTGGAGCAAAGCACAGCACCGGCAGCCACCTGCAGGAGGCGCCGCCGCCCTGTCCAGAGAGGCTTAATCTCTCCTTTGAGGATTATCACTTTCTTAGTTTCTACAAGCCAAAACTGAAAATCACGAAACAAAACATCCAATCATGAGTCCAGATGGAGTTTTTCTACGTCTTAGGTCCAATAAACCACCAGCTCTGCATCGGATCCAGGAAAAATAAAAACAAGTCAAGGCCTACATCTCCCAGCATGCCTTTAAACTACATCTACGCTGATTTTATTATTCAATTTAAAATATCAACAATTTGGATCGGCGTATAAAAACAGTCCATGTGTTGTTCTTGTACTCACCTCTGGAGGGCAGACGTGAGGAGGTTTCCCGGTCAGTATTGCATCAAACTGGCCGATGACATCACTGGACTCCATTTCCCAGAATGCCGTTCTATTCAGGATATGCGACAAATGACAGAATGTCTGTATTTAAGAAATAAAAAAGCTTTAAATTGTCACAAAACTTTATTTTTTTTTTGGACTACATTTCCGAGCATTCATAGGGAAGTTTTTCCTTCCCGTCCTGGAGACAATCGTCCATTTAAACCCTCCTGGTGGTGGAAAGTCCCTCCAACTTTTCCTTAGTGGATATTTTGTTGTTTTCTCTCTGTTTATTGGTCACATGGCCGCCTCAGTGATGACATCATTGGACTTCACCTCCCAGGATGCCTCACTGCTGGTGCTGAATGATTAAAGACTTTTAGGAGATGGGAAAGTCCCCCCTATGTGTGTGTGTGTGTGTGTGTGTGTGTGTGTGTGTGTGTGTGTGTGTGTGTGTGTGTGTGTGTGTGTGATGTCATCTGGTCTCAATATCCCACCAGTTTAAATATAAACGTTGCTTCACTGAACTCTCAGCGGGGGCTGGACACAGACACAAAACTTCCATTAGAAAATGACCCGTTTTTGTAAAAGTTCCATATTTCCACTTATAGAAAGGTTTTATTTGTCTTTCTGTTCATTTGACTACTTAAACTGTGGGTCGGGGCCCTAAACGGGTCTTCAGCTGACATATTTTTGGGCCCCATAAAGACGGAAGTGTGTGAACTTTTAACTTCGGGCCCCACTTTGAGACATTTTTAAACATTTCATGCTGCATCTGGTGGGAAGATCAAGTGTTTAACTGCTTTATATTTTAAGTATTTGAACATTGATTTTTTTTTTAATTTTCTGCTGTTTTTGGGTGATTTGCTGTATGATTTCTCCTGATGTCACTGTTTTTTTTTTTCTCTTGATATGAGCTTACACATCCTTTGCAAAGTTTCTTTAAATATCAGCTGACAAAAAAATTAACTTTTATTAAATATAAGTTGGTTCAAATTCCCCAAAATGTTTAATTCCAGCACTTTATCAAAAGTTGTAACAGGAGGAGGCTTTAGAGGCCAACCCACCAACCAAACTCTATACAATTTTCTGTATTGTATTTATGCATTTAACTGTCCTATTATATTTTCTATAATATGTATGTCACTACATTATGGTCAAAATATTTCAAAACTTCTCTACAGTGTGTGTTGTGTAATTCTGGTGAAGAATATGAACTCCTATTTCATTTATTTAGTTGTTTTGCCTTAAGAAGGTCTGATTTTAAAAGGTAATTAGTCGAATAGATCAAAATCAACTTTGAAACAACCCAACATATTCAGCTGTAGAGTGAAAACTCCTGTTTATGTCATTAAACCCTCAATTTACCAGACATAGTGTTGACATGGCCTCAGTATTCTCAGTGGTTGCCACAACCCTACACCAGACTGCTATTAACAAAACTGTAGATTTTACTCAGACTGAACAGTCGAGACTTGTTTTTTAAAAAAAAACCATCAATATGTCATTAAAACTTTTCATCCAAAATAGAAATATGATACAACTGGAACAAAACTGATACCTCAACAAATTCACGGAAGTATTTCAGTATTGACTGACTGATTAAGTGACACTGTACATGTGCCAAAAAAAAAATAATCAGAGGTCAAACAGAAGTAAGAAAAAGATGATAACATCTGAACTGTGCGGTAACTCAGCAGCTGTTGTCTAAGCTACCCTGGGGTGGTTGCCATGGAAACCGATGACTCACGGTGTTCCCCCTCGCCATGGCGACCGGCCACTTCCTCCCCAAAGAACTAAACGTCTATTTAAGGAAAATGTGAGCTGCTGCTGCTGCTCGTCTCAGTTTCCTCAGGACAGCATGGTGCGTTCACTGGACTCCTCACAGCGTGGGAGGTTTTAAACTTTCCTCCTGAATGATCCTCTATGTTACAATCCTCAACAGCTGATTCGACATCATGCGACTCTCAGTGGCGTACCTTCGATCAGCTGATAGCGTTTAAATTGACAATAGACGGTAAACAAGGAGCCACAGACAGAATCACATGAGACCGTCTGGCTGCTGCAAGCAGAGACGCCGGCTGTTCTTCTTCTGTTGTGTTATTAACACACAACTTTTATTTCCAGAGTTTCTGAGGTTTGGTCACGGCCGTCGTCATTCAATACCAACACACTAGGCACCCTTTAGTGGCGGTATGAGAAGCATCGGGTGTTCCATTAAATACAGTGTAAACCCATCTACAGTAACAGTAAACGCTCAGAGAAAGAGCGCCGAGTTTTAAAGAGACACACCGGGTGGATTTGTTCGGGTGGATTTGTCCAACAAACAACACACTTTCATGCAGGAGGCTGCTGTTCGTGTCCCGTGTTCACAACGTTCAGTTTCTTTTTCACCGTACAAACATAGTAATTTTAAGACCAACAATGTAGTTCTTTCCTAAGTAGGTTAATTAACTCTAATAATAATAACTAATTTCCTCTTTTAATTAGGTTTAGTAAAAACCGTCCTGGTGTTGTTTAAAATGACCACGTTAAGTTTGGCCCACATTAAAGAGATGTAAGTTAAACATAACTGTTCGTATAGCGTGTGGAGAGAAACAGCACAACACACACTGACAGATTCGTTCATCAACAACATGAATCCCACTAAAACAATGACAAAAATCTCACAAAGTTTCTGTCAATCAAACGGGACTTTGTGGTGCCTTCAAATGGTGGTTACCGTGTTTACGAGTTGGGTCCATATGAATGCCCCCCTCATGTCGTATTTGTAATTGGAAAGTTTCTGAAAGCTCCGAGTGATCCATTTTATTTTGAAATGTCAGCATTTTCGAAACCAACATGGCTAAGTTCAAAATTTTGTTTCAAAACAAAACTCCTCATCTCTTCTCAGATGGTTTGCCACCACTACAGCTCATAGTGATGTTTGTTCAAACAGAGAGAGACACTGACGTCTCATCTGTCACTGGATTTAAATACTTTATAAAATACTGTCCAGGTCCTACCATCTATCATTAAAGGAACGTATAAAAATAAGACGCGTCTTCTGATTAATCTAAAAATCAGACTTTTACAGAGAAATTTGTAGCACATCACAAGTCGTGTTAGTTGGCATTGTGAGAAATGGTGGAGCCCATGGAAGTTCATTTATCGCTGCATGATGAGTTCATATTGTACAGTATATTGTAATTTTAGTCATATATTGTTTTTCTTGGTAATTTTATAATATGTCTGAGGAAAATGTTGATATTTTCAACAACCTCATCTTTCTCCTCTGTCACTATGTCTTTACATTTCCTGCGTTATGTTACCCACTAGCTAGCTTGCTAACTTGTTAGCCTCTGTGGTTTATAGACTCGGACAGTAACATTAATATTGCCGTTGATTAACAGCGGTGTTCTTCACGACTTAACCACCTGAACGCAACGCATGTCATGTACTCGACTTCCCATCTCATAAACCCGATAAACACGTCACCGTTTTAAGGCACCATTAGTGTAAAGAAACATGGCCGATGATGGGCAGGAAGACTTGGTGATGTTAGTTTTTACTTTGTACTGAATATTGCCGAAGGATGGATGGATGGATGAAGTCATGGACACCTTAAATAAACACTAATCAACAAGTTGATCCTCCATCTCTGAGCTCCATCTTACTTTATGCTTCACGTTTAGCATTAGCTCATGGATTAGCCACCGCCACCATGATGACAGCGTCAGCTTGGTTCTCTATTGGCTGTCGTTCTTTCCCATGTGACTTCCATGTGACGGCTGTCCTCTGGGTTCCTAACACACAACCGAAATATTGATCATGTTTAGTATTTACCATTTGAAAATCTTTGCTGACGATTGTCGGGAGGAATCAGGCCCAAAATCAGCTACATTCTTATATAGCGTGAACCTGGCATCAGGTAACGTTGACTTCTGGTTTAACACTGGACATGAACAGCAGTCTGGTGAGTGAAAGTCCTTTTTGTTTGAAGCGCTCGACCTTTTCTCACTTGTTATTCTTGTTATTATACCGCGTAACTTTCATTAACAGACGCTCATTTTACTACATCACTTCTACTTCTGTTATCCTTCCAAATGTATTTGTGATACCTCAAAAACAAACATAATTCTAACAAAATATGTTTCCCTCCCATCATAATTGTGAATACAGTTCAGGTGATTAGGAACATAAATTTTAGGGGTCGAGAGGTTCAGGTGTCAGTCGGCCATGTTGTTGTGGACTTCTTAATCTGCCTTGTTTCTCTTCTGATTCTTGGAAACTCAGAGCAGCTCTCAGGACGCCAACGTCTGGCTCTGTTTATTTATCACAGCCATAGTTTCTCTCTTCCTCTTCCTCTTCATCCCCTCCCCTCTTACAGTCCACCACCACTGGAGAACTTTCCCTTCAGCCGGAGACACAAAGAAATATTTCCTCATATTATCAAAATATTTCTGCTTTTTGTTGTTGTTTATGAAAGATGTTGACTTACTGAACTGCGTATTATTGAACAGTCTCTCTCTGAGTATGTTGCATAGTTGGGACTGTATGAATGAGAGTACTGATGATGAGCCTCTGTCTGCAGGAGTCAATGAATAAAAAGTCTCCTTATTTTTTTAGCTAATATTTGTCTCACACTAATACCCAAGTGAATGAGAAAAACAACATCTCTCTACTAATATAAGTCCAGAAAACTGTGAGCATGAAAACAGAGAAACTTCCTGCTGTTTCAATGACGATCTGCCAACAAGCCAGATTTGAGAAACACCTTGAAGGTGAACCAGCTTTAGATGCTAATGCTAATGCTAATGCTACAGAAGGCGATGTGGAATATCAAGCTCCTGAAATCCAGATGATGACATTTTTGAAATTTCTGTCTTTGAGATTCATACCTTGTTGTTGACTGGCAAGCTAGCTAGCTAGCTGACACCTGCTCTTCAGTGGCAGAGGGACCGTGACCCAATGCTATCTGTTGTTGGGCTCATTTGCATGGTGTAATCAGCAAAGTAGCTAGCTAACTAGCCAGTGACTAAATGCGGAAAATTTAACAAATTAATGCTTCATCCACACACTCTTGTCACAGTGTAGGAAAGCACCATGCTATCACCAGATATTTGACAACTTTGTTTGGCTCATTTTATGTGTTGCATGACAGCGTGGTGGAATTAGCGAACTCGGTTAGCTAAGTAGCCAGCCGTCCGACCAACGGGCTGGTTTCCAACGGCAGCGCTGGATGTCTATGGGATGTGTCTATCGTCAGTAAAGTCAGTCAAAAAGAGAGTCGTACAATATCGGCGAAGTGTTGCAGAGATGAAGAGAAAGGGTTGCTAATAGTTTAGCCTTCTGCTAATAGCAGCTGTGAGCCACTGGTTGTGGATATTAGAACGCTAAATATTAGCAACACATCTCCGAAACGTTTCTCTGATATTGTAGCTCTCTAGAGCCTCCAATCACAGTTTGTCATTTTAAATGTTGTGATATCTGGATTCTGGCAGCCAACAACACAGCAAGATGACATTTTAGATGTGTAACTTTAGCCCACTGCTAGCATTAGTCTCCAGTCTTTCCTTTGGTTAGCCTCCAGCTAACACTGTGACCTCATCATGATGTCAACACGAAAAGGGTCTATAAGTTTTGCAAACAAAATATGGATCTTTTGCAACAATTTGTGCACACAAGAGAACAAAATATAATCTTGGACTTCAGCTGCTCCAGAAAATTTTGAGAAAAGTCCCAATTTTGAGATTAAAGTCATGATTTTGCTATAGAACTTGATATGTTATAATTAAAGCATAAACAGAGGGAGTTTTAAAGTGTCATAACATCAGGGAGTGTCTCTTTTACGTCATAATAAATACATGTCAGACTCAATAAAACCTCTTTAGTCTTCACGTCTTTGTCAATGTGTGCCATCTGTGTGACTGATGATCACTTTGTATTTTCTGGGATGTTGTCTTGTGTTTGGTTTTGTGATGTAACGTTCTCCTGTGCAGAGAAACAGAAGCACAGATGGATTTTATTCCTCGTTATGTAATGTGTATCTCATGATGGCTGAATTAAATCTGTTGTTTCCTCTGTTGTGTGTGTTCAGGAGCACTTTATTTTAAAATGACTAATTGTGTTGAAAAGAAGGTTATTTAAAAGTGACGTTCATGTTTCGGATCATCACTGTTCAATAGCCTATTAACTATTTAGCTGTTTACCTAAACTAGGGTGCTCCTGCATCACGTCATGTTGTGTTCTCCCGTTTAAATCACAAGTACCAATATTTAGCTTTGCGTCACCCGTCGCCAGTGTTAATACATCCATGGTTATCATACTTTACTGCCCAAATAGCTGTTTTAAGTCATAAAAATCTGTTATTAAGTGCTAATGTTTTTCAGGCAAGAAAGTAACCATTTAGATTTCCAATTTGTGATCAGTTTAACCAAATAAATTTGTATATTAGCACCAATGTTACAGTAGGCACACTGCAGGGTTAACCATTGGCTATTAAAAACTATCGTACCATTAAATTAAATCAAGAATGACCAAAATCTTAGTTATTTTAGCTAGCTAGCAGCTAGCGCCACCCATAGCTATATAGCTAGCAATTTAATGATAGATAACCATCTAGCTAGCTAGCAGCAAGAAAGCTATTAGCCATTTGACCACCCAGTCAGTGATGGCTGATGGATGGGATGAAGTAATGCACTATGTACTTCGTATATGTCCCATGAAATCAATTAATATGTTATCCATGTAACCAAGAACCAGGAAGTAGCCTAAGTGTGACAAATGCCACACAGGAGGTCGGGGTGGGTCAAAAAACACCAGAATTTCTCCAGAAGACCGCTGTTCATGTCTTTTCCTAAAGCTAAGTTGTTTTTTTCACATAACTTAGGTATTTAGGTTATGCTACTTCCCTAAATTTGTACCCAAACCACCATCTTTTCCTAAAGCTTTGCAAGTATTTTTTTTTCCTGTAACTTCAGCACTTCCATAGTTTATTTGACCCAAAGCACCATCTTTTCCTACAACTCAAGTTTGTTTTTTTTAATGTAACTTCTGTTCTTAAGTTACACCACTTCCGTAGTTATTTTAACCCAAATTGTGATCTTTTCCTAAAGCTAACTTAGTTGTTTTTGTCATGTAATGTCCGTAGTTAAGTTACGCCACTTGTTTTGACCCAAACTGTGACCTTTTCCTAAAGCTAACTAGTAGTTTCCTGTGAAGACTTAAGTTTATATTGAAAAGACTACATGCATGTATGGAGCAGAAATGGACATTTATTGCTGGACATTAGAAGATGAATCAAGAGCTCCACTCAAAGACTCAGACGATGGAAAACTGTTTGTTAGTTTCATGTATTATGTGAGGAAGCTGATAAACCTCATGTTTGCAGCGATGTTATCAAGTATTTGGTAAGTCTGTTTCAGCTTTTATCCACACAACTACTTTTTAATTTCCGGATTTACCACTCAGGTTACATCACGTGAAGGCAGCGTGTCTGTATCTTCATGTATGTTCAGGCAGAGTGTTTTCCCTCCTTCACTTCAACATCATGTTTTATTACTAGCAGCTGTTCAGAGACCACTGAGCTGCAATAATGATGATGTGTGTGTGTCGCCATGGAAACCACAGTCCTGCACTGAGGAGGAGGAAACACTAAAGATGTGGTCGCGTGTGTGTGTGTGTGTGTGTGTGTGTGTGTGTGTGTGTGTGTGTGTGTAATCTGATCCTGGAAAATGAGTTCATGGAGTAGAAGTTTGGTTGAGTCACTTGGTTTCCTCACATGGCAACATGCTAACGTCACAGCTAACGTGCTAACAGGGTGACTAAATGGGAACTGAGCTGTTTCATCATAAACTAGCTGAATCATGGAGGAGTGCTGGGAGTACTGGGATGTGTGTTCAGTACATGGTTAGCTTAGCGCAAAGACTGTAAGCAGAGTGAAACTGCTAGCTTAGCTTAGCTTAGCATATAGGCTGGAAGCAGAAGGAAAGGGCCAGCCTAGCTGAATATAAAGACAGGATGCAGGGGGAAACTGCTAGCATAGCTTAGCTTAGCATAAAGACTGTAAGCACAGGGAAAGTGCAAGCATAGATTAATATAAAGACTGGATGCAGAGGGATACTGTTAGCTTAGCTTAGCATAAAGACTGTAGCACAGAGAAACTACTAGCTTAGCATAAAGACTGTAAGCAGAGGGAAACTGCTAACCTAACTTAGCACAAAGACTGTAAGCACAGGGAAAGTGCTAGCCTAGTTTAGCACAGCGACTGGAAGCAGGGGTAAACTGCTAACCTAGCTTAGCATAAACACTGAAAGCAGACAAAACCTTCTAGCCTGGCTTAGCATAAACACTGGAAGCAGACCAAAACTGCTAGCCTGGCTTAGCATAAACACTGGAAGCAGACAAAAACTACTAGCCTGGCTTAGCATAAACATTGGAGGAAGAGGAAAACTGCTTCTTCTATTAAAAGAGAAAAAACAATCTGATTCACATGCTGTGTCAGGTGTAGAAATAGAATTGAAAAAGAAGACTAGCAGCAAGCTATAGGGAATGGAAATGCGATGTCGACAGGAAGTCAGCCATTTTTGGAGGGTACAGGGTAAGACTGCCATCTGCTGGCTGTTTAATGCAAGTGTCAAAAGAACAGCTGAACAGCTGTGTGTTTCATTTAGCAAGATTAACTCTGCATGATTAGCATTATGCATGTTTTGTCAGCATTTAGTTAACATAACATCAGCTAGCTTGATTGTCTAGATTGTATATATGTCTGTTTTTATTAAATCACCTTTCTTTAATGCATATAACTCAACAAATACAGATTGAAGCGAAATATTTCAATAGTTAAAAACGTGATGGAAACAGCGTCTTGCAATAAATGTTGACTTTCACAGGAGTCTGAGACTATGCAGCCACCATTGGAATCTAATTCTACTAATAGTATAATACTGATATTGGTGGAGCATGATCTTTATCTGACCCTGGACACAAACACCAGCTTCAACAGAATCTTTTAAAATAGGTTTATATACAGACTTTTGTATAAATTATCCAGTAAGTGTGTTATTGTGATTTTAGTTATGCATGTGCATCTCCAATTTTGACAATCTCAGAGCAGACAAAAACCTGGTATTGCCCCTGTGATCTTTGGCGCCCTCATGAGGGGAACCAGGACCCCAGGTTGGGAACCACTTTAGTCCTCTACAGTATTTAAAGCTACCGGGATAGTGAGTAGGAGTAAATGAGTGAATGATTTTGGTTGTAATCTGTTGTTATCTGGATGCGTTTGTGGGTTTTACAACATGTAAATCAGACAAGCTAGCAGATTGTCTTTAGCTTCTAGTGTCGGACCAACAGACCAACAGCTGAGACCAAAAATAAACACAGACTGAGACTGACTACACACACACACACACACACACACACACACACACACACACACACACACAGGTCTGTGTTCCTGTTTATTGAGTTTCAGCAGCTACCTCACTTCCTTCCTGTCAGACTCCATTTCCTGACGACACACACATATACAGATGTTTTCCTGTTCTTTAAAAATGACCAGTGTTCCCTCCCACACACACACACACACACACACACACACACACACACACACACACACACACACACACACACACACACACACACACACACACGCACACACACACAAGTACAAGTAAATGTGAAGCTACAGCCAGCAGCCAGTTAGCTTAGCTTAGCATAAATAGTGGAAACAGAGGAAACTGCTAGCCTAGCTCTGTCCACAGGGAACAAAAACCAGCTTCATATTCACTGTCCTGTTAGTCAGAGAAACTCTGAGAGGTCAGAGGTCAAACAAGAACAACTAACTAACTCCACACAATATGTTTCCCTGAATATTTTTTCACCTCTGGGAGGACGACATACAAAAATATCCTGAAATCACATGAGGACATTTTTAGTGTCTCATAATTTATATGAGGAGCTACAAAAGTACCAATGCATATCAGCACACCGGCCGTTCAGCATAAGAAAGCACCACGTCATGTCCACAGTGTTTCTGTAAACTCTCAGTGCCAAACAGATGCTGGGTGATGGGTAGACTAAGGTCCGACCAAGAGAGTTGAACTTAATAAAATGCTATTACTGCAGGATGCAACAATGATCAAATCTAAGCACCAGGTTTACACTAGCTTGCTAGCTAGAAACTAGCGCACTAAAGCTGGCGGGCTAGGAAGCTTGTTATTTACAACCAAATTGCTAGCTATGAATAGCTATGTAGCATTAGATAGCTAGATAGCTAACTATCATTTGCTAGCAATAAATAGCTATGTAGTTCTAACTAGCTAGATAGTTATCTACTGCCAAATTGCTAGCTTAATATAGTTATATAGCCAGTAAGTAGCTAAGTAAACATGATGTTGAGTTTCTACACCATCCAAGTAAAATAAAAACATTTGTCAGAAATATCATACTCCATGTGGAATCAATCAGTCAATCAATCAATCAATCAAAGGTTCACTGAGGCACAAATCCCCAGATAAAGATCCAAATTATTTTATTCAGCACCAAAAGGATTTCACAAAAACAAAATCATCTTTATCTCCTCAAGTAGCTACTTTAGCCTCTGTAACAATTAACATGAATTTATCGATTTGTGTTGCTAATGTGTGAACAGGTTGTAACGTAACTTAAAAACTAAGACCTTCCCCGAGTTTCTCAATTGTATTTAACAGCCTGCGGACTGGGTTTTATGTGAAGAACTCTCTTCAGCTCCACTACAGCGCTAACAGTGTTGCTAACGTAGCAAAATACTGTCTTGAAAGGATAATGTTAAACATCCACACTCAGGATTGATCTGGCTGGCTGACTTATTAAATTACTTTATCAGCTAATGTTATCAGCTAATGTTACTTATGTCAGATCAGTTACAGCTAGTTGGCTAACCTTAGCTGGATCGCTAATGTTATTGCTAGCAAAACACTATCTGAGTGGATTAGTTAGTTGGCTAGCTTGCTGTTTTTTAAATGACTTAATCAGCTAACGTTAAAAAGCAACCAAAGCCAGATCAATGCAGTGTAGCTAAGTCCTAACTAGCTGGCTAACTTTAGCTTGATCGATAACCTTAGCACTAGCAAATCGAGTGGATATGGTAGCTGGTTAGCTTGCCGTTTGCACATGACTTTGTCAGCTAATGTTATGAAGCAACCAATCCCAGATCAATTCTGCATACAGTAGCTAAGTTACAGCTACCTGGGCTAACCTTAGCTTTATTGCTAAACTTAGCGCTAGTTGGCTAGGTTGCTGTTTGCAATGACCCAAGCAGGGTTGACGGTTTGACTCCTGCTGAAAATACTGAATATGCAGAGTCTAGAGATACATTTAAAAACCCTTGGCGGATTTTAGAAACCTTCACTGGGTGTCGGAAACCTTCATCAGGTTTTGGAAAACTTTGCCAGGTATCAGAAACCTTGGCCGGGTTTCATAAATGTTTGCTGGGTTTCAGAAACCTTCGCCTGGTTTCAGAAATGTTCGCCTTGTTTATGAAACCTTTGCTTTCACCGTCGGATGAAATGAAGACACGATAACAGGAAGCTGCAGAGATCTGAACACATTAATAAAGTTTGCTCAAGATGCACCGTGGAGACCAAAATCTTGACACATGAGTATACGAGATAATAAAATCTCTTTCAGGACTCTACAGAGTCTTCATTGTGATTCTAGTTCTCTAGATTATCTCATATTTTATCTGCTATGGGGGAAAATAAAACTCTTTAAAGTCAAGTTATAACATTTACACACAAATAAGACAGTTTGAAATGTTGAACACTTGAAAACAGAAGGAACAGCAGCACCACCAGCTGTTACCTGATGAGGCAGCGACAAGTTAAATATCTGACAGACTCCAGCTGTTTTCACCTGGACCGGTTCACCTGGACTGGTTCTGGTCGTACCTGCAGGGAGCAGAAACAACATCATCAAGTTAATTTGAGCTTAAAAAGATTTGTTCTTTAAACCCTTATTAAGTTAATCTGATATGTTCTCTTCAGCAGATAAACTCTGGTGGAGAACATTACAACACTTTTCTTAACATCAGTTTTCACGTTTTCACTGCCGTTTTCCACATAACGGTAAACGAGTTTTCTGAGCGTTTTAAATGCCTCCTCTGTTACGTCTGTGGATCTTTCTCTTTGTTAAACAATAACTTGAATACTCACTGTGTGACGCAGTCTGGGATCTGCACATGCTCAGTGGGGACGAAGTGAGAAAGATCCTGGAGGCTGTCGACAAACTGGAGCTTCCTGCTGAACTTAGAGCTGAACAGGAGGAGGAGGAGGAGGAGGTGAAGGAGGACGAGGAAGAGGAGGAAAAGGAGGAGGAGGAGAAGAAAGAGGAGAAGGAGGGAAGAAGAGGAGGAGGAGAAGGAGGAGGAAGAGGAGGAGGTGAAGGTGGAGGAGGAAGTGGAGGAGAAGGAGGAGGAGGAGAAGAAAGAGGAGAAGGAAGTGGAGGAGGAGGAGGAGAAAGAGGAGGAAGAAGAGGAGGAAGAGGAGGAAGAGGAGGAGGAGGAGGAGGATAGTCAGTTTGGTTTGTTGGTTCAGACCACAGACTGTATAAAAAGATGGCTGACATGACAGATCCCCAAAAGTAAAGCTAAAACATATGGATCGCCCCCCGGTGGCTGGTTCCAGTATAACTGGGGAGAGAGAGAGAGAGAGAGAGAGAGAGAGAGAGAGAGAGAGAGAGAGAGAGAGAGAGATGAAGACAAGGAGGAGGAAGAGAAAGCTGAAGAGGAAGAGAAGGAGAAAGGAGGAGGAGGAAGAGGAGGAGGAGCAGACCTGATGAAGGGTTTGATGATGGTGATGAGGGCTTTGATGTACCAGGTGGGATGAACCACATAGAAACCCTTCAGATTCTTCCTTAACCTACACACACACACACACACACACACACACACACACAGAGGCATTATCACACTGTAAGGGTTCACCCAGGCCGTCTTCCAGGGGCCAAACAGGAAGACAGGAAGAGGTCTAGACGTGTTCAGGTGTCATCACACAACGTATATCACTAAGAAGTGAGAGTCAATAGTTGGCTCCATTTCAGCAGCAGAGCTACGTCTCCACCATTTTGGACTGAAAGCAACTACTGGACATCAGTAAAACGCCTGCAAAGAGCCGCACAAAAGTAAAACTACATTATTTCTATTCTATTGTTACATTCTACTGAAATGTCCTGTGTTGAACAATAAAATATTATAAATATAATAAGCGTTTTCAGTCCTAAATGGAGTTTCATCTCTTCTAAACTCTTTGGTGTGAGAGACAGATATCAATTTAACTTCAACAACACACCTTTCCTCCTTCCCTCATTTCTTTCTTTCCTCCTTCCCTCATTTCCTCCTATTCCTCCTCCTCAGTTCACTGATGAAGACGAGTTCTTCCTCTTTCTACCATCAGCACTCACAAACCTAGAACAAACTAAACACATTAATATTCATAAAGATTCACTAAGGTTAACTAGACACTGAACTGAGGTTTCTAAACACTCAGTGACCACTGTGTACTCAGTGTACTATTAGGTACACCTGTACAATCTAATGAATCCAGTACTCCACATGAGGTTTCTAATCAGTTTTTGTCTAAACTAACTTCTCTATTTATTGCTGAGGTCCTAGTTAAAGGAGCTGTTGTACACTGAGAGGGTTTACAGTGAAGGTCGTCTCCTACAGGAAGAAGACTGGAACTACACCTGACCACCATGACTTCCTGTCAGAGTGAACAGAGAGTTTACCTGCGGTCGATGGTGGTGTAACACTCCCTCAGCCAGCCGATTCCTGGTAGTTTGTCTTTCTGACCTCCAGCACAAAGATACACCATCACATAGTTTTCTGCCACCATCAGATCCAGAGTTCCCACCACGTACCTGCAGACAGATAGATGTTCCCATCATGATCAACTGGAAGAACTTTTAATCATCTAGAACCATCTAGAACGACAGCTAGACATCATCAACAAACAGAGCCTGTTAGAGAGCTACGGAGCTGAAACACTGAAGCAAATGCTAACAGGTTCTAGGTAACAGGTCAGATGTTGGCGAACTAAATGCAGCCTCTCATATAGCATAATCCCGGATGCAGGTGTTAATATTCCAAAGAATGAAGAACAAATCCAGGACCTGCTCCCACATGGTGGTAAACCCACAAGAAGCTAACTAATGACATGCTGACACTAAAGGTCAAAGGTCACAGATCATAAACAGTTTACCTGAACAGGTTATCCATCACATACTGGTAATTCTCCAGACTATTCTGTGGCAGGTAACAGGAAGAAAACACGATGATGTCATTCATACCGTCTCCATAGTAACCTGAGAGACAACAGAGCAGGTACATCAGGTAACCGTGGCCACCAGGTGAAGCGTTAGACAGGTGAGTGTCGTACCTCCGTGTGACAGCACCCTGAGGAACGGCTCCAGGACGCTCATGTTGACGCGGCTCTCCTGTGGTGGAACGCCCGTGGAGAAACAGCGCCACCTGGTGCCCTGACCGTCCACCATGTCCTCCCGCTCCAGAGCTCCCAGGTCACTCTGGTCCATCCCTGGTCCAGAACCAGTGGACCTGGAACTGTAGCCCAGCGCTCTGCAAGGCCGGGACGCCACGCCGAGACGCCGCAGGTCATCTGGAAAACAACCCTGTGATGTCATCAAAGGTTTTTGGGATAGCCTACATAAACAGGTGGTCATCCTCAGGAGTTTTGACCTTTGACCTCTCACCTTCCAGGTCGTAGATGGGGAAGGGCAGCGATTCGCTGTCGGAGGGCGTTTCCATGGCGTCCAGGTCAAAGTCCAGCCCCGTATCATCGTCGTCTTCAGCTGAGGGGGAGAGGAAGGCCGGGGGGAAGTCGTCTGAGATCGTCGACTCACTGCGACCTGGAGAGGGTCAACGTTATTCACTGAAACTACTCCCACTGCTACTATTATTATTATTATTTATGTATGTACAGTATGTATGCATGTATGTATGTATGTATGCATGTATGTAATTATTTATTACCCAGAGACAGGCTGAGAGCTGGAGCTACTAGGACTTTCTTCTTCTTTGGTCGTGATAAGGCCAGACTGCTGGGAGGAGCTGCAGACAGGAAGTGAGGTCATACATTCAGTCTGATGTATAAAGGAGCTGCAGGAAGAGTGCCAGTCTTTGAACACGATTTTATGTAGCAGCGAAACGGTGGAATCATAACTTCCTGCTCCATCATTTATTTATTATTTCTGAGCCCTACATGCTCATATGACATATCCGGTTGTGCCAGCTTCCTGCTAGCTGTATGCATCACTTTATTATCTTCTAATCCACTGATGGGCTGTCTGCTGTCAGCCTGTACCGTGGTGGATGTGTTAACATCTCTGTTTCCAAACAACCGGCTATCGGCCAGCAGCATTTGTAGTATTTTGATTTGGTTTATTATTTAAATTCACCTTATAATTTACCTCCCAAACAAACACGACACTACCAGACAGTCAACTCATTTCCAGTTAAAGTAGCACTAGCTCCAAAACTCACCAGATTATGTCATATGCTAAACTGCATATTGTGACATAATTGTGCATTAATTTGAATAAAACTTAGAGACCGCATGGATTGTGATTACTCTGAATGAATATTTTATCCTTGTTTTTAAAAATATATTCCTCATGTTTTAGGATTTATGTTTTGTTTAATCTGGATTTTGTTTTTTTTATTATTACATTTTACAATTATTTTATAATTTTGTTTTTTGCATTATTTTATTTTATTTGGATAATTTTATAATATTTATATTTTTTATATTTTATTTATGCCATATTTTTAATTATCTATTAATTTTGTATGTATTTTTATTTTAATATCTTATTCTTCAACTATAGATTACATTATTATTTATTATTATTATTTTATTTTATTTATTTATTATTATTTTATTTTATTTATTTATTTTAACCACCCACATTCTGCCCATCTGTCACAGGCTGATAGTACTAACTACAGTATATAAATATTACATACATTACATATAAATTGTAATAGCCTGTGTCTCAAAACGAAAAACATGTCATTAAAACGATCCCGTTACAACACACATCACAGCAGAGTTAACACTGATTTACAGTTTTATTTAAGTTAAAGGGTTAATATTCAGGACTCTCTGTACCTGGTCTGTCTCTGGTCGGCGTCGAGGATTTCTGCTCTGAGACAAACTTGTCCTCAACAGCTCCTGAAGACAGGAAGTCAGAGAGGACACTGAGAGAGGAGGAAGAGGAGGAGGAGGAGGAGGAAGAGGAGCAGCTCTGGATCCGTGAACACATGAACACACGTTTACAATAAACTGACAGATGTAGTTTAACTCTTTCTGTAGTTAAATGTGAAACTAAATAATACGACAGCAGAATAACAGATTTAAATTGCTGACTCAACAAAACTACAAAATTAAAAAAAAATCTTCTTCTTCTCCTTATCATCATCACCATCATTATTATTATTATTATTATTATTATTATTATTATTATTATTAGACTGCAGCAGTACCTGTCTGGAGGTCAGACTCGTCCTCTGGTTCACCTGCTGGGAGACAAACAGAAGAGATGAAGACAGACTCGTCTTCCTCACCGTCGTCTTCTTCTTCTTCTGTCTCCTCCTCGTCTAACAGAAAGAGATGAGCATCAACAGAAAGAATGACAGAACAGAATACAGTAGAAAATATGATATTAATTAATTAATATCAGAAATACAAAGAAAATCAGTTTAACCAACTAAAAGCAGCCATAATAAATTACTTCTTGTTTGGTACCTGTCTGATCATCAGGAGCCGTGGCGGCAGTTAAAGTACTACTGGCAGCTGCTGTAGTAGCAGTAGTAGCATTAGTAGTACTGGTAGTATCAGTAGTAGTAGCAGTGTCATCTGCCAGAGGTGACCTACACACAGAAACACTATGAGACATTTACGGACTGTGAACTGAACTGAATGCATCCAGTGATATTATTTATTATTTACTACTGCACTCAAGTACAAAAAAGATAAGATAAGATAAGATAAGATAAGATAAGGTATTCCTTTAGTCCCACTGTGGGGAAATTTACGTTGTACAGCAGCAAAGAAAAGAGTGCAAAAAACACTAAGCGTCAGCAAAAGAAAAAACAAAGCAAGATACAATTTAAAAAATAGGAACAATAACTACATTATATACAAATACTGTATGTATAAATAAAAATAATGTGTACTGTACATTATTGACAGTGACTATGACTGATTACACACAATTGCACAAGTGTGAAAATAACTATTGCACAGTAATTGGAATGAAAACCCTCTTGAGTATTGTACAGTATGAATATTAAGGTATTTGTACTTTATTTTAGCATTTTACTTGGAGTTTTTTGTCAAAACACACTGCACAGCTCTTTAGCGCCGTGCATCAACGTGCAGGGTGGTCCGAGAGACTTCAGCGTGCCATATTTCACTTTGCTAGACGTAGTGTCCATACTTTAAATTCAGACTTTGATTCTCACAAGCCATCATTTTGGCCACATGAGGTTGGTTACCATGGTTACACGCCTCCAACCGGCGAGGAGGCTCTCAGGAAGTGACGTAAATTACTGCTCAAAGATCCACACTGCTGATTATTCACTATGAAGTACGCTGAACGGTAGTACACCTGCTGAGCGTGTCGTAGAGCAGCGCAGATTTGTGATAAAGTGATAAACTGAGAGTGGATGACTTCTGACCTGGAGGCGTCTTCCTCCTGTTCCTCTTCCTCTCTGAACTCCATGTTGGTCCTGCTGACAAAATGTACGTAGTTACTTCAATTTAAAGTTTAAATTTGACACATAAAACAGATCATCAGACATCACTATCATGTCCAGTGTTACTTTTCTATTGTAGTTTATTCATTTTACTATTATTTGTTATTCTACTAGACACTGGTGTTAAAATGACTTTATATTTATTACTCTGTTGCTGTTTAATTTATGAGCAATCTGGGACAACAATTTCTTTCTGGATTAATGAAGTTCAATAAGTACTTAATGAAGTATTTATTATATATTTATTAATGAAGTATTTACTATTCATTAAGTGTTTATTATTTATTTATTTAACAGGTATTTATTTTTATTAATTAATTTATTAATGAAATATGTATTATTTATTTAATGAAGTTGCTAGCTTCCCCTGGGCGCTTTCAGTAGCCCACTGCTCCTAAAATACTTAAGATGGGTTAAATGCAAAGATCAAATTTCATGTATGAAATGTGAGAAATTATATATATCTCCTGATTCAATAGTATCACCATACTTGACTACCGATTCCATATGTATTACAATTTTTACGTATTGCCCGAAGATATTACAATTTATTGCGATATTTGTTAACTTTTTCAACACTAGACCATGAGAAAAAGTTGAGTCCTGCACTTCTAGGGACTTTTACTTTGAAAAAAATGAGGTTGTATCGACACTGACCCTCCATCGTTTTCTACTTTCTCGTTTCGGCTCGCGGCGGTTTGTTTTGGTTGACGGATACCGAACGGACATGATGTGACGTTACTCAGACTACAACAATAAAAGTGGTAACTTCTGCTCGCCTCCACAGAGACTGAAATGAAGCAAATATATTGATTCTGGCTTTAAAAACATTTAAATAAATAAATAATTGTGATACATAGTTGAATCTGTGTTTTTTCCCGCCCCTTGTAGATATAGTAACACTATGAATGGCCACTGCTCAGAAGTACTTCTTTAATGATGCTTTAACTACATGAAGCTGATAACACTTATGTACTTGTACTTTAGTAGAGGTTTTAATACAAGACTTGTTATGGAGTATTATTATAATAGTACTGCTATTGTACTGTAAAGAGCGACTGGAGCAAATATGATTTCTAGAAGTTATTTTTATAAAATGTCTCTATATGCTGACAGTACTACATGAGACAGGTAACCTGAAAAAAATGATCTGTGCAACCGGATGAAAACAACCAATCAGAGCCGAGCTGGAGCCTCTGATCAGCTGTCAATCACTCTGAACTCTGATCAGATATGGATCAATATTTTGTTACTGTAATGACTATTTCTCTCCTCACATGTTCTCAGAAACATCTTGTAGTTACTGTTTTTCTGCTGTAAAATGAGAAAGTTTGTGACCCGGCATCCATGTTGAGATCAGTTGAGGAAATACCAAGCACCGCCCACCAGCTGGAGCACAGCCAATAGGAACGCTCTCTCTCGCTCTCTGACGTGACCTGTGATTGGTCAAAGTCTTCCATCACTGGCTAGATATTTTAAAGCCTGAAATCAGAGCTGTGAGGAGGTGCAGAAGTCGAGTTTTCTCTCAGAACACTTGAACTACAATTTGCTGAAAGATTTTGTTTTTTTTGTCAAATAATGCTGAAAATATTCTGCCTGCTGAAGCTTTAAGTGAAAATCTTTGCATTTATTACATTGAAGATCTAAGTTGTTTTAAACAAAAAGTTAAAATTAAATGAGTTAATTCAATCTGCTTAACTTATTAATGTAGAACTTATATGTTTAATGCAGTCTGCTGTGTTCCTGTTTACTTCTGTCAACGTTTTTATAGAAACACTTTAATTTGGTGAGTACTTCCCTTCCAGACAGGAGGAATACAGTTTATAAATAAATAATTATAAGTTCAAAACAGTAGATTCACATACACGCTCATTTTTCATTACAATTCTACAAATATATTTTATAGAATAAAAATTAAATAAATCATGTAACAAATAAAATACAAGGAAAGAAAAGACGAATACATTGGAAAAAAAATGTCTGAACAATTTAAAAGTTTTTGCCAATATAGAATGTTTGAGTTTTAAGTTTTCAATCATAGTCAATCGGCATCTTTAAGAGTATAAAAAGCGGTTATTCATTTAAGCTATATAATTTTATGTATATAATATTTGCTGAGATAATAATCAAATTATGTAAATCTCATCTACAGAAAAACTGGGTTTGTTGACAGTAATATAGTAATGGTAGTATAGTAATAGTCTTTGCTTGTGTGATATCTTTTTCAAAATGTTTAAGTTCTTCTGTAACTAAACCAAAAAGAATTAAACAATCTACAGACACATGGTCGGTAGTTTCCCTGCACAGTAGTGACGGAGGATTTCTAGTATCAGACAGTCAAGTAACTCAGAAGTGAAGTCGACTGCAGGCCGTCCACATACGGAGTGCTGAAAGTTGTCAGGCTGAGATCTCAGAGCTGAAGTCATTGTTGTGTAAACGTCTCTTATCTCACGGAGTCGAGGTCACAGCGAAGGAGACCGAGAGGTCGAACACAAACTGATCTCAAACGACACAATGAAGATTTAAAAAGAAAACATAAAGACTCACAGCAGCTCTGCTCTCTCTGGGAGTCGACAGGAAGCTCGCTCACTCAGCCAGGTGAGGTGAGACAGGTGAGACGGGTGAGACGGGATCACTGCTGCTCACCTGGAGACTCACCTGGTGACATCACAGCCAGTTTATGAGCGGACTCTACCACCTCACCTGTCTGTCTCTCTCCGTGTGCTGTGGGACAACAGGAGGGCAGAGGTGTGGCGTGTTACCATGGCGATTATGACTGTACAAGCAGGGTGGAAACGGCAGCGTGCATGCCCCTACCTGCTGAGTACACACCTGTGTGTACTCACTGCGATGACTTTCTATTCCTCTGCTGTGTTTGTGTATTCAGAGGTTTTGGTGAATTAAAGGGTTAAAAACTCAGTTTAAGAGATTCTGATTGTTGCTGACAAGTTGAGTCCAGTTTACTCCAACTGCTTGTGATTTCACAGAGCAACAGGATGAACAAGTCTGCCGTCACGCCAGCAGCTCTGAGGCTGCACTTAAAGGGTTAATGTGTCAGCTGTGGCCTGAATTTATATTTAAACAACAACATCAACAGGATGTGATGAAGTTACAGCGTTGGTGTTATTTCACAGACGTCCATGTATCGTGTTGCAGAGATTTCTACTGAAATGTGGATGCTAACCAGCTAGCATGCTAACCAGCTAGCCTCCACCCATCCAGCCTTGTAATAGCACTGGTACATATGAGAGGTGATAGTGAGTCAAGGTAGCGTCCAGTCTGCTGTCAGTCCACCAAACATCAGTCAAAAAAAAAGTCAAAGCCACGCCCCCTTTTGGGGGATAGAAAACTGAAGATCTGATAGACTTCAATGCAATCTGGCATAAGTTTGGATTGTATACACATATACATATATACAGTATGTATGTATATATATATATATATATATATATATATATATATATATATATATATATATATATACATATATATACACATATACATATATACTGTCTGTATATACATAAACATTTACAAACACACTATATATTATATATGTTTATGTACGTATATACTGTATGTATATACAGTATATATCCATATGTACATACACACAACATTTAACATTTTCACAAACCATTTTTTGAAGTTGGTACGCGTTACCATGGGAAAGTCAGAAAAGAGATGATAGTTAAATGATAGTACACTTTGGGTATATACCGTGTGTGTGTGTGTGTGTGTATATATACTGTGTATATGTGTATACTTCACATCTGTATTGTAAACCACCAGAAGGCGACAGGAATGAACTGTGTTCTAATTCAATACTTTCTACCAGTATACAGTAATTACTATAATTCATCTCATACTGTGTGTTTTTGTGTGGTTGGAATACAGATGTCAATGTACTTTTTGAGTAAACATTTTTAACAGCTTTTCAATAATCAAAAAAGCCCAGATGTATGACACACTGTAATTTTGATTTATTTTTAAATTACAGTATTTCAGGTGTAGGCAGAAAGAAACCTGCTGGCCAGACTTGCCATGCCTAGCAACGGTTGCTAAGCTATGGCTGGTTGACCGTTGTTAGGGGGAAACATTCACCATCAGTTTCAGAGGACCACCTCAGAGCTAGTTATCAGCTGTGTCATCGAGCCACTACAAAAGTTTCTGAATGTCACAAAACTACAAGTAGAGGATAAATCTGGAAATGTCAGGCCACCAAGATCCTCCAAGAGCTGTCAGACAGATCTCCCCATACGCTGCGTTTACTGCCCCACAGAAAGGTTAGCTAATCAGATGATCCAAAGAGGGACTTCTTAATCAGGACGGGGCATGTTGGAACAGGAACTGGTGTAGGACAATGATCTTAACCAGGTTATCAATCATAAAACAGGCCAGACGTATGACAGACAGTATTTAGACGTCTACCACTCTGTCGTCTTTCTAATGACGTATTTTCAGTCTGATACTTCAGCAGTTTTACTACAATCTCAGACTTTCTGGACTTGAAAAATTATTGTTTAAATGTACAAACCATCTGTGTGAATCAATGAGCAGCTCAAACCAGATCAATAACATATTTGTCTCTCTCTCCGTTGACTATCGTTCATATTTCTTCTGAAATAAAGTCCCACGGAGTTCACAGGAAGGGGCGGGACTTAGACTCTCTATCGATGCCTCATTATTAAATCAGTGTTGATGAGCAGGACGAGAGGAGAGCTAGTTAGCTGTTAGCAGCTTACCGGCTGCTAACTGGTATTGATCTGGTATTAAACTGGTACTGATCTGGTATTGAAGTGGTATTGATCTGATACTGATCTGGTACTGATCTGGTACTGATCTGGCACTTATCCAGTACTGATCTGGTATTGCTCTGGTATTGAACTGGCATCAAACTGGTCTTGATCTGGTACTGATCTGGTATTGAATTGGTACTGATCTGGTATTGATCTGGTATTGAACTGGTATTAATCTGGTACTGATCTGGTATTGAATTGGTACTGATCTGGTATTGATCTGGTATTGAGCTGGTATTGAACTGGTATTAATCTGGTATTAATCTGGTATTGATCTGGTATTGAACTGGTATCAAACTGGTCTTGATCTGGTACTGATCTGGTATTAATCTGGTATTGACAGCTGTGGAATCACGGAGGACCACCTCCCTCAGTTCAATCTGACTGAACGTTGATACACAAGAGATGCTGATTGGCTGCTACTGCTGTTACAGTAACAGACCGCAGAGAACTCCTCCTGGCCGTCCAATCAGAGCTGCTCTTCCTCCACGGCGTGCGTATGCATGTGCGAGTTGAGCGCCGCCTTCCACCTGAAGTGGAGCTGGCACTGGGAGCACTGGTAGGGTTTCTCTCCAGTGTGGATCCTCATGTGCTCCACCATCTTGTCCTTTCTACTGAAACATTTACTGCAGTCGATGCAGCGGTGCGGCCGCTCGCCACTGTGCGCCTGCATGTGTCTCTGTAGGTGATTGGCCGACACCAGGCGCAGGCCGCAGAGCGTGCAGGCGTGGCGTTTACTGTCCCCCGTGTGCGTCCTCAGGTGCAGCATGAGGCGTCCTCGCTCCCTGTAACTACGGCCACAATCCCTGCAGCTGAACGGGCGCTCGCCGCTGTGGACGCGCATGTGGCTGCTCAGGTGCTCCTTCCTCTTGTAGCACTTCCCGCATTCGACGCACTGGTGGCGCCGCTCGCCCGTGTGCGTTAGCATGTGGCGCTGCAGGTGGCTCTTGGCGCAGAAGCTGAGGCTGCACAGCTGACAGCTGAAGGGCCTCTCGCCTGTGTGCGTCCTCATGTGCTCCACCAGCGCCTGCCGCTGCAGGAAACATTTCCCACACTCGTGGCAGCGGAAGGGCCGCTCGCCGCTGTGCGTCTTCAGGTGCGCCGACAGGATGGCTTTACTCTTAAAGCGTTTGTCGCAGTCAAAGCAGCCGAACGGTTTCTCACCTGTGTGCGTCCTCTGATGGATCCGCAGACGACATGGCCGGTCGAAGCTCTTCGGACATTCGTCACACTGATGCTCCTTCTTCGCCTTAGCGTCCGGCGCCGGAGCTTTCGGCTTGTCGGATGGTTTTCTTCTCCCTCTGCGGCTCCGTGGCAACAGCGGTCTTGGACCAGGTTCTGGATCCTGACAGGGGTCTTCATCATCAGAGTCTCCATCCTCTTCCTCCACCTTCACCTCCGTCTCCTCACAGAGCTGCTGCACAGAGGCGCCGCCCGCAAGGGATTCTGGGTAATAAATCCTCTGCTGCTCTGAATGGAAACAAAAGAAGAGCATTTTCAGTGAGGTACCAGTATTTTCAGTGTGGTATTAGTACTTTTACTGAAGTAAAGGATCTGAATACTTTTAGCTCTCAGCAGAGTACTTTCATGGTAAGATATTGGTATTCTTACTGAAGTAAAGGATCTGAGTACTTCTACTTTTCCTTGTAACAGAATATTTTCATGGTGAGTTATTAGTACTTGTACTTTTTACTTATTAGTACTTATTACTACTTTTTTAAATTTATATGCAGAAAATACTCTGTTACAAGGAAGAAGTAGTAGTATTCCGAGGTAGTAGTATTTTTACTCAAGAAAGAACCTGAGTACTTCTTCCAACACTTGTAACAAAGTATTTTCAGTGTAATTTTAGTAGTAACGTTAGTATTTATAGTAAAGAAAAGGATCTGAATACGTCCACCTGACATTTAATGATGAGGTAGTTTGAGGTACTTGTTGCTATGGCTCCATCGTGTCATATTCAGTGTACTTATACCACGTCATCGCTATGATACTGAAGGTATAAGTACTGTGATAAACACAGTACGGATGTGTCTCACCTCTCTCTGTCTCTCCTCCAGCAGCTCGTCTCTCTGGTGACTGCTCCTGTCCGCCATCTTGTTCGTGTTTCATGTTTTCGCGCCGGTTGTCGTCCTCAGATCCCGGTCAGAGGGTCAGACACCGGGGCCGACACCTCGTGGCTGTCCGGTAAGGTAACCGATGCTAACACGCTAACATGCTAACAAACATACAGGCTGCCGCGTCAACAACACAACACTTCCGCTGCACACCTTCACAATAAAACAACGACGAACGTGTTTTGTGTTTGAAATCGACGTTTTAACAAAGTAAATATATGTACTAAATTTAACAAACTATTCTGTCAATTCGAACGAATAAAGAACACAAATACTATTAATAAACAATTAATATACATTTTAATGGAAATGCTTTCTTTTGGATAAAAGTAGAATACAGTACAATATTATCTTTCAGATGTTTGTTGCAGTAGTTAAATATCAAAGTTTTCTCTTCTTTTAGAGCAAAGACGATTTTTATGATTTTCTTTCGACGCACAAAACACTACTAACCTTTACTTTGGAGGGAACATTGCCTGTACTTCTGCAAATATTTCAAATTAAAACTGAACATATTAAGAAGCTTTTACCTCTTTAAAACTGAATTAATTCTGAATTATGGTGAATGTTGTTTATCATAAAAAACTCTTAAACTGTAGAGATAAACAATTAAACCCCCTATAGCCAAAACTACTCATTTATTCATTAATTAGCCTCAAAAGGTGCTCTGATAGTGACTCACTGTAATCACATACTGTGTCTCTATTGTTCAAACCATATATGTAATAAATGAATAAATAAATAAATGCCACAATAAAAAAAATAAAATAAATGAATAAATAAATGCCGCAGTGAAAAAATAAAATAAATGAATAAATGAATGACTCAATAAAAATGCATGAATGAATAAATAAATGACTCATTGACAAAAATAAAATAAACCCAGATGACGTTAAACTGTGTCATTAAGCTGTCTTTAATAGATTATTATGTGATAAATATTGTGTTGTTTTTTTTTGTTTGTTTGTTTGTTTGTTTTTTTTGGGGGGGGGGGCAGTCTGAATTTAGCGTACAAACTTTAATTTAATAAAAATATATAATCAGAAACAGAATCAGAATATTTATTTGTACCCGTACGTAAACTTGGTTTACAGTGAGTGAGTCATCTCGTAATTATGAACACAAAAACAACACAACACAATACAAGACAAAATGAAGAAGATCAACCTTTATTAGTCCCACTAGAAATTCAAATTCAAATTCAATTTTGCACTCTGTTGTTAACACACACACATACAGGACCATATAAATGCATCAATGGAGAGATGTCAGAGTGAGGGGGCTGCTCCTGACAAGCGCCCCGAGCAGCTGGGGGTTTGGTGCCTTGCTCAGGGGCACCTCGGGGGTGCCCAAGGGGGAAACTGGCCCCCCTCCAACTCCCATTTCCCCCCCCTTGGTCCATGTCGGGACTTGAACCCTCCGGTTCCCAAGCCAACTCCCTACAGACTGAGCTACTGCCGCCCCCAAAGAAGAAGAAAGTGACAACAGGACAAAGGCTAAGGCTAAAAAGGGAGGAAGAACGGCCACATTGATAAAAAAAAATAAGATAAGTTAAACGTAGTGGATAAAAAGCATAAAAGCATAAAAGCATAAAAGATAAAAGCATAAAAAATAGAAAACAAGCAAAAGTGCATTAGTAAAACAAGATAAAAGAAACAGAAAAGAAATAAATACATACATTAAATTGCAGTTTCTTACTTGTTTACAGTACTGATGGCTGCTGGTATAAAGCTGCTTTTGTAGCGCTTAGACTTCCAGGAGGCATCATGAACCTCCGACCTGATGGGAGCAGCTTAAATTCACCATTAAGAGGCTGGGAGTCGTCTCTTATAATAGACTCAGCTGTCCTCTGTAGCTGGTTGGCATACAGGGCCTCTGGATGGAGCTGAGACGATCCGATCAGATTGCTTGACCATTTAACAATTTGATTTAAACTGTTTTTGTTTTTTAGGGACACGTTTCCAAACCATGAGATGAGACAAAAAGTTAAAACAGATTCTATAAAAGCACGATAAAACAAGGTCAGCATGGTTCTGTCAATGTTAAAAGTGGACAGTTGTCTCAGACAAAACAAGCGTGGCGTCCCTTTTTGCACACAGCTTCGCAGTTTGCCTCAAAAATAATATATAAATAATATATACATCTCTCCTCCCCGGGGAACCATCACCTTAACGTGGTGGAGAGGTTTGTGTGTCCCTATGACCCTGAGGGCTGTGTTGTCTGGAGCCTAGTGCTCCTGGTAGGGTCTCCCATGGCAGACTGGTCTCAGGTGAGGGGCCAGACGAAGAATGGTTCAAAAGACCTTATGAGTAACCGAGGCAGAGGAAAAGTGACCCGGCCCGGAGGAAGCCGGGGCCCCCGTCTGGAGCCAGGCCCAGACGGAGGGCCTGTGAGCAAGCGCCTGGTGGCCGGTCTTGCCACGGAGGCCGGCTGGGCTCAGCCCAAAAAACCTATGTGGTAATCCCCTCCTCTCCATCCTGTGGGCCCACCACCCATAGGAGGAACCGCTGGGGTCGGGTGCGCTGCCATATGGGTGGCAGTGAAAGCCAGGGACCTCGACGGACCAGACCCGGGCGGCAGAGGCTGGCTCTGGGGACGTGGAACGTCACCTCTCTGTGGGGGAAGGAGCCGGAGCTTGTGTGGGAGTTGGAGCGCTATCAATTAGATCTGGTGGGGCTTACCTCTACGCACAGCCTCAGCTCTGGAACCATTCTCCTAGACCCTTAATGCGTGAGCGAGCACAAAAATGACAGAGTCATACTGGCTCGGACGTCTCCCGGGTCAACAAGGCATCAGATGCGAGGGTAACCTGAAACCTGGAGCCTCTGACAAATACCGAAGCTGAGTTGTCTAGTACCTTCAGAAGATCTGCTAGAGGATGTGAATGCTGCAATAACAACCATCCCTACAACAAGCTGATTCACAGTACAACAGTAATCCTTGAAATACTGGGATACAAGATCGGAACAGGGCATAAGAAGCAAAAAGAAGCAATATCCTCCATGGAAGAGATGGTTAGAGGCCAAGATAAAGGCGACATGGAGAGAAGTCAGTCAGCTAGCTGAGCTGCAGAAAGGGAACATGGTGAATAAAACAGAGACTGGCCACCCGGCTGAAGAGATACACCAAGGAGGTAGAGGCCGAGAGAATAAACAAGATGTTCTCCACTCAACCAGCCAAGGTGGACTCTCAGTGGCAGGGAAGCACCAAGAGCTGAGATGCATGAGAGGGACATTTATATATAACATAAATGTGAAAATTTTTCAGAGGAGTGAGAGGAGAAGAGGGAAAAAGGGAGGGAAGTGGAGCAGAGAGGGATGAGAAAAGAGTAGAGGGAAGAGGAGAGAGGAAGAGGAGGAGACAGAGGAGGAGGAGGAGGAGGAGGAGGCAGAGACTGTGTTAGCTGCAGTAATTAGTATGTCTTATCTCTGTCAGCAGGACGCTACCAGCTAAATGCCATCCTGTAGATAAACTGTCAAATTAAAGGTTCTCTGAATCAGCTCGTCTCTGATTGGACCGCTGCGCTGATGAAATCAGTCAGCTGGAGGTCGACAGCAGACAGGAGGACAAATGAGATTCAGCAAAATACACATTTTCATCGTCAGCTCACAAAATGCAGTATGTCAGAGCCTCGTAACAGACAGGAAGTAGAAGAAGTCCAGTTTTAATAGAGTAAACTAACTCACCTTCAGAATAAAACCAACTGAATACAGCTCAGAGGGGAATACTGCGCTACTACTGTACTACTGTAGTACATATTAGAGCTGTAGTTACTGTGTGTAATAACACTTTACAAACATCAACTTTATATCAGTTACACTGGTATTTTTACTACCAAAGTTTTTACTGCATGAAGCTGAGAATACTTGTGTACTTTTATTGCTGATACTTTTACTGCATGAAGCTGAGAATGCTTGTGTACTTTTACAACATGGAGCTGAGAATACTTGTATACTTTTACTGCTAAAACTCGAATTACATGAAGCTGAGAGTGCTTGTATACTTTTACTGCTCAGACTTTTAATGCATAAAGCCGAGAATGCTTGTGTACCTTTACTGTTGACACTTTAACTACATGAAGCTGAGAGTACTTGTGTATTTGTACTGCTGCTACTACATGACTCGGTGTGTAAATCAGGAGGTGGTTGGAGCCGAGCAGCTTTATGAAGAATCTTTATTTAACAAAAATAAATGAATCTGATGGACGGACACTGAAACTGTGAAACTAAGACAGAAACATGCAGAGAGACAGCAGGTGAGACAGGTGTGTGTTGACCTGACTTCTATCTCTGTGAGGACATTCAGCCTGGTCCTCAGTCTCAAGGGTCGGCTTTATGTCCTCACAAGTATACAAGTCCAAGGTGTGTGTGTGTGTATGTGTGTGTGTGTGTGTGTTCAGTAGCAGCGGAGGAAGAAGGTGTTGCACGCCGTCCCTCTGAGACAGTCGCACAGTCGACCGATACGAGGTCCATGTTTCATCGCACAGCGCTCGCCGACATCACACTGAGTGAGAGAAGACAGACAGACAGACAGACAGACAGACAGACAGACAGTAGTGTCACATTACATTTCTGTTCAATGAAATGTCCCTGAACGCAGCCCAGAGACCGGACAGGGCGTTCCATTGGCTACAATGTAAACCCGCCAGCAGCAACAGGAAACGCTCAGAGAACGTACGCCGGCAGTGTGGAGACATAGTTTAATGTAGTGATTCTCAAAGTGAGGTCCGGGGACCCCCAGGGGTCCGTGGCACCATGCCAGAGGTCGATGAAAAGTTTTCAGATTCTTTCATTTAAATTTTCATGATCTCATTTTAATTTTTTTTAAATTAAAAATTGTTTCACAGACCCCACTATGAGAATCACTTACATAATAAATAAATTAGGGCTGCCAAAGTTAATGGCATAATAATACGGTTACGCAAATTTGATCTTTTGGGATCGAGAGAGAAGATACTGGTCTCATCGGAAACTAGAAAACCTAACGAATCCATCGGTACCAACCAGGTCAGACTAGTTTGTCGTGAAGGAGGTTATATAACACTCAATTACATTAAATGTTGGCGCAGAAAAACTGTCATCTCCATTTTCAAAGGGGTCCGTTGACCTCTGACCTCCAGATGTGTGGATGTAAATGGGTTCTCTGGGTCCCCACCAGTCTCCCCTTTATAGACATGCCCACTTTATGATAGTCCCAGTCAGTTTGGATCAAGTCCTAGTCAAGTCAGCACTCTGACACACTGACAGCTGTTGTTGCCTGTTGGGCTGCAGTTTGTCATGTTCTGATTGGAGCAGATTGTTGATGCTGAAGTCAGAACCTGGGAGGGTTTCTGGACGATATCTGCCACTGATTAGTGTTGTTAATTGAGACCGATAATAAATACATACATTTGCATAAAGCAGCATATTAGTCCACTCCCATGTTGATCAGAGTATTAAATACTTGACAAATCTCTCTTGAAGGTACATTTTGAACTGATAGCACCAGAATATATTGATCAGAGTGATGACAGACTGTAAATAATGTACAAGTAGTGTACTAAATAAAATGATGAAACAAGCCGACTGAACATATTACAGTGTGATCTCTATCTGGTGTTAGAGCAGGTGTGAACGAGGCCTGACATGATGCCGTTAACAGCGGGAAACACGCACTGAGCGCAAAGCACATGAATCAATAAATAGATAAATAAATAGTAAATGACATGAGATGGTGTTTGAGTGATGGACAGCTGTCCATCGTGCTCTCACCCGGGGGATGACACTGGCTTTCTTCTCCACGGAGAGGCCGACGCCGACATCAGCTTCATCCAGGAAACCCTGCAGAGCTTCAGCCTGGACACGCACGCACGCACGCACGCACGCACGCACGCACGCACGCATGCCACACACACACACACACACACACACACACACAATGACAAGAACATTGTTTTATTTAGTCTATTTTTTTTTTTTTGTTTTTCTTTGTTGAAAGAGACACCTCAGTATAAAATACATAAACAATTAATTAAAACAATCACATCTTATTCTGAAGAATAAGAAAAATAAAAATACTAGAATTTTTTTATGACCAATTCTGATATTTTCGGACTAAATGTATTAAACACGGACAGTTTCATTATTAACAATCACATAGCTGACAGTGTGAGATGCTTGTATGTTTATAGCTTTTTATTATTTTCATATACTGAGGAATCAAATTGATTTATCTATTTTCTGAAACATCACAGATAGCTTCTATGTTATGAGGCTACAGGTGTAGCTGATTTGTATTAATCATGCATTAGGCATGTGGTAATATTATTAGACTTCAATTCATATTCATCAAAATAAATGAATAAAGAAATAAATTTATTTTTTTATTTTTTTATTTTTTATTTTTTCCCTTATTTATTTGCTCTTGTTTAATTTTCACTTTTATTTATGTACTTATTTTTTATAAATTTTTAAATGTATTTATTATTTTAAATATTTATTTTTGCTTTTATTTTGATTCATTTTATATTTATTCAAATATGTATTTATTCATTTATATGTGTTATTTATGCATGATTTTCCGTTTGTATTAGCCCCCTTATTTCCCTACACTTACTCATGTCTGTATTCTTTTCTTCATACATGTCCTGCCTCATCATGCAAATGAAATGTTTGTAAAAGAAAAAAAATAAATAAATTATATATATATATATATATATATATATATATATATATATATATATATATATATATATATATATATATATATATATATATATATATATATATTTGCATGTTATACTTACATGTCACAAAGGAGACTAATTAAACTCCAAACTTATGTTAAATTGTCTAGCTTTTGTCCGTGTCTAGCTTTGTCTCCACAAACTAGAGACCTCGAGCATTCAGAGGATGGATAAGTATATAACGGACAATAAGGGGGTTTCTGAGCAGTTTACTCAACACACATACTCAACATCCAATCACAGAAAAACTTTAGCAGAAATCTGCAAAAATGTCAAAATATTTTAATCCCAAATCACAGCATGTCTTTTTCTGTGGTGTTCCTCGAGGTCTTGGTGTCTTAATGTGTTTTTTTGGAGGGATTATTGATCATTTTTATTAATTCTCCAGTGGTGAAAAATTGTTAATTTACTACCAAATCTGTGAAACAAATGGTATCAACCCATAAATTGCTGCAACAACTTATGAGACATAATAGAGCATGAAGACGGACACCATATACTTCTGTTATAATGTTCTAAACCCTCATACACTTATAATTCATTCATTCATGTTTTATGACTAGAGCAACTTGTCACACAGTGCTGACCTACATCTCAAATTAATCTCCAGGTTCTCAGATGATGTTCACCATGTGGTCTGTGATATGACCTATTGTTGACCTGCTACCTCCACCTACGGCCCCCCTGGACCCCCTAAAGAAGACTAAAACGCCTCTGATGTGGGTCTCAGAGAGGTAATGTGTTTAAAGAAATGAGTGTCTTTAAAACTAATTTGAGTTAACTTTGACAGCCCTTGTCTTTTCAAAATAAACTTCCATCATAGGTTTACTTAGTTTTTTGGTTTACTCGCACAAAAAAACTACTTGGTTAAGTTTAGGAAGATTGTGGTTCGAGTTAAAATAAGTAGGTTTGTTAAGTAATCGCCGTTAGTAAAGTAGTAAAGTTAATTAATTACATATTATTTTAAACCACCACCTCGACTGGCTAAACATTTACCACCTTAATTGGTTATTAATTAAACCTTCACCACATCACAGAATTAATCATCTTTATTGTTTAACATTGTAGCTTCATTTTCACCATTTCACCATTCTAATTATTAATCTATTATTAACTCCATTTTGACCATTTCTTAAAACATTTGAAATTAATTATCTGTAATTGTCCAACATTTATTACTTCTAATTTAACCATGTTTGCATTAGTTAAAAAAATTTATTTATTAGTTTATAATTTTTTACATTAAAATAAATCCATCATTTATCACATTCATTAATTAACTACATTAAACTACATTCTTAGGACCATCTTATATTTTGAATTAGTGTAATTTAATTGTAATATTAATATAATATGTTTTAGTTTTTTAATATAATTGTTTGAGCAGTTAGTTAAATAACCATTTTATCAACTTAATAATTCTTATTAATACTAACAATAATTTAAACACTTGAACTTCATGAACTTCATTAAAACAATAATTAAATATTAAATTTGTCAGAAAAAAACTGCAGAAATATGATCCAGAGATCCTCTATGAAGACAGATGACTCACCAGCTCGTTGGTTGTGAGTCGAAACCGGACGATCATCTCTGGAAACATTTGAATTGTCTCCAACTCTCCAACATTTATTACTTCATATTCAACCATACCTTCATTAGTTTTAATTTTGCTATTACAATGAATCCATCATTTATAGTTTATAATCAATCAAGTCATTTACAGTCATTATATTTATTTGACCATCTTTTACCACCTTCATTTAATTATTATTTAATTTGTTTTTTTTATTATTTAGTTCTTCAGTTAGTGATAAAATAATCATTTCACCCCTTAATAATTATTCATATTAATACAACAACAACAATAATAATAATTTAATCACTTTCCAACATGACCTCACTAAACTTCCCTAAAACAATAATCAAATATTAAATATTTAAATACACACACGATAGAAATATGATCCAGAGATCCTCTATGCAGACAGATGACTCACCAGCTCTTTGGTTGTGAGTCCGAGAATGGGCTCGTCTGGTGCCGACAGCAGCTGGTTGTCGGCTGACCTCTGACCCTGACAGAGTGATGTCAGCACGGACAGACAGACGGACAGGTAGACGGCGGCGCGCACACTCTCCATCACCAAAAACACTTTTAAAAACCTAAGAAATGAAAGCACAGAAAAAAATGACGTACTGTTACAGAAATATTCTCAAAAGCATCAATAACTGAATGAAGTTAAGTTCGGAGGATGTGAACTCACGATTAAATGATGTGACAAATATTACAAATATTTGCTTCTTCTTCTTCTTCTGTCTAATTTCAGCTCTTTTCTTCTTTGCTCTGACAGCTTCTCTCTTCTTTCCGTGGTTGAAATGTGTCTTACTCTCGCTGAGCTTGTCTTCCTCTTCGTCGTCCTCCTCTCGTGTCCTCACCGCTGGTCCTCCTCCTGTATTTATACTGGTCTCCTCCTCCTGCTGTCAGATGGTATTCATGTATTCGGGACATCAGATAAAACGGCGTGGACGTGTTTCACTGTGATTAATGATGCGTCGGTGTGGTTAATATTAAACAGGTCGATGCTGAATGTTTACATGAAAACACCCTGCAGACCTGCTTGTTGTTGTACAGAGGTCAAAGGTCAGACTATGAATCACAGCAGAAGGTTGAATTAAACCCAGAGGAGCATTGTGTCGACTTTCCTTCTTTAATGATCACATTGAGATGAAACATTTTTGATTTGTTGTTACTCTGATCACAAGATAATAATTTAAAGTCGCTCGAGTCATGGACCCTCATATTTGGTTTTGCATCTTGTAATTTTGCACCTCTTTAAGGTAATTTTGTGGCCATTTTGTGTCTATTTGTTGTCATTTCTCATCTCTGTGGTCATTTTGTGGTGATTTGTGTGTCCCAGACAGGAACGTAACAGGAAAAAAGGTCATCAAAGCCTTTTGTTCCTCCTGCATTACAGCCAGTATTGTTTTTTTTTTTCTTTGTCTTGTCTATTTTAGTTTTGTTTTTAATCAAATAATAATTTCATTTATTTTTTAATTAGCTGAGCAACTCCAATCTTTCCACCTGGTTGAGAATCAACATTAACATCACATACTGTATTAAGATGAAAACAGACCAGAGCATTAGATCATGTAACACAACTCCAACAGCTTCTCTCTCCACCTGCTGATTAGAGCACAGAGGTCAGAGGTCAGAGGTCAGAGGTAGAGGCGTGTGAGGATGTTGTTGGCAGGTCTGATCCACCCGGCTGACCTCAGATCAGGGAGGTGTTTTGATGACGATGCAGGATGAAACTATCTGTGGCCTTTTCTTCGTCAGATTTTTCAGTCTTTCATCTTGACTCTCATTAACAGCGAAATGTCAAACGGCAGCGGCGGCACTGCACTGACCACGTAAAACCTCATATCTACACATCTGTCGAGAACAGAAGTATAAAGTCAACTAAAATCAAAATACAGTTCTGCGCTTGAGTAAATGTACTTAGTTACTTGCCACCACTGGTAAGTGGAAATAAATATTACAGAGAAATACTGATGTTTACAATGACTTGATTCTTTTTCTTTGTTTTATTTGCAGCATCTAACCTCAGAAACAAACAGACGAGCAAAACAGAAAAGATTTTTAGTATCGACAAAGAAATATCAATTTGTTGTTAAAACATTGTGATAGGTGGTCTTGTTTCTGAAGAGATGTTGAATATATTTAATTTAGTTCTTAAATCCTTGACCTTGTGTTTGAATCATAGATCTGTGGTTCAGTTCTCCATATAAACAACAGCTGAAGATAAATGTCCAGTCGGAGACGTCAAAGAGAAACTCGACAGTCGAGGCTGAAGCTGACATCACACAGACGCTGTTTATTCAGAGAAACCAGAGAAGAAAACAGAGGACGACCTCGTCCTCTTCAGTCTCTGTAACCTTTCAGCGTCGGTGACCTTCAGAGGAAAAGCGATCGCCAAGAGTTCAAACAACCGTATTAAAAAAACCCTGCAGGGATAAGTTACTCAGAATTGAGGTTTGTGTCATGTTGTAGTCATTTTCTACCTCTTTGTCGTCGTTTTGAACCTCATTGTGGTTGTTTTGGTTGTTTTGAGTCTCGTTGTTTTCATGTAGCGCCTCTTTCTGGTCATTTTGGGGTCGTTTTTCATCTCTTTGCAGTCATTTTACGCTTTTTAATGGTCGTTTTGCTCCTATTGCTGGTTGTTTTGTTTTATTTTTGTGCATCTTTGTCGTCATTTAGTGTTTGTTTTGCTCATGTTTTTGGTCATTTTACGCCTTTTTGTGGTTGTTTTGATTATTTTTGCACCATGGTCATTTTGCACCTCTTCATGGTCTTTTTGCATTTCCTTGTGGTTGTATGAATCTGCTTTATTTTATTGTTTAGATGAAGATCTTGTAATAAATATAATTTTGAGATGTTCCATAATTTAGCAGCAGAGACTCAGAGGTGACAGAAATGTTCATAAATGTCTGAGGTGTGTTCGTCATCACAGTGATGAAGTCTGTGTGTGTGTGTGTGTGTGTATGTGTGTGTGTGTGTGTATGTGTGTGTTATCTGCTGACAGCAGAAAGCTTCACTGAAGGTCACAGACTGAAGTCATGAGACCAAGTCAAACACATGTCACCGCCATCACACATCAAACACACCTTTCATCTTCACTCAGTATGTTTCATATTGACCCCTGCTGGCTGTAGGGGGCGCTACACTGATAAGCCACTTTTTTTGTTTCCGCTAATTGATGAAAGAAAATGAGAAACAGTTTAAATCGTGTCAACAATTACTGAGTTTTCTTTATCTTCATCTTCTTCGTCATCTTCTTTGTCTTCTGTCTTCGTCTTCTTATTCTTCCAACATGGCCATTTTGAATTTCATCCACCTTGTTTATAGACACGGTCAAAGAACATACAGTATAGTAAAAACAACTCCGGATAAGTTACTGCAAATTGAATTTTGTGTATCTTCGTGGTTGTTTTTCGCTTCTTTGTGGTCATTTTTTGTCTTTTGAGTCGTAGTTCTCCTTCTCCGTCTTATTTTTAGCAATCCAACACAGCGACTTTGAATTTTGTCCACCATTTTTGCAGCCGCTGTCAAAGCATGTACTGTATATTGATAAGAAGTGAAAGTCAATAGTTGGCTCCATGTCAACATCAGCGCCCAGCAGCAGAGCAACGCTTCCGTCATTTTGGACTGAAAGCGACTACCGTACACCAGTAAAAAATGCACCTATAAAGACCCCTACAAAAGTAAAACTACATTATTTCTATTCTATTGTCATATTCGACTGAAATGTCCTGTGTTGAACAGTGCAATATTATAAATATAATAAGAGTTTTCAGTCCAAAATGGCAGCAGTGGCTATTATAAAACACATCAGAATTTCGTCTTTTTGCTTCTATATTATTTGACGTAGTTCATCCTAGATTAAAAGACATATCTTCAGATTTATCCTCATTACTGTTCAGCTCCTTTCTGGGTTCAGATGATAAAAACTTTGAATAAATGCCGTCCTGTGGAGGTGAGGCGATGAAACAGCCGGTGTGTTTCAGTCGGTTGTTTCCTGTCGTGCAGATTCCTCCTGGACTGAAATAAATGTGGCCCCCGAGGCATCCATCACTTCCTCCTCTCCGTTCCCGTCAACACCCGCTGGGAGATGGCGACACTGACGGCATTCGTGTTCGATAACAGACATCTCCGATCACAATCAAAACTCACCACACGCCGACATCAAAAATAAACATGTGAACCTTGAGGGCCTCCTGCCGACTCTGACGGGTCACATTTACTGTTTCTACACGGAAAGATAAAGATTTATATCAGCAGCTTAAATTTCCTCAACGTTCCTCGTTAATACAGAAGTAAGAGCAGGTGATGTGTTCATGTTCATCCTGGGTTTCACTGTGAGGAACACAACTTTACTAGTTTACGGCTGTTAATTAAAATGAATTAAATTAAAATATTTATTAAAATGAATCACACATTTTTTATCTGTTCAAAATGAACCTTCCAGGGAGAGCTGTCAAGTATTTAATACTGTTATCATTATGGGAGTGGACAATTAACCAATGACAGATATTGACCAGAAACCCTCCCAGGTTCTGACTTTAGCATCAACAATCTGCTCCAATCAGAACAAACTGCAGCCCAACAGGCAACAACAGCTGTCAGTGTGTCAGTGTGTTGTACTGTTGCTGTGGATGGGTTTACGTTATAATTAAAGGAACACCCGGTGCGTTTATACCAGAGCTGTGGTACCAAACGCCAACGGCCGTGACAAAGCCTCTGTATTCGACGCCCTATGAATGAGAACGGGCTGGTGTTAAAGGATCAACAACAAGCGGTTGGTAACATACAATTTATTACAAAACACAAACATAGAAAAATCTGATTGTTCTGGAAGTTCTCTAATGTCCTCGTATCAAATCAAAATGTAATTTATGTGATATTTTAAACCTTTAACGTATAGCCATAACTCTAAAGGTGCTCATAAAACCATTTCTCTGTCTGTTTGCAGCCTTTCATCCATCATATTGCATGTTTTAAATGATTCATTCAAACACTTCCTCAGACTTTTAATTTGACAGGGCTTCCTCCTTGTGTGCTGACCTGTGCCGACGTGTGAATTCAAACTGGTTTATTGAGAAGTAGAGCTCATTATTTAACTTCCTTCCTCTCAGGATGATAAACTGATAAGTGCTGTTTGTTGACAAAGTGCTGCTGTTCGATTCACAGTGAAACTCTGTGAAATATTTTACAGATCAAATAAAAAAACAGAGAAAGAAGAAATCCCGTTCTCTTCTTTCTGTGCATTTCATCACATATAATACAACGTGAGTGTAACAGCAGGGGGAGCTGCTGGTCCACCGTCACACTTCAATATAAATAAAGTGAGGGTGGATTTATGGAAGTTCATTAACGACAAATATGGTTTTGCAGGTAAAACCTGATGTGTCAGGTTCAGGTGTTCTACTGCAGTATAACAAGTGTTATTGGAAAAGCTCCAGTAATAATGTTGAGAACTTTTCATGACAAAAACACATCAGCTAAGAAGCAGGAGGAGAGAAACCACACAACATCGAGCCAAACAGAAAGAAGTATTTCACTGCTGGAAAGTTCATCTATGCAGTAGACATGATGACCACAGGACACAGAGGAAAACCTACAACACCCAGAATGCACTGGGCTCACCAAAAAACATATGTTGCCAAGAAAGTCAATAGTTGGTTCTGTGTCAACATCAGCGCCCAGAAGCAGAGCTACACCTCTGCCAGTAAAGCATCTGCCGACAAGGAGCCTTACAAAAGTAAAACTACATTATTTCTATCCTATTGTCATATCTATATCATATCTACTGAAATGTCCTGTATTGAATAATAAAATATTATAATAAACATTCTCAGTCCAAAATGGTGGCAGCAGCTGTTGTGTTAAAAAAAAAAAAAAAAAAAAATACACGCCACAGTTTTGTCTCTTTGTTTCTATATTCTTTGACGCGATCCATGACAGATTAAAAGTTGTATCTTCAGATTTATCCTCATTACTGTCCACATGTTTGGCTCCTTTCTGAGTTCAGAGGATAAAAACTTGAAATAAACGCCGTACTGTGGAGGTGAGACAGGTTGTTTCCTGTCGTGTAAATTCCTCCTGGACTGAAATAAACATGGCGCCCGAGGCATCCGTCACTTCCTCCTCTCTGCTCCCGTCAACACCTGCTGGCAGTTGGTGATACTGACGACTTTTAAATATAATACAAGTTTTCAGTCAAAATGGCGACAGTGGCTGTTGACAAAGAAACACTGGAGATTCGTCTCTTCATTTCTATCCTGTTTGGTGCTCCTCCCCTGTGCTGCTCTTAAATATTGTTGGTAAAGTGTTTTCCGTTATTTCAGCTTGCTGAAGTAGAACCTTTCTAAAGATCCTGACTCTCCAAGTTCGTTGGACAGATCGGTGTCTTCAATGAGCGTCTAGTTTTTGTAGTGTGTCCCTCACTGTTGACTCTAGTCTGTCTGAGTTTTTTTCAGCCAATTCAGCAGCTTGTCGGTGGGGAAAATCCCTCTGATTGGCTGTTCAGCTTAAAATCAATCAGTGCACAAGAAGAGAAAAGGAAGTGAGGAAAGTTGACGAGTAAAGTCAAGAGGACGCACACAGACGACTCTTTTCATCTTTTACCTTCATCTCCTCTGGCTGTTCTAACATCTGGAACATCTGGAATAAAGCTAAGCAGTGAGTGAGAGTAGTGTGAGAATGGTCAGCAACACTACTTTGTTTCATGTACGTATCATAATAGCTTGTATAGCCGCCGTCCTCGCTCTTCCTGTTTCTCTATTTGAATGATGAACACAGACTGCCGCCTCCTGCTGGTGTGGAAGGTTATTTCCTCTCACACAGGCGCAGAGCAAACGTGCTAACCGGCCGTCGGCTGTCGTCTTTGCGGTGTGTTCGAGTGCAACGTGTCGGCCAAAACAAAGGAGATGTGAGGTGACGCAACAGTCGGCTTTCATTGCAGCTGGTTCTTTAATGTTGGGTCAATAGACAACGTCTGTTTGTTATTGACTATGGTGTCAACCTGTGTTGTTCTTGTGTTGTGTTGTTGTGTTGGTGCATGAAGTGGAAGAGGAAGCACAGTGGTTGTGGAGGGAATTAGCTCTGGATCTTTTACTGGCATTTGATAATATGTAGAATCCAAAATATGGAGAGAACGACAATATGAACCATGTCAAAACTTCAGAGTTTTTGTCTCTATTTCAAACCGGGGGGCTACGAACATTATATTTATATTCTCTCAAATAGAGAACGCAAAGAAAAAAATCAAAGCTAAGAGTCGATGTTTAGTAAAAGTACTCAAAAGGTCCCATATCAGTATTATCAGCAAAATGTGGGTTAAAGTATCAAATGTAAAAGTAATGATTGTTACCTCTCAGTGTTTCACTTTTATAACCTCAAATCAAGCAATCTGATTGGTTCATAGCTGTGACATAATAATCACACACCACAGCTATGACGTCTAATTCTTTTGCACTTTCAGTGTCACGCTGCGTCTGAGACAAAAATGTTCCATAGCAACCGCCATTCCATAGCAACTACCGTTCCATAGCAACTGCTGTTCTATAGAAACCGCTGTTCCATAGCAACTACCGCTCCATAGCAACTACCGTTCCATAGCAACCGTTGTTGTATAGAAACCGCTATTCCATAGAAACCGCCGTTCCATAGCAACCGCCGTTCCATAGCAACCACAGTTCCATAGCAACTACGGTTCCATAGCAACCACTGTTCCATAAGAACCACCGTTCCATAGCAACCACTCTTCCATAGTAACTGCCGTTCCATAGCAACCGCTGGTCCATAGCAACCAAAGTTCAATCGCAACTACCTATCCATAGCAGCCACCGTTCTATAGAAACTGCTTCGTATGTGCAGAAGGGCCTATTTTGTTGTGAATATTATTATTCATCAATAGAAAAACTATTTACTTGGAATGTGTTTCTAACTTTCATATTGACATACTGGATGGTGGTTTTATCATCTTCTATATCTTTAAATAGGCAATAGCTGTGTGTTGCTATATTAATGCTAAAATCACGAAATTGAAGTCATACAGGAAGATGCAGAAATTAAAAATTTGCTTAATTTTTAAATTGACTTTGTTCCTCTCACTCAACACTTTTGTCATTAATAAACTTCCAGATCCATACAGATTATTATCATATACAGTATAAACTGTATATTTAGGACCAAGTATCTACCAAGTATCCAGATAGATAGATAGATAGATAGATAGATAGATAGATAGATAGATAGATAGATAGATACTTGGTCCTGTTTGGTCTCGTACACTCAGGTAAAGCAGTGAAACAGTGTGATCACATGTTGAAGAACGAATAAGAAGAGTCTGTGACTGTGAGCTGTGCTGCTAAAACTCTGTGATTGGCTGAGGTCCACCTGTAAACCCACGCTGAGGCTCTCGGCAGAGGTCAAAGGTCACACAGGTGACTCCTCCCACCTCAGATCAGGTGACCCGCGCTGGTTTCTGCAGGATCCAACTGATCCGACATCAGCTGCAAAACAAAAATAGCAATAAAAGTCGCATTAGTTTACTTTCAACCATCAAGTAGAATTCAAAACTGTTGCTGGTTTCATTTACTGAATATATGTACGTATATACATGTACTATATGTATATATAAAACATACTGTGTATACAGTCTATAAATATATAGACTGTATATATATATATATATATATATATATATATATATATATAGAGAGAGAGAGAGAGAGAGAGAGAGAGAATATACTATATATATATAATGTATGTATGTATATATATTAGTTACTTATTAGTAATTAGTTTTAATGCCACTAATTTATTTAATGTATTATATATACATATGTACATATATAGTCAAAGTGTTTTTATTGCAGTATATTTCTATATTAACCACAGAGCTGAAGGCAAAGATATTTTCAACAGAACAAAAACTTGCTATTTGTCAGCTTTTATCTGAGATGTGACTCTAAATGTCACACTGATTTATTCTGAGTCATTTCATCGAAAAAGTGGAGGAAGCAACTCTGCTGGTTTTAGCGGTATGACTAAATCAACCTTTCAGTGTGTCAGAGAACAAAATGAGCTCATTTATCTGTAATTACTGTGAATGCTGTATTGCTCTTTGAATCTTTAATCAACTTCAACTTCAAATATTTCTTCCGACACTTTTTGGACTTGAACTACTCCTGCAAACTTAAAGCTACAGAGACTGTTAGCACATTGGTGCTATGACTTTTCCTGTTTAAACTATTTATACTTTTTAAAATATTAAGCTTTTTCAGATTGTTTTTACAATGTAATCCAGTGGAGAAAATCTTCAAATCCTCTTAAACTTGCTCCACTTTGAAATACTACTGCTTCCGCGTACTTTTATCTACAGATAGCTTTTACACATTTAAACTTTAAACTGGTTTCAAGACTCCCGCAGTCACAGACATGTTTCTATGGACTCAGTGGGACTTACACATTTAGCTCTAGATGCCTGGAAGCGACAGCAGCTCCAGTGTTCGCCCTCATTGAGGCCCATTTTTAATTTTGGCAGGGATCAGAGCAAAAGTTACCAGTTTTGGACTTGTAGTTTTAACGGTTGATTCAGCCTAAATACTGCTTTATGTCCAGGGACTTATAGTTTTAATGGTTGATTCAGCCTAAATACTGCTTCAAGTCCAGGGACTTATAGTTTTAGAAGAAGAAGAAGAAGAAGAAGAAGAAGATAGTCCTTTATTAGTCCCACGAGGGGAAATTCAATTTTTACACTCTGTTGTTAACTTATACACGGTACATGCAGACCTGAACACACACATGCACAAACATGCATCAATGGAGAGACGGCAGAGTGAGGGGGCTGCTCCTGACAAGCGCCCCGAGCAGTTGGGGGTTTGGTGCCTTGCTCAGGGGCTCCTCGGCAGTGCCCAAGCGGTAAACCGGCACCTCTCCAGCTACCAGTTCACACTCAGTTCTTGGTCCATGTCGGGACTTGAACCGGTGACCCTCCGGTTCCCAAGCCAACTCCCTACAGACTGAGCTACTGCCGCCCCCGAAAGGATGAGGTCCCACCGAGATGGTTAATGGTTGATTCAGCCTAAATACTGCTCCATGTCCAGAGACTTGTAGTTTTAACGGTTGATTCAGCCTAAATACTGCTTCATGTCCAGGGACTTGTAGTTTTAACGGTTGATTCAGCCTAAATACTGCTCCATGTCCAGAGACTTGTAGTTTTAACGGTTGATTCAGCCTAAATACTGCTTCATGTCCAGGGACTTGTAGTTTTAACGGTTGATTCAGCCTAAATACTGCTTCATGTCCAGAGACTTGTAGTTTTAACGGTTGATTCAGCCTAAATACTGCTTCATGTCCAGAGACTTGTAGTTTTAACGGTTGATTCAGCCTAAATACTGCTTCATGTCCAGAGACTTGTAGTTTTAACGGTTGATTCAGCCTAAATACTGCTTCATGTCCAGGGACTTGTAGTTTTAACGATTGATTCAGCCTAAATACTGCTTCATATCCAGGGACTTATAGTTTTAATGGTTGATTCAGCCTAAATACTGCTTTATTGCCAGGGACTTATAGTTTTAATGGTTGATTCAGCCTAAATACTGCTTCATGTCCAGGGACTTGTAGTTTTAAAGTTTGATTCTGCCCAGACTGCTTTGTGTCTAACAACTTGTAGTTTTAAAGGTTGATTCTGCCTAAATACAACTGACTGACTGTCTCTCTCTGTCTCACTCTCTCTGTCTGTCTCTGTCTCTCTGCTTAGCAACACAGTTGATCTGTCTGATATTCATATAAAGCATTTCTTCTTTCCGCCTAGTCAGGAAAATTCAAATTTACCACTTTTTCAGTATTATAATTTAGCTTTCAGCTTATCCAGCATTATATTTCAGCTCTTAGATTATTTAGATGATGCAGTTTTCTTTCCAACTCTGCACATTTCAACATCAAGGTTTTTCAGCAGTGCAGTGCATTTTCTAGTTATTTCATGATATTAACTTTATCAGGAGAGTCTGAGAAGTGAAACTCTGGTTTTTATTCCATCATGATGAATGCAGCGTCCTGATCATCATCTCTGTTGAGGAGAGTTTACATAGAGCTAAATAAAACCTGCACATGGTGGATGTTTTATAGACTCATCAGGTCCTATTTAAACCATCGATAGGTCTAAAGGTCATTTAGGTTGTGTCCAACTGTACTTTTACTGGTTAAATGGTTCATGATCTGGGTGTAAAGTGGGGTGCAAGAGGCGAAGGGTTGTTATGTTTAATATAAAAAAGTAGTAGTAGACTGCATGTTTTTAATGTGTACGTCATCAGATCAGACCAGCGTGGCTGCAGTGCCTCCTGATGGACAAACAACACACGACACAGCAGACTAATGACCTCTGACCTTCTTATGACACAGGCCTGTTCATCAGTCACTTTTTTATTTTATATAATATTTTTTTTCACTTTCTATATATGAATGTAGTATATAGACAGTATATATGTATATATGTGAGTATATACTGTATACTGTGTGTGTTCGTGTGTGTGTGTAACTAGAAAATAAGAAAAATATCCATCTAAAGAAAGAATAATACAAAATCAAAATAATTGTCATCTATCAATAAGAAACTTATGAAGCATAATTAGTTTTAACTGCTGTCTTATTCTTAATGTTTCTCATCATGGTGCCATATTATCACAGTTCTTGATACAAAGAAACTTAGGCTTAGAGTCCACCTAAATATAAATATAAATATAAATATATATATAAATATATATAAAATTAACTGTAAAAACAACATAATATCTTTTTTTTCCTTCTTGTTACCTTCAAAATACAGAAGAACTTCTTTATCCTGATTCTTGTCCTATTGAACTGTCGTAATATTATGAGAATGAAGTCATTTCCTCCGCTAAAGAGTCCGTTACCTCCAGGTCTGTGTGGTTCTTTCTTCAGAATAAACTCAGTTTCTTGCTCAATCTTTTCAAGGTCCTGATACTGATGATAATGTGGAGCTGATGAGCCAGAAGATGAAGTATTTGGTTATTTGTGAAACCTAAACTAAAGAACAACTTAGTACCTACAAAAGATGTCTTTCCTTGAATAATGACATTTGTTCCTCCACATGAATTTAAATAAGATCTGATCCATTTTTTTGTATACATTTCAGTAGGCATCACTAATGATGAGATCGATATTCCATTCAATCAACCACATATCATCATGTGACTCACCTGCTGGGTATGTGTCCACCATCACAGTGTGTGGCCTAACTGCTGCATGTTTAGGCTGATCAGGATCACCAGAGTCCAGATGAGCGTCCTAATTTCCTACAGACATAAAACACATCGTCAGTTGATCACTTTACACAAATGACAGCTGCTGCTACAGGTATGCATTTTTAACTTTAAATTCGATTACTACTTAAATTAAATAACTAGTTAACATGACAATAATGTGTTAACACAAATTATTTTCAGTGCCACTAATTTCTTTAACGCATTAGTGCAACTCTCGATATTTAGGTTGTAGCTTGTGGCATGTGAGTGAGAACCAGTTCAAATCTGTCCCCAGTAACATTTTCAGAGACTCAGTTCAAATTCAGCCACTTTCTGTGACACACGCAGGTATTGTTAGTTTTACTTCATAGTTGTTGGACACGAGGCAGTTTGTATCAGAGCTGTTCAGGCAGTAAATAGCGGTGGAAAAAACATTTATTCAGTCACAGTGCCATCTAGCAGCCAGCTTCAAAAAAAACACCAGAGTTTCACCTCCGTTCTACTGTTTGGTGAAAGTCAATTGTTCATTCCATTGCAACATCAACGACATTTCTTTTCCTGAAAAGTAACTCACAGAAAAAAGAAAAAAAAAAAGAAAGAAAAACTAAATTATTTCCATGATATTGCCATGTTTAATGTCTCTACTGAAATGTCCTGTGTGTGAACAATAATAATATTCTAAATATAATAAGCATCTTCAGTCCAAAATGGCGGCAGTGGCTGCTGTCTATACCCTTTGATGTAACTAACAAATTCTATTACCATTGTTACCCTTTCAAAATAAAAGCACGCACCTTTATAATGTAATTAGCACAACTTTAAGAAAACACCTAGAAAAAGGTCAAACGTGAAAACAAAACATTATAGAAATATTCTGAACCATGCTGGAGGTCATTTACAAAGTACATTTACTCAGTATAGACAGTATAGTACTTCAAGACAAATATATAAAGGGAGATATTAACAGGATTAGAGAGTAAAATAAACATAAGATACAAACGTGATAAAATGGAGGACAAAGAATAGTTTTCAGCTGGGAACCTCTCCGTGAACTTGGTCCTCTGGTGGATTATACTATCTATTATATACTGTATTACATATTAGATTAGATTTAGTGGACAGGAATGGCTTCTTGTGTGATTTATTGTTCTTTTGTGAATAATAATAGGAAGAAACACAAACCGACCACAGAAACCACACATCAGGTTTCTGTCTTTTATCCTCCACTTCTTGTATTCTTTATTTTCTGTATGACAACAGGCTGAACTCTCAAACCTCACAACAGTTTACAGATTTAAAGTGTCTGATTCAGAGATCTGAGGAGTGTCTGCTTTCTTCACTTTTATGTGTAATTAGTATAAACATAGACAGAATTCATCTTCTGATCCTCATCAGCTCCTGTAGTTTCTGATATTAAAACTAATACGCGGTGAAATGGAGAGACACTGCAGCAAGGACTTAAGCCTTTGGCACATTGGTTAAAATTTTTGTTTAACTTTGATGTAACTGGTTTAAATTATTGTTTAAGGTAATATAGTTCAGTGTAATGAGCTCAGATTGTTCAGTAAATTTATTTTTCTTACCAGAGAAACAGGAAGTGATGCGGCGTTGCGATCATCGTCCACGTCCTGCTCTGTGGTTCTTCGAGTTGTTGCCATGGTAACAGTCACATCTTCTTCCTCCCGCTGACCCCCTGTGTCCTCCTCTTCCTCTTCCTCTTCCTCTTCATCAACGAACTGCTCGCTGAACTTGTCCAGGTCCTCACTGCTGGTGTTACCTGAACGCACCACAGCAGCAGCAGCTTTACATCAACTTTAACACAGATCATTTTCAAATATAAAACAATCTGCCCTCCGTGTTGTCTCACAATATGTGAGCTCTGACTTGTGATGATTGTGCGTGAATGTTTACACCCGCATGTGCATGTCCAGTGTATGTGATGTACGTACGTCCACAACAATATGAACAGAGATTAATTCTGAAGCTGCCCTAAAACATTGTCTGGACAGAGGTCATTTTAAAACAGACATGTAGTGTGGATGTAGCCTTACTGTAGAAGCTGTATTCAAAGGTGGCGTTGTAGTCATCATAGTCTGGAGCCGGCGTGAAGTCGTAATACTGAGCCTCAGACACTGAAAACACAACAGTCATGTTAACATCCATCACACTGAAATATTCAACCATCACATCTCAGAAAGTCTCTTCTGATGGAGCTAGGCTTCAGTTTCCCTCTCCATCCAGTCTTTGTGCTAAGCTAGGCTAACAGTTTCCCTCTGCTTCCAGTCTTTGTGCTAAGCTAGGCTAACAGTTTCCCTCTGCTTCTAGTCTTTGTATTAAGCTAGGCTAACAGTTTCCCTCTCCATCCAGTCTTTGTGCTGAGCAAGGCTAACAGTTTCCCTCTGGTTCTAGTCTTTGTGCTGAGCTAGGCTAACAGTTTTCCTCTGGTTCTAGTCTTTGTGCTGAGCTAGGCTAACAGTTTTCCTCTGCTTCTAGTCTTTGTGCTGAGCTAGGCTAACAGTTTCCCTCTGGTTCTAGTCTTTGTGCTGAGCTAGGCTAACAGTTTTCCTCTGCTTCTAGTCTTTGTGCTGAGCTAGGCTAACAGTTTTCCTCTGCTTCTAGTCTCTGTGCTAAGCTATGCTAAGCTAAGCTAACAGTTTCCCTCTCCATCCAGTCTTTGTGCTAAGCTAGGCTAACAGTTTCCCTCTGCTTCCAGTCTTTGTGCTAAGCTAGGCTTACAGTTTCCCTCTGCTTCTAGTCTTTGTATTAAGCTAGGCTAAGAGTTTCCCTCTGCTTCTAGTCTTTGTGCTAAGCTAAGCTAACAGTTTCCCTCTGCTTCTAGTCTTTGTGCTAAGCTAGGCTAACAGTTTCCCTCTCCATCCATTCTTTGTGCTAAACAAGGCAAAAATTTTCCCCCTCTTTTTATTTTTTAAAAAAACAAAAATTTTCCCCTTCTTTTATTTTTAATAACAGTTTCCCTCTCCATCCAGTCATTGTGCTAAGCTAGGCTAACAGTGACCTGTCTATGTAATGGGCGCACAGAACTGAAACATCTGAAAGGATTTATTGAAATATTCCAGTCAAGGTGTGTCTCGTATAGTTGTTTTTCCTCCACTGCAGACATCACAGTGATGTTTCCATCTGCCTTCATTAGACTCTGACCGTGTTGTGGGTGTCTGGGTGTGTTTAGAGCAGATTCTCTGCATGTTTCCACTTTATTATGAACAGGGTTATTGTTGTTTGAGGAGGAGTTGCGGGTAAATCCAGCAGACCCTACGGTGAATAAACCACCAGTCAAAACAAGACAAAACAAAGAAAACTGGTCCTCACAAAGACACCAGTTAAAGGATCAGTGTGTAACATTCAGGGGATCTATCAGCAGAAATGGATAATAACATTAATAACTTTGTTTTCTTTACTGTATAATCACCTGAAAAAAATCGTTATGTTTTCATGAGCTTAGAATGAGCCATTTATAGTATATCTACATGCAACACATTCAAACTCCAACTCATCAAATACCTCTGCTTGGTCAGTACCCTTCAGCAGAGAGACCGACACAGGGGTTCCCCTCTAGAGTTACTACTGGACAGACCCTGGATGCCATGTCAATACACACTAGTTACATACATAGTGTCCTTCCATGGGACTGATGATACTAGCGACTCACAGGACTGATGATCCTAGTGACTAACGGGACTGATGGTTCTAGCGACTAACGGGACTGATGATTCTAGTGACTCACAGGACTGATGATTCTAGTGACTCACAGGACTGGACTAACGGGACTGATGGTTCTAGCGACTAACGGGACTGATGATTCTAGTGACTCACAGGACTGATGATCCTAGTGACTCACAGGACTGATGATTCTAGCGACTAACGGGACTGATGATACTAGCGACTCACAGGACTGATGATCCTAGTATAAGGGACTATTCTGACTAACGGGACTGATGATTCTAGCGACTAACGGGACTGATGATTCTAGCGACTAACGGGACTGATGATTCTAGCGACTAACGGGACTGATGATACTAGCGACTCACAGGACTGATGATCATAGCGACTAACAGGACTGATGATAGTAGCGACTCACAGGACTGATGATCATAGCGACTCACAGGACTGATGATAGTAGCGACTCACAGGACTGATGATACTTGGGACTCACAGGACTGATGATACTAGTGACTCACAGGACTGATGATACTAGTGACTCACAGGACTGATGATACTAGCGACTCACAGGACTGATGATACTAGCAACTAACGGGACTGATGATACGAGCGACTCACAGGACTGATGATCATAGCAACTAACGGGACTGATGATACTAGCGACTCACAGGACTGATGATACTAGCGACTCACAGGACTGATGATCATAGCAACTAACGGGACTGATGATACTAGCGACTCACAGGACTGATGATCATAGCGACTAATGGGACTGATGATACTAGCGACTTACAGGACTGATAATACTAGCAACTCACAGGACTGATGATCCTAGCGACTCACAGGACTGATGATACTAGCGACTAACGGGACTGATGATACTTGGGACTCACAGGACTGATGATACTAGTGACTCACGGGACTGATGATACTAGCGACTAACGGAACTGATGATACTAGCGACTCATAGGACTGATGATCCTAGCGACTCACAGGACCGATGATACTAGCGACTAACGGGACTGATGATACTAGCGACTCACAGGACTGATGATCATAGCGACTAATGGGACTGATGATACTAGCGACTTACAGGACTGATAATACTAGCAACTCACAGGACTGATGATCCTAGCGACTCACAGGACTGATGATACTAGCGACTAATGGGACTGATGATACTTGGGACTCACAGGACTGATGATACTAGCGACTAATGGGACTGATGATACTTGGGACTCACAGGACTGATGATACCCCTACATCCCTACCATACTAACACTAATTCATGAGCAATGGAACCAAAGAACGTATATCACTAAGAAGTTTCATTAAGTTTCATTGTAACATCAGCACCCAGTAGCAGCACTATGCTTCCTCCATTTTGGACTGAAACACTACTGGCTGCCAGTAAAATGTCCACCTACGAAGTAAAAAACTAAAGTAAAACTACATTATTTAAATTTTATTGTCACGTTTAATGTCAGTCTTTTCTTAAACCTAACTACTCTAATTAGTTTTACTCTGAAAAGACTGGAGCGGAAAACTGACACACACATTTGTAGGAAAATGCACAAAAAAAGGAAAATTTGTGTTTATGTTCAGGTTAAAACATCTCCTCTTCATCACAGCGTCTGTCAAACAGCCAGAGGGAAACTAACGTACAGTTTACTGCTGGAGGACAGTCACAGAGGATTTAACTGGTGAAACATGGAAAACAGAGTTATCAGAGCTGACAGCGCCACACACACACACACACACACACACACACACACACACACACACACACACACACACACACACACATCCATCATCTGGTTTTAAACTCTGCATCCTCAGACCTCCTTCATCTAAAGCCCTCCCTACATCCTCCCGTTTGAGCGCTGGCGTGGAGGGTCCACTGTATTTAATGGGTTATACAACCTTCCAACAGCAACTTACTGACCATGCACAAAGGTGTTTTATGTTCATCATGGAACACACTTCGTACAAATGTAGTTCCATGCAACTATCCGTACAACGTAAAACTGCTAAAACTACACTAGATATTTGATATTGTCACACACATGTATATACGGTATGTAAACAGTATATCCTCCTGAGACCTGTGGGATTGCTTGTGCTCCCAACTGACTTAATGTCTTTCAGAGGCTCGAGTAGGTTCGCTAGAGTGAAGCTACATATATTATGAACTACATATATTATATGAAACTAGAAATCCTAAGGAATCCATTGGGACCAACCATCATCAGAAGGAGGTTAAGTAACCTTTCAGAGTTGGGCTAAATTGTGGCGAGGGAAAAACTGGCATGGCCATTTTCAAAGGGGTCCCTTGACCTCTGACCTTAAGATATGTGAATGAAACTAGGTTCTATGGGTACCCACCAGTCTCCCCTTTACAGACATGCCCACTTTATGATAATTGCACTTGTGTGTTATTGTCTCTATTCTAAAATGGTGTGTTTGAATAATTCTACATACTGGGGTATGACTAAACAGTGTTGAATCCCATAAACTGGGTCTCAGTGTAAAGCTGAGACTCTGGTGGATCAATGAGTCCACCTGGATTCATGTGTGATGATGTTAGTCCCCATAGGAGCCATTTCATTGATCACTGTATAAAATGACCTGTGGTGACCTCTAGGATACTACTACTACTACTACTACTACTACTACTACATCCTGGTAACTAGAGACCTGGAGCATTCAGAGGATGGATGGCTTTACTAGCTACATTGACAATAAGGGGGTTTCTGAGACCTTTACACAGCACAAGTGCTTGCTATTCAATCACTGAGAAATGCAGCTTTTAGATGATGTACACCACTTCTATAGTGTGTGACATCTACTGTTGACCTGCTATCCTCCAGAAGACCCCTGTCCCCCCTAAAAAAGATTAAAATGGCTCTATTGTGGGTCTCAGAGGGTTAGATATCCTCGCAATTTCTGAAGTCTGAAGGTTGATGACTATACTACAAATAGAGTTCACTGTGATGGGGTGGGGAGGGTTGGTTTGAGAAAAACCCTGTGAGTTTCTTCAGTGTGTCCTCCCTCCCAACAGGACTCATGAGGTTTTTTAAAACACGTAAACAGTGGAGCAGGTCGAGAGCTCAGACTTTCAGACTGAACGTGAGACAGGAAACATTAACCACGTCGATTTGTGGAGAATTTATAGAGAGGAAGAATTTCTGGGTTTATGTTGCAGAAATCCTGTAGGAGGTAAATCACAGGACATAACATACCTCCCCCACTCTGAGAACCGGTCAGATCCCAGTACGACACTGGTCATAAACTCTGGTCCGAAGCTGGAGGTTCCCATGTCACCGCTGTGTCAGACTGTTGTGCTACTATATATTAGATTATTATTACATGTGCATTTATCTAAAGCAGGATTTTACCGCTATAGTTGAGCTAATGATTATTTTCATTATTGATTAATCTGCTAATCTGCTATTTTCTCTATTAATTGATTTTTTTGTTTATGAAAATGCAGAAAAAAATGGCTTCACAATGACCCAACTAACCATGAGATTTAATAAACTATTCACATGTTTCATGTGTAAAAAGTAGGGCTTCATGGATTAAAATATTTAATCACAATTAGTCCCACAGTTTTTATCTGTTCAAAATGTCCATTAAAGGGCGATTTGTCAAGTATTTCATACTCTTTTCATTTAGTGAAATCCTTCTGTACAGGTTGACACCACTGTCATATCTGTTCACTAAACAGAGCTACTTATAGCAGCTAGTTAGCTTAACATGAAAACGGGGAAACGGGGAAACAGCTAGCATGGTGCTGTCAAGAGAAAGAATTTTCATCTGTCCACAATGAACCTTAAAGGGAGATTAGTCCAGTATTTAATCCTCTTATCAACATGTTAGTGGACAAATATGCTGCTTTATGCAAATGCATGTATATATTTTTTATAGTAAATCAATAACAACACTAATCAATAACAGATATTGTCCAGAAACCCTCCTAGGTTCTGACTTTAGCATCAACAATCTGCTCCAATCAGAACATGGCAAACTGCAGCCCAACAGGCAACAACAGCTGTCAGTGTGTCAGAGTGCTGACTTGACTAGGACTTGATCCAGACTGACTGGGACTATCAGAAAGTGGGCATGTCTGTAAAGGGGAGACTGGTGGGGACCCAGAGAACCCATTTACATTCACATATCTGGAGGTCAGAGGTCAGGGGACCCCTTTGAAAATGGACCTGACAGACATGGTTGGTACCGATGGATTTTTTTAGGTTCTCTAGTTTCATATAATACCAATATCTTCACTCTAGCTTTAAAACTGAGCCTCTACAATCTTAAATTGTGTTAATTTGTTATTATCACATTAACAGCTGTGTAAGTAACTAGTCGTCAGACAAGTGTAGCAGAAGAAGAGAGACTCATGTGAAGTACTAGTACCTCCCAGTACTTGTGTAAATGTACTTGTAGCAGCATGATGTTGCAGTAAAACATCTGGTTTTATACATGAACTGAACAACTTCCTCCTCTATGTTACAGACACAGAGAATGAGGTCAGTCTGATAATCTCAGTGTTAATCTGTAAAATCTGATCTGGTTGGCACCTCCACTGTGACCTTTGACCTCAGAGTGCTAACATGTGAGCTACATGTTAGCACGAAGCTCTTAAACATGGGCTTAAAGGCTCAGTTCATGTTGACTGTGTTTGTCACATAGAGATTTAACACACACACACACACACACACACACACACACACACACACACACACACACACACACACACACACACACACACACACAGGGGGGGCTGATGGGAACTGAGGGGGTGGGCTGTTGATTGTTACCAAACAGGAAGTGTGTCATCACTAACAGCCTGTCAATCATACCAACACTGCAGAGAGGAGGAAATGAAAACCAGGTGACACACACACACACACACACGTGCGCGCGCACACACACACACACACACACACACACACACACTGCCAGAGATCTAGACAAAAGAAAAGGAAGAAAGAAAATGAAAGGTAAGGAGTGCAGGAGGAGGAGAGAAGGAGGAGAAGAAAGGAAGGAAAGAAGGCATGAAGGAGATGAAGCAAAGGAAAGGAAGGAAGAAAAGCAGGAAGGAGGAGAAGGAAAAGGAAAGTAGAAAAGAAGACAGATGTAGGAGAAAAAGAAGGAAAAGACAGATGAAAGGGGGAAGAAAAAGAGGATAAAAGAAGAGAGGAGGGAAAGAGGAAAGTAAACAAAAGGAAAGTAGAACAGAAAAAGGATGGAGGGAGGAAAGAAATAAAAGAGAAGTAGAGCATAGTGGAGAGTAAGAGGAAGTTAAGAAAATAAAAGCGTGGGTGGGATCAGTAATAGCATGGGGGCGTTTGTTGGCAGAGTCACATGATCCTCAGAGAAACTTCACTAAAACCAGCTGTTCAGCATCAAAACACCAAAGCTTCCTACTTCCTTCCTTCATTCCTTCTCTCCTATCCTTCCTCCCTTTCCTCCTATTAATCTTTCAGAGGTTCAGAAAGTTTTGAAGCTGGAGTGAAGATACTGGTCATCTGAAACTAAGAAATATAAGGAGTCCACTGGCACAATCCATGTCCATCATGGCCATTTTCAAAGGCGTCCCCTGACCTCTGACCTCCAGATATGTGAATGTGTGAGGTCTGAAAAATGCTAGTTCAAAAATTCAAAACAAGTCTGAAAAATACCAAAAAGGAAGGAAAATAATATAAATAGGAAAGTTCTTTTAAAAAAGAAAATGGGGAAAAAAGAAGGTGTATGGTTAAAAAAGTCTAAAGTAAAAAAAAGGTCTGAAAAATGGTTGAAAAAAAATGATAATTAAAAAAAAAAATCAAAAAAATGGACAAAAAAAGTCCCAAAGAAAATTTTTTCAAAAATGTCTAAAATTAAGTCAGTACCCGAGAGGGGTTCTGGACAATATCTGTCATGGTTTTGTGCTGTTAATTGATTTACATAAATAAATAAACAAATCTAAAGCAGCATATTTGTCCACTCCCATGTTGATAAGAGGATCAAATACCTGACATTTCTCTCTTTAAGGTACATTTTCTGCCATGCTAGCTGTTTCCCCTTGTTTCCAGTCTTCACGCTAAGCTAACTAGCTGCTATAAGTAGCTCTGTTTAGTGAACAGATATGAGAGTGGTGACAACCTGAACAGGAGGATTTCATTAAATGAACTGTTCCTTTAATGGTTATTTATTTTCTACCTTTTCAATGAAATTCAGTGAGCAGCAATAATAGAAATCTGTTTTAAATCTCTATAGAAACAGAGAGGAGGAACAACATGGCTGCCAGCTGGGGGGTGGGGGGTACATATACATGTCATGTTACAACAGTTACATAAATTCACCATAACATAACACACACACACATGCACGCACGCATGCACACACACACACACACACACACACACACACACACACACACACACACACACACACACACACACACACACACACACAGAACAGGAAGTGAAACAGCTGTTGGACTCACCAGCACTCAGCAGGAGGATCAGTGAAGCTCCACTCAGATAAACAGACAGGAGACCCAAACTGGACATGATTCACACAGACAGAGAGAGAGAATGAATGAATGAATGAATGAATGAATGAATGAATGAATGAATGAATGATAGAGAAACAAAGAGAGCTGAGAGAGATGTGATGGTTCTGATGGACTGAGACCTGAATGAACAGAAGGGGAGGAGACAGAGAGAAAAGGGGAGGAGGAGGACAAGGAGGAGGACCAGGAGGAGGAGGAGGAGGAGGAGGAGGAGGAGGAGGAGGAGGAGGAGGAGGAGGAGGAGGAGGGTTCTGGTTTTCCTGCCAAGTTTGTTCCCTGTTTGCCAAACATGAGCTGAGACAAAGACAGAGAGAGAAAAGAGAGAAAGAAACAGAAAAAAGACTAACTTAATTAAACGTCTCGGTTGAAACCAACAGAACAAGAAACACTAGAAAACCTACAAAATGGCCGTCTACGCTCTACACCATCCTGTAATCCAAACACCCAGCTGACACAAAACTACAGCAAGCTGTTAACGTGTAATAGTATACAGCTTAATACAGCTTGGCTATCTGCAATTAACATTAGAGATATCTACAATTACATTGTGACTAGTCATAATTACATTTTGACTAGCCATAATTATATTGTGACTAGTTGTAATTACATTGTGACTAGTTGTAATTATATTGTGACTAGTTGTAATTATATTGTGACTAGTCAGAGTTGTTGTACATGAACATGGGTCTCCTGGTGCAAGTCTAGTGGTTTTTGAACCCTCCCATCCACCCAGACATCCTACCCAGCATTTGTCTCTCTTTATACTTTCTGGTTCACGATTACGTGGACTACATATTTACAGACAGTGAGAAAAGTTTATTCTGACATTTGTGAGTAAAATAAATATTATAATGTTACAATAGTTAATTAATTTGTGGTGGGAAAACGAAGCCCCCCTCCATCACATCTGACCGACGCGAGGAGATAATGTTCTCATCTGACCAACCAAACCACAGCAGACAATAACAGGGTGGGAAAAGGCCTTAGACCCAACATCTATACACCTGATCCGGTTTAATCCTCAGGGAACACTGACAGTTGGACCTGAACCTGCTGCACCAAAGTCCATTCAAAATATAACATATCAAAGCTTCAGACAGCAGCTTGAGAAACTAATCTGATCTCTAAAGACCTTTAATACCAAACAAATGATCAACCATGTTGAACCTCAAACAGCTGCAGTGTTTCAGACTAGATCTCCACCTTAGAGGGACTTTTATTTTTATACTTCCTGTCTGCTCGAGTCCTGACAACAACTCACATTGTGTTCATCACACAGGAATCACTGCAGCTGCATCACAACAACCAGTGGAGTTGAGGGTAACCCTGATATTTACTGAGAGCCTCAGTCACAAAGACTCACAGCTGGATGGAAACAATAGACTCACTTCATCGGTTTCTATTTTCAGTCTCAGGGAAACGCACCTTGCCATGATGTCATCAGCGATGTCATACCTTTGTGTGAAACGTACAAGTCTTCATGAGTCAGTTTCCATCAGACTGTGAGAAACGACATCAGCAGCAGCAGAATCGCAGACAGCATCACTGTGTGTTGTTAACTGGCTACTGGGAAGAGTGGAAGGAACTGGGATATAATCTGCATGGAAGACGCTCTGGAGGTCTGGATGTTCCCTTTGTAATGTGTGGCTCTTATATTACATACTATATAAAAGTTATTTATTCATTTTATTTTAATATATATCAACTAGGTCCATGATTTAAAAGCGGTTCAGAGTTATAAATTAGAACAATGTCATATGAGATAAATGATAAAGAAATGTGAAATGAATTTATGAATAAAACTGATTTAATCAAATTAATCAGTATGTGTTTGTGTTGGATTAAAAGCATAAATAATAAAGACGCCTCCATGTCCTCTCAGCTGTACTTCCTCCAGGCCTATTAACAACCATTAGCATCCCTTTGACTACCATTAACATTGTAAATAGCATCCCAGCATGCAGTCTGCTGTTGCAGTGGGAACAGAGGACAGCAGCACATCCAGCGTTCAACAAAGCTTTAACTCAGCAGTAATAAAACAGATATTATGGTTTCAATATTTCTGATGGCTCTGAGAGCTGCTTCCTCCCGCCGCCAACCAAAAACCTTTAATCTGAAAATCACCACTGACTCAGAGAGATAAAACCTCCAAATCTGTGATAATTACAGTCCTGGTTCAGTGTAATCACCCTGATCTGAACCCAAAACACCCACACAGAGTCCCCCAGAACTGATCTGAGATCGGTTTTAATCCAGACAGTCAGAAAACCTCAGGTAAACATTCAGTGATGCATCTGAACAAACCCCTGAAACATAAAAAGTGGATTTAATCTGATCTAATCCAGCTCTGACACCAGATTACAGCCTGAATGTCCTCACATCCTCATAGCCTAATTCAGCACAAAGACTGGAAGCGGGGGGAAACAGTTAGCCTAGCTTAGCAGAAAGACCGGATGTCTTACAGGCTTGTCATGAAGGACGTTAAATAACTCTCCAAACTTATGTTAAATTTAGGTGAGAAAAAACTGTCATGTCCATGTTCAGAGGGGTCCCTTGACCTCTGACCTCCAGATGTGTCGATGTAAATGGTTTCTCTGGGTCCCCACCAGTCTCCCCTTTACAGACATGCCCACTTTATGATAGTCCCAGTCAGTCTGGATCAAGTCCTAGTCAAGTCAGCACTCTGACACACTGACAGCTGTTGTTGCCTGTTGGGCTGCAGTTTGTCATGTTCTGATTGGAGCAGATTGTTGATGCTAAAGTCAGAACCTGGGAGGGTTTCTGGACAATATCTACCATTAATTTGTGTTGTCAATTAATTTCCAATAATATATATATATATACATATATTTGCATGAAGCAGCATATTTGTTCATTCCCATGTTGATAAGAGGATTAGATACTTGACAAATCTCATTTTAACATTCATTTTAGACAGATAAAAAATGTGATTACTTTTAATTTTAATTAAATATTTTATTGATTGACAGCCCTAATATCAACTAAACCTTATTTGTATGGGACCTTCTACTCAGATATTTATCTTATTAATGGAAATAGTTTCTTCATCAACATAACTTCACCTGTTGTTGCTGATCAGAAATTATAAAACTCTACTCTATGAAGTTAATATAAAACATAATAAATACAAGCATTGAGTTATAAAGGTGCCCACAGTGTGACTGGATGGTTTACTGCAGGATGAGGAGAAGGAAGTGAAGGACTAACAAGGCTTAAGGTGCTTCTTAAGATATTAGTTATTAGTTTCAATGCAATTGTTGAAATGCATTATGGGAAATGACGGGTTCAACAGAGAAGAAAAAAACAGACATTAATCAACATTTAACACGCTGTGTGTGTGTGTGTGTGTGTGTGTGTGTGTGTGTGTGTGTGTGTGTGTGTGTGTGTGTGTGTGTGTGTCATGAAAACCACCAAAAAACTAATGGAGGCTACTGGAGAATTTCCTGTCAACACAATACAACAGACAGAAGAAGATGAGAGCTGGCTGTTTGAAGAGATGTCATATCATCCATCTTCACTCCCAGCTGTCCCCATAAAACAACAGGACATTTAAATAATGACCATAAACAATAATATTAATAAGCATACTGTAAACAATAATAAAATAATCTAATAATATTGGAGTCATAATGACAACGTTTTTCAAAGGATAGAGTGAGTCCTGTCAATCAATTAAAAGATTTAACTGCAAATTAATCACACATTTTTGTATCTGTTCAAATGCCTTAAAGGCAGCTTTGTCAAGTATTTAATCCTCTTATCAACATGGGAGTGGACTAATATGCTGCTTTATGCAAATGCATGTAAATATTTATTATTGTAAATCAATGACAATCAGAACATGGCAAACTGCAGCCCAACAGGCAACAACAGCTGTCAGTGTGTCAGAGTGCTGACTTGACTAGGACTTGATCCAGACTGACTGGGACTATCATAAAGTGGGCATGTCTGTAAAGGGGAGACTGGTGGGGACCCAGAGAACCCATTTACATTCACATCTGGAGGTCTGGAGGTCAGAGGTCAACAGACCCCTTTGAACATGGACATGACAGTTTTTCCTTGACAAAATTTAACATAAGTTTGGAGAGTTATTTAACCTCCTTCATGATGAGCTAGTATGACCTGGTTGGTACCAATGGATTCCTCGGGTTTTCTAGTTTCAGATGAGACCAGTATCTTCATTGTAGCTTTAGAATGGAGCCGCTACAACCTAAAAATCACAAGTTGTGTTAATGCATTAAAGAAATTAGTGGCGTTAAAACAAATAAGCATTAACAGGTTATTATCATGTTAACTTTGACAGCCCTAGTTACAGTTAAATAACTCCTAAAGTATAACAATAATAAGTGTCAACTGAAAGGACTTCAGCTATTACAGGACTTCAGGGTCAGTTACTGATGAACTGATGACCGATTTCAGATCATGTCCATTTAACAGGTGTCAGAACAGGAAGTGGCGCCGACTGTCCTGAACTCATGGTGGGATCCTCAGGTTTGATCTCCAAATCCAAAACTAAATTTAAACCGCAGAGGTCAAACTGTCCTGAAATCCTTCCCATCATGCATCTCCCAGTTGATCGGGGGCATCCTCGGGGGGTCGCTGCCTCGCTCCAGGGCATGCTGGGAAAGTGGTGATATTCTCATGGTTTCTATATTTAACTGTGACAGCAGGGACGTCTAGTGTCCTGAACGCTGCTCAGGACGGCGTGAGAGTCTGCAGAGGTCACAGTGTGTTTATAGACGCTCATGTGAACGTTGTCAGAACTGTTTATGTTCATGTCACATCAGACAGAGGCAATGTCAGAAAAGTTATATATAAATAAATAAATAAATAAATAAATATATAGTGTGTATACATTACTTTCATGTGCATATTTTGAATTTGCACCTTACCGTTAACCTGATGCATCAGTATTGATCATCTTTGTCATTTATATTTAGTTTTATTTGCACCAGCTGCTGCACTGCACAACCATTTCCCCCAGGACTTAGAAATTATTATTTTCTTAACGATCAGTATATCTCAATGATTTTGTTCACATCTTCGCATACATGAATAGTTGTAAACTTCCTTTTACCACAGAGCTGTGATTAAATGGTAACTAGAAGATGAAATAAAGTTACTTGTAATAAACTGAAAGAATAACTGGTTTAGTCCATCATCAGTTATTGGATCTCAAACTGAGCCACTGACCTCGCTGATTTGTTAGAATATAGTCCAACTTTTCGTTAGTGCAAAAACACCTAGATGGCACAAAAAAGTACAAAATGATCACAACTCGTCCAGATAAATAAAAAGCAGCCCTGTTGGTGGACCACTCTGGTGTCTTATTCAGGTCTGTCAAAGTTAACGCAATAACTCGTTAACGCAAATTCATTGTAACCATTAATTTCTTTTACACAAATTGCAATTTTTAGGTTGCAACGGGCAAAGCTCTAAAACTAGCTCCAAACTTGCGCTAAATTTTGGCAAGGAAAAACCATCATGGCTATTTTCAAAGGGGTCCCTCCAGATATATGAATGGAAATGGGTTCTGTGAGTACCCACGAGCAAGCAGGGGGAAACTGTTAGCCTAGCTCAGCATAAAGCCTGAAAGTAGGGGGAAGCTGTTAGCCTAGCTCAGCATAAAGCCTGAAAGCAGGGGGAAACTGTTAGCCTAGCTCAGCATAAAGCCTGAAAGCAGGGGGAAGCTGTTAGCCTAGCTCAGCATAAAGCCTGAAAGCAGGGGGAAACTGTTAGCCTAGCTCAGCATAAAGCCTGAAAGTAGGGGGAAGCTGTTAGCCTAGCTCAGCATAAAGCCTGAAAGCAGGGGGAAACTGTTAGCCTAGCTCAGCATAAAGCCTGAAAGCAGGGGGAAACTGTTAGCCTAGCTCAGCATAAAGCCTGAAAGCAGGGGGAAACTGTTAGCCTAGCTCAGCATAAAGCCTGAAAGCAGGGGGAAACTGTTAGCCTAGCTCAGCATAAAGCCTGAAAGCAGGGGAAACTGTTAGCCTAGCTCAGCATAAAGCCTGAAAGCAGGGGGAAACTGTTAGCCTAGCTCAGCATAAAGCCTGAAAGCAGGGGGAAACTGTTAGCCTAGCTTAGCATAAAGCCTGAAAGCAGAGGGAAACTGTTAGCCTAGCTTAGCATAAAGCCTGAAAGCAGGGGGAAACATTTAGCCTAGCTTTGGAAGCTAGGCTAGAAAAGCTTCACTTCATAACCTTCATGCAAGCTTGTAATGTTCACGCATTAAGAAAAATATGACACTGGCAAGCCGTCTTCCTGTGGACAGGTGGGTCTAGAAGATTAATCATGTGTTTCATGTCCACCAATCAGAGACAAGATGTCATTGAAACAAGGAGACAAATATTAAATCCAAACATGGTTCATCAGCATTTCCTTTATCCGCTTCCTTCCTTCCGTCCTTCCTCTCTTCTTATCCTTCCTTATTTTGTCTTCCTTTCCTCCCTCTCACTGTATATAAAAACCAGCCACCTCCTCATGGTGATAAGAATTAATTTATGACCTCATGATTCAAGACTTTGCTGAAGTTTTAGACGCTCCTCTGATTCTCCACAGAGCAACTCCTCTCAGTAATAAATCATCTAAATGATCAATAAATCAAACTCAAGTTACAACCCATAAGTCAACGAACAGAACTATGTAATATGCTGCACTGTTTTCAATCTCTAATAACTGGTTGTGTTCATATTCACTTAAATAGTTCAAACTCGAGGTACAATCAATACATTGTTCTTTATTTAAAAAAATATCTTTACAAGAACTTATACTGTCTGTCACTGGCTTTCGCGCATGAGGGGAAACCGAACCGATGGTACTATCAGTTATTCTTAATGGATTTGATTATAAACTCATTTCTGGATGCAAGTCTGGAAAAACAAGGCTGCGGCATAAATATGTAGGCAGTGTTTGAATTACACCGCAGCTTTCAGGTAGGATGACCAGATCCCAACAAACCAAAAGTGGAATGAAGAGCATGTTTGATTATAATCATCACTGTCTTCAATCTCAGGTTCAGAAAAGTCTCCAGTCTTGTCATTTGGTTGTAAATGTGGATCTGAGTTCTAGTTCTGGTCCTCCACAGTCATCTCCATCAGCTTCTGTTTCCGTCTGTTCAGCTGAGCTGCTGGCTGGAGGCTCTGCCTCTCTGTTCTCCTCAGTCTGAGTCTGATGGTGCTGAGACGACCAACACATCTGTGTTTGCTCACAAACTCAGCAGCTGAATGGTTTCTCCCCTGTGTAAATTATGTGTCCCTTCATAATTTCATACTAAAATAAAAAAAAGAATATACTTTAACACAAACTGAGCAGTTTCAGAGGTTTCTCTCCTATGCGGAGTTTCATGTGTAACTTTAAATATCCTCTCTGTGTCCAAGAATTTAAAATAAAAGCTTTTCCCATGACTGTGGGAACCCTGGAAGAGTCTCCGGTCTTGTCATCAGTATCAGGTTGTAAATATGTATCTGCATCTGAGTTCCTGGCTGGTTCTGGTCCTTCACAGTCCTCCCATCAGCTGCAGCTGAATGGTTTCTCCTTTTTATGGGTTCTCGAGTGTTTCTATGAATCACCACTCTGTGTAACAGATTTCTTACAGACTGAACAGCTGAAAAGTCTGTCTCCTGTATGAGCTGTTTGGATGGCAGCCAGTACTTATTTGTGGTGACCTCACTGCTCAGACTGAGCTGTACAGGGAGTGAGTGGTGTTTGGTATGTCAGCCACAGTCCAACAAGATGACAGTAAACAACCAAATAAACACTGATGACTGACCAGACAGATGAGTAGAGTTTTTTGCTTAGTGCAGTTCACTCAAGGATGACCAAGTAATTGGCTCCAATAGGATGTTTTACAAAGTATCATCGGTGGAACTGAACTCCGATAGTGGTCGGTTTGCATGGAGGCTACATACACTAATGACACCACTTTTGTTGAAAAATATGTGTGATCATAATCTAAACAGCTGTTAAAGACACCATGAAATGGCACTCATAGCCTACTTCAAGATGTATTTTTGTAGTCCAACAAAGGTCATCGCTCTGCTTCCATCCAGTAACAGCCAATGGGATTGTTCCATTGGGTTTTGGATTACTGCAGAAACTAAGCTAATCATTTATGATGCTGACACATTTTGCTCCACAAGATAATCTCCACAAATGCAAACCACTATGAAGATTTTTTAAGTAGTGTGAATGCAATTAGCAGAAGTAAAATAAACTAATGGGGGCGGCAGTAGCTCAGTCCGTAAGGACTTGGGTCAGGACGCGGAGGACGCCGGTTCAAGTCCCCCATGGACCAAGACCAACTGGTTGCAGGAGAGGTGCCAGTTTACCTCTTGGGCACTGCCGAGGTGCCCCTGAGCAAGGCACCAAACCCCCTACTGCTCTGGGCGCTTGTCAGGAGCAGCCCCCTCACTCTGACATCTCTCCATTGACGCATGTATATGTACTGTGTGAAACTGAATTTCCCCACTGTGGGACTAATAAAGGAATATCTTCTTCTTCTTCTTCATATTAGGCTAAAAACAAACTACACCACGGTCACATGAGCATGAATATAAAAAATGAAGAGGTTTGAGGTTAGTTTTTTATATATATATATATATATATATATGGAACGGATATGACGTCACGTTACCCAGAGTACAACAATAAAAGCAGTAACTTCCTTCTACTTTCACATAGACTCAGATGAAGCAAATGTATCGATTCTACTATTTATTAAAAATCTAGGTTTAGAAGCGGTATAATTTCAACAGAGTCTGAAATCAACTTTTCGGGGAAGTATTAATTTAGTATTATTTTTTCTCAGCGCACCCTAAGACATCCTGCTAGAACCGATCCTGAACACTGATGAGATGCAGCGAACTAAACATAACAGCTGTCAGTCCTGGTAGAAACAGAGAAGAAGTGAAGAGAACCAACCTGCTCTGTGGAGCCGAAGCTGAGGGCTGAAAACAGCGTCCAGTAGTTTCCGTTGTCGCTCGTTCTCCTCTTTGGATCGAGAAAGTTCCTCCTCGTACTCTGCTATCGTTCTTTCAAACAGCCCAAATATCTCTTCAGCAGCCGCAGTTAGTCGCTGCTTCACCAACGCTCTCAGCATTTGGACTTTACTCATTTTCACACGACGACAGAAACTTTTTCTCCACTCAGACTCCGTCAGAAACACTGTTTGCTCTCCATCAAACAGCCACTCTGACTAGCGCTGTGTTGCTAACCAGCTAGCATGCTAAGCTAACTTCAGTAGCTCTGTAGGCTACCGGGAGATGAGTCAGAGGTAAAACATTCACAACAAAAGGTGAAGAGCACAAAGTCCATTCAGACAGGTTTATCCGGACATACAGATGCTCTGATGGATCAGGACTGCTGGAGCTCACACACACTTTCTCTACACAACAAAGAGACTCTGCTAGCAGACATGTTTCTGCTGGACGCCATCTTGATCAGACACTGTGACGTAAACCTCGGTGAAGAATATTACTTCCGGGTCACAGTGTAATTGCCGAGCTTCAAAATAAAAGTCCGGAAGTGTTATTGACGTTACAGGCTTCCTCAGAAAAAACACGCAGGAAGATAAATGATTAAAACAGACTTTTTAAAGAATGACATTCATTGAGCTTGAAGGTTAATTTTTGAACTTGGAACAACAACAACAACAAAAAAAAATCTCAACACAAGGTCCAAACAAGTTGCTGTTTGTGGAGCTTTCAACCACAACCTGGACCGTCCTCAGGGAATCTACTGCTCACATGTCATGGAGATGTTATTAAATGATGTGTTAAAATGTCATTCATGTTGTGGCACACTACGGAGGGATATCTTTTCAAAAAGTAGAGAACAAGTTTTGGCCTCAGAGTGTAAATCTAATATTTCATGTTTTTGTTGCTGCCAGATTGGTTTGTCTGAAGGTGAAGTTAATATTCATGTTTTTATTAGACGGTTTAACATTGTACAAGAGCGCCGCTACCTGTGGAGATCTGGACATAGAGGGCTCCACATTTCAATTAACATTCATGAATATATAAAAATGAGAAAAGAAGAAGGGGCATGTAAGGGAGGATATCCACTTTTCTATGTTGTACATATGCTCCAAACAGATCAATATACAGAATATGTAAAGTCTATAAAAGTACATCACATTATCATATCAAATCAGATCAATCTGTCAAAACATCAGCTCATCACCAGATAAACAAACTACAGCAACCGAGTCAGATAAACAAGTTAACAAAACATGAAATATTCAAATACTCCCATCAGTACTTTTACTTCCTCTCTAAAGCAACACTTCCTGTTTGCGTGCCCCGCTGTGGGGCCTTACGGTCGGGGCCCATTGGGGGCATGAGCAGCTCGGCTGCATCTCTTCCAGAGATAAGAAGCCTCGCCTATTTTGACAGTGATGCGACATTACTACAGTTTCAGTGTCTCCATCTGTAGAATACGTCACAGACATAAAAACAGTTCATGTTTATTTTTAATTCAACATTTCCTGTTTCCATTTCTAAATAATAGCCCTCTTGTGTTTATTTTTGTGGACAGAAAGTCTTCATTTGTTAACACAAGTGTTTTATTCTGAAATATTTACAGGAAAGTGTTGTGGGAAATGCAATAACTTGCACAGATCCATATATTAATGGAGAGGACTATTACTATTATTTACAAAGCAGCATGTTTCTAATAAGATAAGATAAGATATTCCTTTATTAGTCCCACAGTGGGGAAATTCACAAACTTAAACTTTTTCACTCAAACAAATCAAAATGACATTTCTACTGAATTGAAATGCAGATTGTTTACAAAAATTCACAAAATTCAGGAGAAAATAGCAAAAGAGGAAAGTAAAAGAAAACCATAAATCCTCAGAACAAATATCACAGCAGAAGCCTCCTTCCCTCATTTTCAAGGTTACTCTGAGCCAACTGCATGGATCAAATTATTAATATACAGCTGAAGACTTGTGAGCCAATAGATAGGAACAGAGACCCCCCCCCCCAAAAAAAAAAAACAAAAAAAAACAAACAAACAAACAAACAAAACAGGAGAGGTCCTGACTTCTGCCAGAGAAGCAAAACATGTTGATCATTCTCCATTCAGAGTTTAAGCCTAACTGAGATTCTCTAGCCTCCTTCGAATTATCACCATCATCAGTCTTCTCAACAGAATCTGGTTCTGGATGTGTATCTGGATCTGAGTTCCTGGCTGTTTCTGGTCCTCCAGTCCTCTCCCTCGCTGCTCTTTCCATCTGTTCAGCTGAGCTGCTGGCGGGAGGCTCTGAAAGGTTTCTTTCCTGTATGAGACCTCATATGTGCCTGTAAAGTTCCACTCTGGGTAAAAGATTTCTTACAAACTGAGCAGCTGAACGGTTTCTCTCCTGTATGACATCTCATGTGTGTCTTCAGATTTCCACTGTGAATGAAAACTTTATCACAAAGTGAGCAGCAGAACGTTTTCTCCCCTTTATGAAATTGTACATGTCTCTTCAGATGTGCACTTTGACTGAAAGCTCTGTCACAAACTGAGCAGCTGAATGGTTTCTCTCCTGTGTGGATTCTCATGTGTATCTGTAAATTTCCACTCTGAGTAAAAGATTTCTTACAAACTGAGCAACTGAAAGGTCTCTCTCCTGTATGAGATCTCATGTGTCTCTTCAGATCTCCCTTGAGGCCAAAGCTTCTCCCACACTCAGAGCAACTAAATGGTTTCTCACCAGCACTACATCTGGAATCACTGACAGGAACTTTATCATTATTCGGAGAGTTTAAACCTGACTGAGTTTCTCTGGTCTCCCTCCAATGATCACCGTCAGTCTCAGGTTCAGAAGAGTCTCCAGTCATGTCAACAGAATCTGGTTCTGGATGTGTATCTGGATCTGAGTTCCTGGCTTGTTCTGGTTCTCCACAGTCCTCTCCATCAGCTTCTGTTTCCATTTGTTTAGTTTGTCGTTGATAAAGCTGTGAGAACTGACGACCAACACACTGATGATCTGTGAACCGATAAAGCCGAGTGAATCTTTGGTCACAAACGCTGCAGCTAAATCTTTTCTCTCCTGTATGAGATACCATGTGACTCTTCAGATCTGCCTCGCGCAAACATATTTTACCACAAACTGAGCAGCTGAATGGTTTCTCTCCTGTGTGGATTCTCAAGTGTCTCTTCAGATTTCCACTATCAATGAAAGCTTTACCACAAACTAAGCAGCTGAAAGGTTTCTCTCCTGTATGAGATCTCATGTGTCTCTTTAGATTTCGCCAGAAGCCAAATCTTTTCCCACACTCAGAGCAGCTACATGGTTTCGCACCAGCACCACATCTGGAATCAGTGACAGGAACTTCATCATTACTCAGAGAATTTAAACCTAACTGAGGTTCTCTGGTCTCCTTCCAGTCATCACCATCATCAGTCTCAGGTTCAGAAGAGTCTCCAGTCTTGTCATCAGTATCTGGTTCTGGATGTGTTTCCATCTGTTCAGTTAGTCTTTGATGAAGCTGTGAGGACTGAGGTTTCTCATCATCATCTTCACTCTTCACAGGGACAGGAGTTAATGTGAACTTGGTGATATCAGCCTCCTCCAGTTGAAGCTGCTCTCCCTCCTGACTGGTCCAGAGTTCCTCCTGTTCCTCTTTAATGTGTGGGGGCTCTGGGTCCTCCTGGTCCAGACTGGAGCTCCACTCCTGCTGCTCAGGGGGAACCTCTTCTTTAACCACCAACTGCTGCTGGACGTCTGCAGGACAGAAAGAAGTACAGACTCCTTACTGAAAAATCAGATGTAGTTTATTTGATCATAAATAGAAAAAAGATTAATCAAAATGACCATTAATGAAGTGATGGACTGTTTTCTGAAGGAGTTCAGGAAGTTCAGCTGATGAACGACCAAAAGGTAAACAAACTACTTCTGCAGGTTCAGATTAAAATAGATTATCTAATACTGGTCTAATTTGTAGTTCAGTAATGTTATCTGATCTCAGTTCTTCTTCTTGTTTTTCTGAACGCTGATTCTGAACTTCCTGTTAAATTGTGATGCCTGTTTGACGGTTAACTGAAGGGACAATATTTCTATATAAATATAAAATAAAAGTATTTAAAGATTCATGGAAATGTTACTGTATTATGAAAACAAAGTGTCTCCATCCAGAACACATCAGACTACATCAGGCCACAGTAGGCCAAATCAGACTACATCAGGTCACACAAGGCCACATCAGACCACAGTGGGCCACATCGGATCACATCAGACCACAGTGGGCCACATCACACCATATTAGATCACATCAGACCACAGTAGGCCACATCAGACTACATCAGGCCACATTAGAAGGTTGCGGAAAAGCAGCAGGTAAATGCTAATGCTAACGGCAAAAGAAGCTGCCCTTTTAAATTCCTGATTAATAACTGCATTCTTAATTCAATTTGTGAATCCTGTTCTTTACATCAATCTGCATTTTCAAATGGATTTTTAAATTCTATTATTTATTTATGACTTCATTACTGTATCATCAAATTATGTATTATTGACTGTTTAATGGTATTTTTGTAAATCCGTATTTAATTTGATCTACATAATGGATGGATTGATATTTAATTGTGTAATATTGTGTGTTGTGATACTGTATTGATTCTCAAAAACATGATCGACGTTTAATTATTATTTACATGCAGAAAGTTGTGCTGCGATGCTGGATGTTACAGGACTGTGATAAATGCAGATTTTTATTCTGGTTCTTCTTTTATGCCAGTTTTCTGGGAGTAATCATAAAATCACAATACACTGACTCACTTAGAGTATCGCAATACATTGAATGGTAACACCTATATCACGATACGCATCGTATCCAGATTCTTGCCAATACACAACCCTGTTAAAGTGTCAAATAATGGATTACTTTGTAATTTAGTCCATTTATTCACAGATTATCAATTTGTTAACAAATGTATTAATGCTTATTTTCATTGTGGATTTAGTTACGAATCAATTAAATGTTATATTACTATCACAGAGTTTAGAAGCAAACTTGGTGACGTTCTCACTACATTTAGTGACTTTTCAGACCCTCTTGGCTTTTCATCCAGAAATGTTTAAAACTGAATTTGGCTGCTGAACATTTAAACAACATTAATGGAGGTTGAGGAGCGATGCAGCGAACTAAACAGAACAGCTGTCAGTCCTGGTAGAAACAGAGAAGAAGTGAAGAGAACCAACCTGCTCTGTGGAGCCGAAGCTGAGGGCTGAAAACAGCGTCCAGTAGTTTCCGTTGTCGCTCGTTCTCCTCTTTGGATCGAGAAAGTTCCTCCTCGTACTCTGCTATCGTTCTTTCAAACAGCCCAAATATCTCTTCAGCAGCCGCAGTTAGTCGCTGCTTCACCAACGCTCTCAGCATTTGGACTTTATTCATTTTCACACGACGACAGAAACTTTTTCTCCACTCAGACTCCGTCAGAAACACTGTTTGCTCTCCATCAAACAGCCACTCTGACTAGCGCTGTGTTGCTAACCAGCTAGCATGCTAAGCTAACTTCAGTAGCTCTGTAGGCTACCGGGAGATGAGTCAGAGGTAAAACATTCACAACAAAAGGTGAAGAGCACAAAGTCCATTCAGACAGGTTTATCCGGACATACAGAGGCTCTGATGGATCAGGACTGCTGGAGCTCACACACACTTTCTCTACACAACAAAGAGACTCTGCTAGCAGACATGTTTCTGCTGGACGCCATCTTGAACAGTCAAGTAAACCTCAGTGAAGAATACTACTTCCGGGTCACCGTATAGTGGCTGAGCTTCAAAATAAAAGCCCAGAAGCGTTACTGAAGTTACAGGCTTCCTCAAAGAAAAACACACGCAGGAAGATAAATGATTCAAATAGACTTTTTAAAGAATGACATTCATTGTGCTTCAAGGTTCATTCCTGAACTTTGGAAACAAAATCTTCAAACAAAAACAACAAAACAAAACCTGAATTTCCCTACGGGGATTAATAAAGGTTCATCTTATCTTATCTTAAACATTTCTCAACACAAGGTCCACATAAGTTGCTGTTTGTGGAGCTTTCAGCCACAACCTGGACCGTCCTCAGGGAATCTACTGCTCACGTCATGGAGATGTTATTAAATGATGTGTTAAAATGTCATGTTGTTTATTTCATTTGGATTTTTTAATATTTCCATCAGTCTAAATTTGTTCAAAACAACACTCTTCTTGTTGCAGTTGATACTCAGCTATGCTCATTTATATTCAGTACATTTAAGAAAATAAAGCAATGTCACTTCTGCTCTTTATTTATTTAGATTTGTTTGTTAAAAATAACAAAAAGAACTGATAACTGTACTGCTAAAGTTTAGGATCGATAAGCCGTATCTGTACAATTAGGTGTACTATTAAAATCAAAATGATGTCCATCCCTACACTCAGCGCAGCATAGCTAATTTTTGCCAGTATTAACTATCATACGACGCACTGGGACTACATCATTATTCAGAGTTTAAACCTGACTGAGGTTCTCTGGCCTCCTTCCAATCATCACTGTTTTCAGATCATCTAGATCTGAGTTCTTAGCTGGTTCTGGTCCTCCACAGTCCTCTCCATCAGCTTCTGTTTCCAACTGTTCAGTCTGTCTTTGATGAAGCTGTGAGGACTGAGGTTTCTCTTCATCATCTTCACTCTTCACAGGAACAGGAGAGAATGTGAACTTGGTGATATCAGCCTCCTCCAGCCCTTGAAGCTGTTCTCCCTCCTGACTGGTCCAGAGCTCCTCCTGTTCCTCTTTAATGTGTGGGGGCTCTGGGTCCTCCTGGTCCAGACTGGTGCTCCACTCCTGCTGCTCAGGGAGAAACTCTTCTTAAACTGCAGTAACTGAAATACAGAAACAAACGTTTAAAAAAGCAGTCATACCCACTAGGTGTATAACAGTGTGCATATTCATCTCTGTTTGATACAGGGATAAGTTGACACGTACTGTGCTGCACTGAAAAGAGTTTACTGAGAATATAGCCTGTATACTAACTTCCACACCAAATGCTACAGCTGTAAAGACTGACAGTTTTACTACAGTTTATACTTACAGTTTTATTTGAAAGCAGTAGTATTACAGAGTGTCATGAGCTATTGCTTAAGTAAAGTGAAACAACCTGCTCTGTGTAACCAAAGCTGAGGGTTAAAACAGCGTTCAGTAGTCTCTGTTATCACTCGTTCCTCCTCTCCTGCCAGCGAGCAGCAGGGTGTCCAGGCTGTTGCTGGAGTGGGTATTGTTTTTTAATAACTTGTGGCCCTGCGCAGGCACCTCACCTCATAAATTACACTAATGTTCATTGGATGGGTAACCGCAGAAAATTTCATCTGAACCAGCAGATTTACTGCTGTTGCTATCAAAAACAGAAGAATTCTGCTGCGTGACAGCCTGGTGAATCTTTTGTTTAAAACGTTAAGTCTCCAGTTGGACTCTTGTCTCAGGTTCAGAAGAGTCTCCAGTCTTGTATTGTAAATGTGTATCTGCATCTGAGTTCTTGGCTGGTTCTGTTCCTCCACAGTCCTCTTCATCAGCTTCTGTTTTAATCTGTAGAGTTAAGCTGCTGGCTGGAGGCTCTGCCTCTCTGTTCTCCTCAGTTTGAGTCTGATGACACTGTGAGGACTGGGTTTTGTGGTTCTTCAAATGCTTTTTGAGTTGAGAAGACCAAGTAAATCTTTCATCACAAACACTGCAGCTGAATCTTTTCTCTCCTGTGTGGATTCTCATGTGTTTCTGTAAACTACAACTCTCTGAAAAATATTTCTTACAAACTGAGCAGCTGAAAGGTTTCTCTCCTGTGTGAGATCTCATGTGTCTCTTCAGTCGTCCTCTTTCAGCAAAACTTTTACCACACACTGAGCAGCTGAATGGTTTCTCTCCTGTGTGGATTCGCATGTGTATCAGTAAAGTGCCACTCTGTGCAAAAGATTTCTTACAAACTGAGCAGATGTAAGGTTTCTCTCCTGTATGAGTTCTCATGTGTTCCTTCAGATTTCGCTTGGTGCCAAATCTTTTATCACAGTCAGAGCAGCTAAATGGTTTCACACCAGCGCAATGTCTTGAATCACAAGCAGGGGTTTTATCATTTTTCACACAGTTTAAACCTGACTGAGGTTCTCTGGTCTCCTTCCAATCATCACTTCCATCAGTCTCATGTTCAGAAGAGCATCCAATCTTGTCATCAGTATCTAGTTCTGGATGTGTATCTGGATCTGGATTCCTGGCTGGTTCTGGCCCTCCACAGTCCTCTCCATCAGCTTCTGTTGTCATCTGTTCAGTTGAGCTGCTGGTTGGCGGTTCTGCCTCTCTGTTCTCCTCAGTTTGAATTTGATGAAGCTGAATGGGCTGGTTTTTGTGGTTTTTCAAATGGCTTTTAAGTTGAGAAGACCAAGTGAATCTTTGCTCACAAACACTACAGCTGAATCTTTTCTCTCCAGTGTGGATTCTCATGTGTGTATGTAAAACTCCACTCTCTGTGAAAGATTTATTACAAACTGAGCAACTGAAAGGTTTCTCTCCTGTGTGAGATCTCATATGTACTTTCAGTTTTCCTCTGTCAGCAAAACATTTATCACACACTGAGCAGCTGAAAGGTTTCTCTCCAGTGTGTGATCTCATGTGTTTCTTCAGATTTCCACTTTCCCGAAAACCTTTACCACAAACTGAGCAGCTGAATGGTTTCTCTCCTGTGTGGATTCTCACATGCTTTCGCAAATCACCACTCTCTGTGAAAGATTTCTTACAAACTGAACAGCTGAAAGGTTTCTCTCCTGTGTGAGTTATCATGTGTCTCTTCAGATATCTACTGGAGCCATAAGTTTTCCCACACTCAGAGCAGCTAAATGGTTTCTCACCAGCACTACATCTGGTATCACTGACAGGAACTACTTCATTTTTCAGAGAGTTTAAACCTGACTGAGGTTCTCTGGTCTCCTTCCAGTCACCGCTGTCGTCAGTCTCAGGTTCAGAAGCGTCTCCAGTCTTGTCAACAGTATCTGGTTCTGGATGTGTATCTGAATCTGAGTTCCCAGCTGGTTCTGGTCCTCCACAGTCCTCTCCATCAGCTTCTGTTTCCACATGTTCAGTTAGTCTCTGATGAAGCTGTGAGGACTGAGGTTTCTCTTCATCATCTTCACTCTTCACAGGGACAGGAGTGAATGTGAACTTGATGATATCAGCTTCCTCCAGCCCTTGAAGCTGCTCTCCCTCCTGACTGGTCCAGAGTTCCTCCTGTTCCTCTTTAATGTGTGGGGGCTCTGGGTCCTCCTGGTCCAGACTGGAGCTCCACTCCTGCTGCTCAGGGGGAACCTCTTCTTTAACCACCAACTGCTGCTGGACGTCTGCCAGGAAACAGTGAAATACACAGACATTAGACAGATGCATAGAGACAGCATAAACTCCTTATTATAGCTTCAACAGTATTGAGTCTCTTTTCAAATATCTTTATGTCAACTTTCACTTTTTTATTTTTTGGGGAATTTTTTTTCCATTTTTATTGATAGAGGGAGATAGTGGTGAAACAGGGAGACAGAGGGAAAGACACGCAGTAAAGTAACCCAGGCAGGACTTGAACCCGAGGCCACTGCAACAAAGCCACTTTGGTATATGGGGTGCCCGCTCTACCAACTGAGCTAAACAGTGCTCCCAACTTGCACCTTTTTAAGTTCTGAATCATTCACACTGAAGATTCAGTTGAGATCTGTTCACATGTAGATGGCAGCTTTTGTCCTTCACCATTGCTATCTTGGCTTTTAGCCGTCTCTATCTCGGCTTTTATCCATCTCCATCTTGGCTTTTGTCTGTCGCCGTCTCCATCTTGGCTTTTGTCCTTCACCATGTCCATCTTGATTTTTGTAAATCTCCATCTTGGCTTTTGGCCCTCTCCTTTTGGCTTTTGGCCATCTCCATCTTGGTTTCGCCTGAGACTGTCACTGCCTATATGAGGAAGTGCACGGACAATGGCACAGTGTCCAAAACCATCACTGTTCGGGCCAATCGGAAGCCATGGCTGACAGGGGAGGTCCACTGGCTCCTGAGGGCTTGCAGCCTTCAGAGCCGGGGATGAGGTGGGCCTTAGCACAGCAAGGGCCAACCTGTCACATAGCATCAGAGAGGCTAAAAGTCAGTACTCCAGGAAAATAGCCAGCCACTTCAATGACAGCACAGATACCAGGAACCTGTGGCGGGGGATCCAGACTATCACAGATTACAAATCCACACCACAGACCTGCGAATCAACTGAATGGCTTCTTTGCCCGCTTTGAGGCAGACGATAGCATCCCAGCACAGAGGGCCACCCCCCCCCCCCCCGGCGACCAGGTGTTGACGCTGTCCCCCAACAGCTTGCGGAAATCCCTCAGAAGGACCAATAACTGGAAAGTCCAGGGTCCTGACAACATCCCAGTCATGTTCTGAGGGACTGAGCTGAAGAACTCACAGATGTCTTCACAGACGTTTTCCCCACCCACCCATCTCACAGCCTCTTCAGCCTGCTTCCATCAGGAAGAAGACTATGGAGTCTCTGGGCCAGACACTCCCCCCCAGCTCTTCCCTCTGCACTCACAAACTCATAAAAACTCCCCCCGTCTCGCCCTCAATTGACATGTCCTTTCCACAGACTGTTACCCTGCACCTTATACACCTTACACCCGACCCCCCACCTCTTTGCACTATCTCACCACTGCAACAACCTCAACAGCATTGTTGTCATGTACCTTGTTAAACTTATTGTATATTTTTATTTTTTACCTATTTATCGTTTTGTTTCTGTTCTTTTCTTTCTTTTTTTATATGTCTGCTTGCTTGTTTGCCCAGGGGGCTGTGAGGATCAAAATTTCAATTGCACTATATTGTCATGTAATAGAGCAAAAAACTGACAATAAAGTTGACTTGACTTGATCTTGGTTTGTAGTCATGGCTATCTTGGTTTTTGGGCATCTCCATTTTAGTTTTTGGCCGTTGCCATCTGTGGTAGAGTAAATGCGGTAGAGTAAAAGACTAGAGAAGACTTGAAACTAGCAATTGAGATCATAAAATTATGTTTACAATGTTTACTGAGGTAATAAATCAAGTGAGAAGTAGGATACTTTTCTTATAGACGTCTATCCAGACTTTCCAGACCTGGAGTTGCAAGTTGTGGTTGTTTAGTGTAACAGTTGCTTGTTGAATGTGAGTAAAGACGCAAAATGAAGGCACTAAGAATAAACATTTAACCGGTTCAACGCCGTTCAGTTACCGGAGAGCTCACAACACAACCGCTTTCCTGTTGAACCGGCGGCTGGTCTGAGGTCAGTAAACAGAGAGAAGAAGTGAAGAGAACCAACCTGCTCTGTGGAGCCGAAGCTGAGGGCTGAAAACAGCGTCCAGTAGTTTCCGTTGTCGCTCGTTCTCCTCTTTGGATCGAGAAAGTTCCTCCTCGTACTCTGCTATCGTTCTTTCAAACAGCCCAAATATCTCTTCAGCAGCCGCAGTTAGTCGCTGCTTCACCAACGCTCTCAGCATTTGGACTTTACTCATTTTCACACGACGACAGAAACTTTTTCTCCACTCAGACTCCGTCAGAAACACTGTTTGCTCTCCATCAAACAGCCACTCTGACTAGCGCTGTGTTGCTAACCAGCTAGCATGCTAAGCTAACTTCAGTAGCTCTGTAGGCTACCGGGAGATGAGTCAGAGGTAAAACATTCACAACAAAAGGTGAAGAGCACAAAGTCCATTCAGACAGGTTTATCCGGACATACAGAGGCTCTGATGGATCAGGACTGCTGGAGCTCACACACACTTTCTCTACACAACAAAGAGACTCTGCTAGCAGACATGTTTCTGCTGGACGCCATCTTGATCAGATAGAGTCAAGTTAGCCTCAGTGAAGAATACTACTTCCGGGTCACAGTAGCGTGGCTGAGCTTCAAAATAAAAGTCCGGAAGTGTTATTGAAATTACAGGCTTCCACAGAAAAAACACGCAGGAAGATAAATGATTAAAACAGACTTTTTAAAGAATGACATTCATTGAGATTGAGGGTTAATTTTTGAACTTGGAACAACAACAAAAAAAAAAATTCTCAACACAAGGTCCAAATAAGTTGCTGTTTGTGGAGCTTTCAACCACAACCTGGGCCGTCCTCAGGGAATCTACTGCTCACATGTCATGGAGATGTTATCAAATGATGTGTTAAAATGTCATTCATGTTGTGGCACACTACGGAGGGATATCCTTTCAAGGAGCTTGCTTTATTAAGTCCTTTCAGTTTGGGAAACACTCGCTGCTTTTTACTTAAACAACTCAGTTTGTAGAGAGACTAATATTTTATTACATTTTCAGAGCTCTGAGAAAACAATGAACCACATTTAAAAGAGGATGGTAGTTTGTTTCCCTTTCCTTTAGCTTTCAAACAGAAGATACAAGTTTTGGTCTCAGAGTGTAAATCTAATATTTCATCTGTTTCTGTTGCTGCCAGATTAATTTGTCTGAAGGTGAAGTTCATGTTTTAAATGTTCATGTTTTTATTAGACAGTTTAACATTGTACAAGAGCGCTGCCATCTGTGGAGATCTGTACATAGAGGGCTCCTTGTATCTCACCACATTTAATTACCATTCATGAATATATAGAAATGAGGAAAGAAGAAAGGGCAGTGTAAGGGAGGATATCCACTTTTCTATGCTGTATGTAATATGCCCCAAACAGATCAATATGTCAGATCACTCTGTCAAACCATCAGCTCATCACCAGGTAAACAAACTACAGCAGCCAAAGCAAATAAGTAAACAACAAGTAAACAAAACATCAAATATTCAAATGTTCCCATCAGTACATTTACTTCCTCTCTAAAGCAGCACTTCCTGTTTGCGTGCCCCGCCATGGTTGTCAATTTCTCAAAATGGTTGCCTACAGCGGCTCTTATGGCCGAGACTCACTGGAAGCATCTGTCCTTGAGCTAAGAAGTCTCACCTATTTTGACAGTGATGATCTTTTGACATATTGACATCATACCAGCAACATTACTACACTTTGTCTACAACTGTAGAATATGTCACAAACATGAAAACAGTTGATTATTTTAAACTCAACAGTTCCAGTTTCCATTTATAAATAAAAGCCCTCTCCCTCTTTTTTATGCTGACATAAAATAATTTGTTAACACAAGGCTCTTATTCTGGAATATTTAAAAGGAAAGTGTTGTGTAAAACGCAGTAACTTGCACACCTCCACATACAATTTTAATAGAGTACAGACTTTTATTTGAGGAATATTACTATCATTTACAAATGAGCACATACTTCTGAACCACTTTCAGTCTAAAATAAATACAAATGACATTTATGCTGAAGTGGCAATCGCGAAATGTAAACTCTATGTAGAAATAAATGGCTGACAGTCGCAGCTCATCAGCAGAAACGCTGCCCGTGGACATCACATACATCACAGACTCAGCAATCACAGCGACGTAGCTGCCACACACTTTCAAGCGTTCAGTGTTTCCCAGCTGTTGTTGAGCCCTGTTGATAAATAGATAATTAATTTTTCCAACTGCATAGATCAAATTATAAATATCCAGCAGTACACTTCACGTGAGCCAATAGGAACAGAGACACATCATAACTAGAGGAGGAGCTCTACAAAGACCTGCCTCCCAACTCCCATGACTGGAGATCCTGGGATGTGGTGTTGGGAGGAGAGAGCTACTCTGCTCGTCCTCACCAACATTACAACAAGCTACCTCTGACATTTCCATCAGTCTATATTTTTTGATATGACAACCCGGTTACTGACCTTGGCATGAATATGACGACGAAGCGGATAATCTGCACAGCACTTATAGCATCAGCTGCAGGACAAGAGCTACAAATATGCAGCTGTGGCTAGTCCAAGGTAACATCCATCAGAGGCTTAAAAATACATCAAGGGTGGATGAAGTGCTCAAAGGAAGTGAGGCCAGGACCTCACATTGACCATTATCTCCTGAGAAAAAGGTCAAGTAAGTCAAGTGAAGCAGGACAAAAAGCACAGTTTAATGAGCATCAACATCCCAGTGGCCAAAGAGTGTAGTTTGAGCACAACATCTGAGAACTTGGAACCCATCTAGACAGTCTGCTTTGGAGAAGAACATCCAAGGCCATGGACCTCAAGTGAAGTGGCCAAAATCCAGCAGCAAAAAAACAGTGGATATTAGTCAACGCGGACCTGAGCAAGATCCTTTATGAGCTTTGGGGGAACAGTGATGAAAAACAGGAAAATGGGAATGTAAGGATTTGTAGCCATGTTGACAGCCAGGCTTCTGAAGGGGATGGGAGTACGAGAACAGGTATTCCAACAAACCGTCAGATCATTATCAGAAGATGCAGAGCGAAGCAGCAACTGGATTTGACTAAAGAGAAAAGATCCCAGCCGAGCTGCAAAATGGCAAGCAAAAGGCTAAAAGCAGAGGGGAGCGCACCTGGGATTCCAGGTGTTGGTGTTCAGCCCTAAGGAAGTGTTGTGGGCCTATCAACAAAACGCCATTGAAGGAGGCGGCTCGCCTGAAGCAATTATCCGTATCCCCACTCAAGACATCGACAAAGTGCTGATTAAACTTGGGATTGCAATATCAAGTCCTCCGAACTTGTTACGTGCTCCTCCCCCTTCTGATCATGATGCCTCATTCCCGTTCTGTGTTTTTCTCTCCAGGTGTGGCTGCTCAGGTGATTAAGAAGCAGTAAAGAGGGGGAGGGGACGCGTTCACTCTCTTTTCACTCTGGCCTGGCAGCAGCAGCAGAGGCATCAGTGGTAATGTGACCACCTGTAGTTTGTTGTGCGATGGCTCTTTATCTTTTCTCGCGAGACTGGTTGTCTAGTTTTGGCGGTTTGTTTCTGTTTGTTAGGGTTTAGTTGGGGAATATGTTGTGTAGGGGTAGAAGGAAGAACCCAGTTCCTCCGGCCCTGAGATGGCTCCCCCGTTTTTTTTTTCTTTTTTGCCAGCTCACCAGGTTGGTTAATATTGGGATAATTTTTGAGTGATAGTTAGCTTGTTTTATTTGATTCATTTTTTTGGTCTTGTGATTATATTTGACCTCATCATTAACAAGCGTTTCCCGGGGTCGTAACAGAGCTAAACTTTGTTCAAAACAACACTTGATACACAATTATGTTTATTTATATTCAGTATATAAAAGAAAATAAACAATGTAAATCCTGTTCTTAATTTGTTTAGATTTTACTCTTAAAAAATTCCAAAAACACACAAAAAAAACAACAAAACAAAACAATAAGAGCCATTAAAGTTCCGGATCAATAAGCAGTATCGATAAGATTATTTATACTATTAATATCTAAATGATATCCATCCCTACGGTCAGAGCAGTATAGCTTGTTTTTGCCAGTAATAACTATCATACAGCATATTGGGACTTCACTAAGAGTTTAAACCTGAGTGAGCTTCTCTGGTCTCCTTCCAGTCATCACTGTCATCAGTTACCGGCTCAGAAGAGTCTCCAGTTTTGTCATCAATATCTGGTTGAAAATCTCGATCTGGATCTGAGTTCCTGACTGGTTCTGGTCCTCCACAGTCCTCTCCATCAGCTTCTGTTTCCATCTGTTCAGTTGAGCTGATGGCTGGAGGCTCTGAAGGGTTTCTCTCCTGTGTGAGATCTCATGTGTCTCTGTAAAGTTCCACTCTGTGTAAAAGGCTTCTTACAAATTGAGCAGCTGAAAGGTTTTTCTCCTGTATGAGATCTCATGTGTGTCTTCAGATGTCCACTATCAATGAAACCTTTATCGCAAACTGAGCAGGTGAAAGGTTTCTCTCCTGTGTGGATTCTCATGTGTTTCAGTAAAACTCCACGCCTTGTAAAATATTTCGTACAAACTGAGCAGCTGAAAGGTTTCTCTCCCGTATGAGATCTCATGTGTGTCTTCAGATGTCCACTATACAGGAAAGCTTTATCGCACACCGAGCAGCTGAATGGTTTCTCTCCTGTGTGGATTCTCAAGTGTTTCTGTAAATCTCCACTCTGTGTAAAAGATTTAGTACAAACTGAGCAGCTGAATGGTTTCTCTCCTGTGTGAATTCTCAAGTGTTTCTGTAAATCACCACTCTGTGAAAAAAATTTCTTACAAACTGAGCAGCTGAAAGGTTTCTCTCCTGTATGAGCTCTCACATGTTTCTGTAAACTTCCACTGTGTGTAAAAGATTTCTTACAAACTGAACAGCTGAAAGGTCTCTCTCCTGTATGAGCTCTCATGTGTCTCTTCAGATTTCTCTTGAAGCCAATTTTTTTCCCACACTCAGGGCAGCTAAACGGTTTCTCAACAGCACTACATCTGGAATCACTGACAGGAACTTCATCAATACTCAGAGAGTTTAAACCTGATTGTGGTTCTCTGGTCTCCTTCCGGTCATCACCATCATCAGTCTCGGGTTCAGAAGATTCTCCAGTCTTGACATGAGAATCTGGTTCTGGATGTGTATCTGGATTTGAGTTCCTGAATGGTTCTGGTCCTCCACAGTCCTCTCCATCAGCTTCTGTTTCCACATGTTCAGTTAGTCTTTGATGAAGCTGTGAGGACTGAGGTTTCTCTTCATCATCTTCACTCTTCACAGGGACAGGAGAGAAAGTGAACTTGGTGATATCAGCCTCCTCCAGCCCTTGAAGCTGCTCTCCCTCCTGACTGGTCCAGAGTTCCTCCTGTTCCTCTTTAATGTGTGGGGGCTCTGGGTCCTCCTGGTCCAGACTGGAGCTCCACTCTTGCTGCTCAGGGGGAACCTCTTCTTTAACCACCAACAGCTGCTGGACGTCTGTAGGACAGAATGAAGTACAGTAAGTGCACGTTCTGAAGGTTCAGATTAATACTGGACTGTGGTTAAGTTAGTTTATCTGATCTCAGTTCTTCTTCTTTGTCTGAATGCTGATTCTGAACTTAGAATTTAGATTTTAAATTTCATTATTCATTTATGAATTTATTTACGTATTTTTCAATCCTTCCATCCATCTTCTTCCTCTTATCTTGGTCTCAGGGGCAACAAGCTAAGCACTAAAGTCTCAACATCCCTCTACCCAGCAACATTTTCCTATACCAGATGAGTTATATCATCTCTCCAGCGTGTTCTGGGTCTGCCCTGGAGCCTCTTACTATGTGCTAAAAACCTCCAAAGAGAAGTGTCTGGGAGGCATCGTGATCAGATAACCGAACCACATCAACAGGCCCCTTTTAACGTGAAGGAGCAGCAGCTCTACTTCAAGGTCCCTCCAGATCTCTGAGCTCCTCACCATATCTCTCAGGCTGAGCCCAGCCCGTAAGGAGAAAGCTCATTTTGGCCACTTGTATCCACAATCTCATTCTTTCTGTCACTACCAAAAGCTCATGACCATAAGTGAGGGTTGGAACATAGATGGACCGGTAAATCAAGAGCTTTACCTTCCGGTTCAGCTCCTTTTTCACCATGACAGTAAGGTATAGTACCTGCGTAACTGCAGACACGGCACCGAACTACCTGTCCATCTCCCGCTCCATTTTACCTGATACCCTGAGATAGTTTAACTCCCTCGTACAGATAAATAGATACTTTATTCATCCCCGAGGCGAAATTCACAGACAAAAAAAAAAGAATGTGGTAAAAGCTGATCAAAAGTGATCAGACAATAGAAACAAGCAAAAATAGCAGATAAAAAAATACAAAAAACACACAGAGCTACTGGAAACTGCCACTCGCGACGGGACCAGAAGTAAATGGGGAAGTGACTCACTCCCCACCCAGAGGGTGCTATCCACCAGTTTCTCTCAAAGAGCCATGGCCTCAGACTTGGAGGTGCTGACTCTCATCTCAACTGCTTCATTCTCGGCTGCATACCGCCCAGTGCGCGGTGCAGGTCACAGTCTGATGAAGCCAACAAAACCACATCATAAGAGATAAGATAAGATATTCCTTTATTAGTCCCACAGTGGGGAAATTACATCATGGAGGAGAGAAACACAATTTTGAGGTCCCCGAGCTGGACACTCTCCTCTTCCCGGCTGCGCCATAAGATCCTGTCCATGAAAATCACAAACAAGATCAGCGACAAGGGACAGCCTTGGAAGAGGCCAACACCCCCCGGAAATGTGTTTGACTTTTTGCAGAGTGCACGGATGCAGCTCTCACTTTGGTTCTACAAGGTCCTGATGGCTTGTGACAGCAACCCTGGTACCCCATATTCCTGCAGTACCCCCACAGGACTCCCCGGGGGACACACTTGTAAGCCCTCTCCATGTCCACAAAACTTATGTAGACTGGATGGGCAAACTCCCATGACCCTGACTAGGGTAAAGAGCTGGTCCACTATTTCATGGCCAGGAGAGAATAAGCACTGTTCCTTCTGGATCTGAGGTTTGACAATCGGTCAGAGCCTCCTTTCTAGCATCCTAGAATAAACTTTCCCAAGAAGGTTGAGCGGTGTGTTACCCTGGTAATTGGAGCACACCCTCTGGTCCCCCTTTTTAAAAAGGGGAACCACCACCTGGTCTGCCGGGCACTTCCCCGACCTCCACGTGACACTGAAGAAGCGCGTCTTCCAAGACAGCCCAACAATGTCCAGAGCCCTCAGCATCTCAGGGTGAAGCTCATCCACCCCTGGTGCCTTGCTGCTGAAGAGCTTTTGACTACCACTGACAGGAAGTTCATCATTATTCAGAGAGTTTAAACCTGACTGAGGTTCTCTGGTCTCCTTCCAGTCATCATCGTCATCAGTCTCAGGTTCAGAAGAGTCTCCAGTCTTGCCATCAGTATCTGGTTCTGGATGTGTATGTGGATCTGAGTTCCTGACAAGTTCTGGTCCTCCACAGTCCTCTCCATCAACTTCTGTTTCCAACTGTTCAGTTAGTCTGTGATGAAGCTGTGAGGACTGAGGTTTCTCTTCATCTTCTTCACTCTTCACAGGGACAAGAGTGAGTGTGAACTTGGTGATATCAGCCTCCTCCAGCCCTTGAAGCTGCTCTCCCTCCTGACTGGTCCAGAGTTCCTCCTGTTCCTCTTTAATGTTTGGGGGCTCTGGGTCCTCCTGGTCCAGACTGGAGCTCCACTCTTGCTGCTCAGGGGGAACCTCTTCTTTAACCACCAACAGCTGCTGGACGTCTGCAGGACAGAATGAAGTACAGTCAGTACAGTTTCTGAAGGTTCAGATCAAAGTGGAGGACTGTGGTTCAGTAATTTTATCTGATCCCAATTGTTCTTTTTCTGAACGCTGACTCTGAACTTACAATTTTAAATTCCATTATTTATTCATGAATTCATTACTGTCTTATTAAATTATGTACTCACTGACTGTTTTATAATGTTTTTGTAAATCACTGGATGGATGGATTGATATTTAATTTGTACATGATTTCTACAGGCCATTAAAATGTAGAGGTGTAAGAAAATATCAAAAATATTGAGTATTATAAGATTATGTTTTGTGATACTGTATTGATTCTCAAACACGATTTATATTTAATTATTTGTTTACATGCAGAAAGTTGTGCTGCGATGCTGGATGTTACAGGACTGTGATAAATGCAGATCCTCCTATTTTGGTTCTTCTTTTATGCCAGTTTTCTGGGAGTAATCATAAAATCACAATACACTGACTCACTTAGAGTATCGCAATACATTGAATGGTAACACCTATATCACGATACGTGTACCTCCCTTCGTTGTAATGTGCATGATGACAGCACAATAGTCCTTTAAATCTACTGATTGGGGGTTTATTCCTAAACGTGAGAACTGTGAACACACAAGTATAAAACAATGCAAATACAAATACATATGTGTCTTCCCTTACATATTTAACCTTAGCATGAAATATAATTCATTCTCTATGTAAATGAAATGTTTGCCTTGTAATTGATACAAAAATGAATTAACTGTTGTTTAATATCTGTCTTTGATTATCATTAACTTTGTTAAACTACATGAATTTAATCTCATACACCTGTATTTGCATATGAACTCACATATACTATAGAAACGTTTTTAACTTATTCTTTCACATTAAGTCATAGCTACATACATAATGACAACACAAACAATGTTAACAGTGTTGCTATAACACAAATGAGCTGCTAGCAAATATTAGCAATAGCGTCAGCTTCACCTTCACTGGAAAATGAATAACAGAAAAAACGGAAATTGCACAAACCTCATTGGCTGCATTACAACACATAAGGGGATGAGGCTTCTTCCTGAGTGTTCCTTGACTTTTATATTCACATTTAACACTTTTAAAACTTATTGAAACAAGAGACACAAACAAAATAAACGTCTGCCTCTGTTAGTTGTCTGTGCGCGCATCCTTTAGGTCCCTCCGGAAACCTTTGCAGAACATTAGTTCCGCCTCACTGTCTCACCGTTAATTGCATTTTGAAGGATTAAGAACCAAACATTAAATGTCCATACACCAGTATGTGACAGAAAAATGAACTGCAATGTGCGGCAGTTACAATACGTATCGTATCCAGATTCTTGCCAATACACAACCCTGTTAAAGTGTCAAATAATGGATTACTTTGTAATTTAGTCCATTTAGTCATAGATTATCAATTTGTAAACAAATGTATTAATGCTTATTTTCATTGTGGATTTAGTTATGAATCAATTAGATGTTATATTATTATCACAGAGTTTAGAAGCAAACTTGGTGACGTTCTCACTACATTTAGTGACTTTTCAGACCCTCTTGGCTTTTCATCCAGAAATGTTTAAAACTGAATTTGGCTGCTGAACATTTAAACAACATTAATGGAGGTTGAGGAGCGATGCAGCGAACTAAACAGAACAGCTGTCAGTCCTGGTAGAAACAGAGAAGAAGTGAAGAGAACCAACCTGCTCTGTGGAGCCGAAGCTGAGGGCTGAAAACAGCGTCCAGTAGTTTCCGTTGTCGCTCGTTCTCCTCTTTGGATCGAGAAAGTTCCTCCTCGTACTCTGCTATCGTTCTTTCAAACAGCCCAAATATCTCTTCAGCAGCCGCAGTTAGTCGCTGCTTCACCAACGCTCTCAGCATTTGGACTTTACTCATTTTCACACGACGACAGAAACTTTTTCTCCACTCAGACTCCGTCAGAAACACTGTTTGCTCTCCATCAAACAGCCACTCTGACTAGCGCTGTGTTGCTAACCAGCTAGCATGCTAAGCTAACTTCAGTAGCTCTGTAGGCTACCGGGAGATGAGTCAGAGGTAAAACATTCACAACAAAAGGTGAAGAGCACAAAGTCCATTCAGACAGGTTTATCCGGACATACAGAGGCTCTGATGGATCAGGACTGCTGGAGCTCACACACACTTTCTCTACACAACAAAGAGACTCTGCTAGCAGACATGTTTCTGCTGGACGCCATCTTGAACAGTCAAGTTAGCCTCAGTGAAGAATACTACTTCCGGGTCACAGGAGAGTAGCTGAGCTTCAAAATAAAAGCCCTAAAGTTACAGGCTTCCTCGGAAAAACACACGCAGGAAGATAAATGATTAAAATACACGTTTTAAAGAATGACATTCATTGAGCTTCAAGGTTCATCTTGAAACAAAAACTTCTACTTCTGACACATTTGTGCTTATTTATTATCACATTATTATTTTGTTTCATTGCAGGTAAGACTTTCAACTCTGATCATGGACATCAACTTCTGGTTTTAATCGTCTATCTGATCCTGAATGTTATGGGTGGGCAGATTAATCAGAAAATATTGATACTACACATATATTTCATACCACTGAGAGGAACTTCATCATTATTCAGAGAGTTTAAATCAGACTGAGGTTCTCTGGTCTTTTTCCAATCATCACTGTCATCAGTCTCAGATTCAGGAGAATCTCCAGTCTTGTCAACAGTATCTGGTTCTGGATGTCTATCTGGATTAGAGTTCCTGGCTGGTTCTGGTCCTCCACAGTCCTCTCCGTCAGCTTCTGTTTCCATCTGTTTAGCTGAGCTGCGAGCTGGAGGCTCTGCCTCTCTCCTCAGTTTGAGTTTGATGAAGCTGTGAGGACTGACAAGAGACACACTGATGATTTCCCAGCTGATAAAACCAAGTGAATCTTTGGCCACAAACACTGCAGCTGAATCTTTTCTCTCATATGTGGATTCTCATGTGTTCCTGTAAATGTCCACTCTGTGTAAAAGATTTCTTACAAACTGAGCAGCTGAAAGGTTTCTCTCCTTTATGTGTTCTCATGTGTTTGTTCAGAGTTCCACTGTCACAGAAACCTTTACCACAAATTGAGTAGCTGAAGGGTTTCTCTCCTGTGTGAGATCTCATGTGTTTCTGTAAAGTTCCACTCTGGGTAAAAGGTTTCTTACAAATTGAGCAGCTGAAAGGTTTTTCTCCTGTATGAGATCTCATGTGTCTCTTCAGATGTCCACTATATGGGAAAGCTTTATCGCACACCGAGCAGCTGAATGGTTTCTCTCCTGTGTGGATTCTCATGTGTGCCTGTAAATGTCCACTCTGTGTAAAAGATTTCTTACAAACTGAACAGCTGAAAGGTTTCTCTCCTGTATGAGCTCTCATGTGTCTCTTCAGATTTCTCTTGAAGCCAATTTTTTTCCCACACTCAGGGCAGCTAAACGGTTTCTCATCAGCACTACATCGGGAATCACTGACAGGAACTTCATCAATACTCAGAAAGCTTAAACCTGATTGTGGTTCTCTGGTCTCCTTACAGTCATCACCATCATCAGTCTCGGGTTCAGAAAAGTCTCCAGTCTCATCATCAGTATCTGGTTCTGGATGTGTATCTGGATCTGAGTTCCTGACTGGTTCTGGTCCTCCACAGTCCTCTCCATCACCTTCGGGTTTCATGTGTTCAGTTAGTCTCTGATGAAGCTGTGAGGACTGAGGTTTCTCTTCATCTTCTTCACTCTTCACAGGGACAGGAGAGAATGGGAACTTGGTGATATCAGCCTCCTCCAGCCCTTGAAGCTGTTCTCTCTCCTGACTGGTCCAGAGTTCCTCCTGTTCCTCTTTAATGTGTGGGGGCTCTGGGTCCTCCTGGTCCAGACTGGAGCTCCACTCCTGCTGCTCAGGGGGAACCTCTTCTTTAACCACCAACAGCTGCTGGACGTCTGCAGGAAACAGGAAACACACAAGGATTAATACAGATGCAGAGAGACAGCATAAACTCCTTATTGTAGCTTCAACAGTATTGAGTCTCTCTTCAGATCTCTTTATGTCAACTTTCACATTTTCAACAACAACCCAGTGTTGTTGCTGTAGAACATGTGACACCGCCCCTTGTGTCAATCAAACTGCCATTCTACCAGCAGACCCAGCCATCAGTAATCCTGATTCTGTAAAAAACAGGCATCGGCCATAAAAATAAAAAAACATTTCTGTCAACCACTAAATATATTACCTCTCTGTGTTGTATACATCACATTCCCGCAAGATATTTTTTGTGAACCCCAAAACTGAAAGTTCAAACTGCACCTATGCTATGTGGTTTTCATGCCTTAAAGCTAAAGGTGCTGACACACCAAGCTGATGGTCGCCACAGAGGTAGACACCTGGTTATAATAAAACTTGAATTATGTTTTGAGCTCATGTAGCTTCAGTCTCTCCCTTCCTGTTTCAACACCATGTGGAAGTTTGTTGTTATTACAACAAACCAACTCCTCAATATCGGCCGATACCCAAAGCCAAGGCATCGGTATCAGGACTGAAAAAGTCATATTGGTTCTTCCCTTTACATATGAACTTCTCAAAACATCTTGAAAAAGATATGCTAAAAAATTTAGCTATTACTCACTGTTTTTTGCATTAATGTTATTAAAAAATTGGTGCTGTTCAAACAAATTTGCATTAATTAATCATGTTAACTTTGACAACCTCAGTATGTATTCGGGCTGTCAAAGTTAACATAAATTAGCCTTAATGGAACCAAACTTTTTTTTTTTTTTTTACAATATATTTTATTGTTTTTCAACATATGGATATAATACAGACAAAACGGAAAAATACAAATACAAATAAAACAAACAGACCAAAGAAATAAAAAGCAGTACATTGTTGATTCTGATCATCAGCAGCCATGTCCATATTTTTACTGATACAAAGTAGTTTCTCATTCAAAGGTAGACAGATGAAAACACAGGTAAAAACTAAGAGCAGATGTACGCAGAACAATGGTTTATGGTCAACACACAACATCAGTCATTACCATGAAGACATTTCAGTAAAGGGTCCCAGATCTGATCAAACACATGTCCACTGTCTTCATTATTAAATCTCAGTCTGCCCACGTGTAAAGTGTTGAGTGAATCACCACTGGGGACAGTCCATCTTCCAAACTCTTAACATTATTATTTTTTTTTACAATCACCATTCCAGACAAAACAGCAGCGCTTTCATACTTAGTGACCAGTGGTGAGGGGCTAGTGGCTCCAATGAGGACTACAAGTGGATCTGATCCCCAACATTTTGTAAAATTTTCAGAGAAACAATAAAAGACACTTTTCCAATTTATGGACAATTAACTGCATGACCAGAATGAATGAGTTCAATTATTACTCACTTTTTTACTCGCAGTTTTTCAGCACAATATATTTACATAATTAATTTGATTAATATTTTCGCAAAATACCCTTGTTTTATTCATCTTTTCCTCATCTCACATTTTATTTGTTGTTTAATTAATTTATTTTTATACTGTGAAGCGTGTTTGCTGAGTTTTTCTCAGCATGTTTATGTGACTAGTGTACTAACTTTCTGAATAAAGGAAAGGAAAACGGACTTATCTCACGCATGCGCAGAACGTAGTCTTAAAGGGTGTGTTTGGCTGCGTCGATCAGGCTCGGACATCAGAGAACTAGTGGAAACAGAAGACCGACCGCTGACCCGCCTCACGTCGCCTCGTTTCGGCCACAAAGCTGCACTCGAACAAACCGCAGCTTCTCTGGATCTGAATATTTGTCTTTCATACGAACTTTACACATTTCTGATGATGAACGAGTGACAGATGACAGATAATGAATCTACCGCAGCCCCGCACAAAACCCTCCTAAAATGACGATATTCAGTGTAGTTTTAGTTCTTTTACTGCAGTAAAGGGTCTGAATCCTCCAGCTCTGGTTTCCAGCAGGTTAAAGTGAAAACAGAAGAAGTGAAGAGAACAAACCTGCTCTGTGGAGCCGAAGCTGAGGGCTGAAAACAGCGTCCAGTAGTTTCCGTTGTCGCTCGTTCTCCTCTTTGGATCGAGAAAGTTCCTCCTCGTACTCTGCTATCGTTCTTTCAAACAGCCCAAATATCTCTTCAGCAGCCGCAGTTAGTCGCTGCTTCACCAACGCTCTCAGCATTTGGACTTTACTCATTTTCACACGACGACAGAAACTTTTTCTCCACTCAGACTCCGTCAGAAACACTGTTTGCTCTCCATCAAACAGCCACTCTGACTAGCGCTGTGTTGCTAACCAGCTAGCATGCTAAGCTAACTTCAGTAGCTCTGTAGGCTACCGGGAGATGAGTCAGAGGTAAAACATTCACAACAAAAGGTGAAGAGCACAAAGTCCATTCAGACAGGTTTATCCGGACATACAGAGGCTCTGATGGATCAGGACTGCTGGAGCTCACACACACTTTCTCTACACAACAAAGAGACTCTGCTAGCAGACATGTTTCTGCTGGACGCCATCTTGAACAGATGTGACGTCAGGCTAGTGAAGAATACTACTTCCGGGGCACAGCATAGTGGCTGAGCTTCAAAATAAAAGTCCAAAAGTGTTCCCGAAATTACAGCCTTAAACATAACAACAATAGTCTATTTTATAGAGCCTTTCAAAACACAGTTACAGAATGCTTTACAATAAAACAGAACACATTTTATAACGAAATGTACTACAAGCCAATAACTAATCACATAAAAAGCCAAAGGGTAAAACAATTAAAATGTCATAAAACATATACAAAACAAAATAAAATCACAGAAAAGCAATTCTTCAAAAAAATGAGTTTTTAAAAGATGCGACAGAGTTTGCAACCCCGACAGCAGCTGGCACTGGTGAAGGCGAGATTCACCTTGGACCGGTCGCACAGACTACCACAGATAGATAAATGATTAAAATAGACTTTTAAAGAATGACATAAATTGAGCTTGAAGGTTTATTCTTGAACTTGGAAACAAAAGCTTCAAAATATTTATCAACACAAGGTCCAACTAAGTTGTTGTTTGTGGAGCTTTTCAATCACAAAACAGAAGTTTTGGTCTCAGAGTGTAAATCTAATATTTCATTTTCGTTTTTGTTGCTGCCACATTAATTTGTTTGAAGGTGAAGTTAATGTTCATGTTTTTATTAAACAGTTTAACATTGCACAAGAGCACTGCTACCTGTGGAGATCTGTTCAGGGCTCCTTGTGTCTCACCACATTTCATAAACAATCATGAATATACAGAAATGAGGAAAGAAGAAGGGGAATGTTAGGGAGGATATCCACTTTTCTACATTGTAAATATGTTCCAAACAGATCAATATACAGAATATGTAAAGTCTATAAAAGTACATCACATTATCATATCAAATCAGATCAATCTGTTGAAACATCAACTCATCACCAGATACAGAAAGTACAGCAACCAAGTCAAATAAACAAGTAAACAAAACATCAAATATTCAAATGCTCCCATCAATACATGTACTTTCACTCTGAAGCACCACTTCCTGTCTGAGTTTCCTGCTGTGGCCTAAAAGGTGCACAGCACCTCTACTCCATGCTCAAACAACCGGAAAACTAAAAGAATTGTAAACAGAGTTGATTATCATGAACTTAAATATACATATTAATTATAAACTCACATTTTCTCAGATTTAGAGATTTGGGAAACCTCAACTTGCACCATTAATGTACAAAGCCCAAAATATACATTTAGTGAGTCAGTAAACCACAAGAGACTCATCAGATTACAAATCAAAGATTAGAACAAATGCAAAATAAAGATGTGATATTAGTTACAGGAGTCAATTGAAGTACTTCACTTGCAGTTAAGATGTGTAATACTTAGGTAGAAAAACAAAAAAAACATATGTGCAGCACATTAAACATACAGGGTTTAACTGAGGCATGGACATGAGTGTGCACACAACTTTCTCTGGGGATGTTTAATATACACATGTACCTATTTAGCAGGAGCTCATCAAGTGATAAATATAAATGATGTTTAAGGCTTCATCTACAACTTTTGGTCAGTGAAAATTTGGTTTAATTTGTTATTGTGTAATGAATAACTTCTTTTTATTTATCTATTAGCATATGCATTTGAATTTTATAAATTACAACTGACTGAAAAAGATCTTGAAGTAGAACAACTTAACCACAGGTGTAGACTTTATCTCTCAAGGGATGCAGGCTATGGGAGAGAGAGACCAACAGAAATTTCAAAACCAACATGTCAAAGCAACCTTCCTCTTATCAAACATGACAGCTCAGCAGAACATATCAATTACAGTACAGTAGTAGTTTTAATGTTGTTGGAGCAGCAGTTTCTCAGTCCTGTATGCGTGGCCTGCCACATGGCCAGAGGGATGTAGGGGAGGTCGTAAACAAAGTGAATGAGGTCAGAAAGCCCAAGACTTGGGCCTCTAAGAGGGTCCATAACTTCATAAATCAGTTTGCACTCGTGTTGTCATCTCTCCTCTGTGAGTTCATCCAAGCCTTGGGTCATAAATCCAGCTCCATTGGTGCCCAAGACGTAATGCAAGCAGTTTCTGGAAGAAGGTTTAAGAATCAAGTTATAGATTCATCATCATTCATCATTATTATCACATTTAAACATTCTTCATCATCCACTGCAGCAGAGTACAAACTGCAAACTGGTGAAGTAGTGAAAGAGGACATCCTGAAAGAGTCTGAATTTGAGCCAAGCAAGATAGTAGCCGTGATTGTTGATGTTGCCATCAAGAGGTTAAACCTCCTAAAAAATAGGTTGCTTTGTGCACACATTGAATCTGTCAGTGCAGAAAATCCACCAAATTCCTCCCGTTGATGAATGAGCAGCTGGAATCAGAGCAGTGGTCGTGTGGTTCAAGAGATCCTCAATGTCTAAAACAAACTTGAAGGAAGAGCAGCAGCTCCTTGTGGAAAAGACATTTCAACACATTAAAGCATTATTTTGAAAATCCCAAAATTTAACAATTCAACATTCAACTGTGCAGTAATTAGATTTATGTTGTTTTTTGTTGCTGTTTCAGGCCTTCAACAACATTCACTCATACTTGATGTCAGGACCAGATGGAAGTCGCTCTACTGATAGATTCATGGACCAGTATCCAGCAATCCAAGCAGCAGCTTTGGACCATAACTGCCAAAGGCAATGACCAAGAACAATCTGGACCGCCTGAAAGACAAGGACAAGGACTAATGCTGAAGAGTTTGTCCAGCTCATGAGAATCCTCTACACATCCACAGTGTGTGTGCCAAGTACCAAGAATGCCACCTATGGACAGATCCCACCCATCCTCCAAAACCTGGAAGAGCAATTCACTGTGAACCTTGATGATAGAACATTTCTAAAAAGCATCAAACAGAAGGTGTGGGGTGAACCTCTGCCAGCACTATCGGGATGAGGACATTCAAGCCTTCCTGCAGAAGGCCACAACAGTGGAGCCAGATTTAAAGGGAGGCTGGAGAGTTGAGCCACCTAGGACAGGCTGCGGAAGGAAGCTGTTGAGGAAAATGTGACAGGAGCAACAACAGGACGAATCTGAAGGAGAGGAAACAGAGGAGACAATCTCCCCATTGCACAACCCACAGAGTGCCTGAGTGGGAGTTGAGGTTGACGATTAAACAAAACATATTGTCCTTCAGTGAGCGTATTGACGTAGAGGTGGAGCTCTACGAAGACCTGCCTCCCAGCCCCATGTCTGAAGATCCTGTGATAGCTGCCAGTGATAGCTGTCATATGAAGTACAGGGACTTCATTCAGAGTTTAAACCTGAATGAGGTTCTCTGGTCTCCTTCCAGGCTCCAGTGTCGTCATCAGTATCAGATTATAAACGTCAATCTGGATCTGATTTCCTGGCTGGTTCTGGTCTTCCACAGTCCTCTCCATCAGCTTCTGTTCTCATCTGTTCCGTCGAACTGTTGGCTGTAGGCTCTGAAATGTTTCTCTCCTTTATGAGATCTCATGTGTCTATGTAAATTCCCGCCATGACTGAAAGCTTTATCACAAACCGAGCAGATGAAAGGTTTCTCTCCTGTGTGAGATCTCATGTGAGTTTTCAGATCTCCACTATGACTGAAAACTTTATCACAAACTGAGCAGCTGAATGGTTTCTCCTTTGTGTGCATTCTCATGTGTTTCTGTAAATCTAAACTCTGCAGAAAACATTTCTTACAAACTGAGCAACTGAAAGGTTTCTCTCTGATATGAGATCTCATGTGATCCTGTAAATGTGCACTCTGTGTAAAAGATTTGTTACAAACTGAGCAACTGAAAGGTTTCTCTCCTGTGTGGATTCTCATGTGCTTCTGTAAATTCCCACTCTGTGTAAAAGATTTAGTACAAACTGAGCAGCTGAAAGGTTTCTCTCCTGTATGCGATCTCATGTGTGTCTTCAAATGTCCAGTATGAATAAAAGATTTATTGCAAACTGAGCAGCTGAAAGGTTTCTCTCTGGTATGAGATCTCATGTGTGTCTGTAAAATTCCACTCTGTGTAAAAGATTTCTTACAAACCGAGCAACTGAAAGGTTTCTCTCTGGTATGAGATCTCATGTGTGTCTGTAAAATTCCACTCTGTGTAAAAGATTTGTTACAAACTGAGCAACTGAAAGGTTTCTCTCCTGTGTGGATTCTTGTGTGTTTCTGTAAATCCCCATTGTGTGTAAAAGATTTCTGACAAACGGAGCAACTGAAAGGTTTCTCTCCTGTGTGGATTCTTGTGTGTTTCTGTAAATCCCCATTGTGTGTAAAAGATCTCTTACAAACTAGGCAGCTGAAAGATTTCTTTCTGGTATGAATTCTCATGTGTCTCTCCAGATCTCCCTTGAAGTCAAATCTTTTATCACAATCAGAGCAGCAAAATGATTTCTCACCAGCACTACATCTGGAATCACTGACAGGAACTTCATCATCATTATTCAGAGACTTTAAACCTGACTGAGGTTCTCTGGTCTCCTTCCAGTCATCACTGTCATCAGTCTCAGGTTCAGAAGAATCTCTACTTTCCATCTGTTCAGTTTGTCTCTGATGAAGCTGTGAGGACTGAGGTTTCTCTTCATCATCTTCACTCTTCACAGGGACAGGAGTGAATGTGAACTTGATGATATCAGCCTCCTCCAGCTCTTGAAGCTGAGCTCCCTCCTGACTGGTCCAGAGGTCCTCCTGTTCCTCTTTAATGTGTGGGGGCTCTGGGTCCTCCTGGTCCAGACTGGAGCTCCACTCCTGCTGCTCTTCTTTAGCAACAATCACTTTTTGTAGATCTGAAGGTAAAACTGAAACACAGACAGACAGCTGTTAAAGGAAACCCACAAACTTCTGTTCACTGAGCTTGACGTCACATCTTTATGTTGAAGCTGCTCTGTGGGGTTTTAATCCATTAGTAGAGACTAACATTAGTACAGTATATAAAGATAGAATTGGATTGAATAGATCAGTTCATTGTCGCAATACCTGATCCAACTATTTGATTCAGTATCAGCCCAATATTCAATCCAGTATCAATATTGGTGTATCCCTAATTATTAGTAGTAGCGATAGAAGTAGTAGTAGCAGTAGCAGTTGTAGTAACAGTATCAGCAGGGGTAGCAATAGTAGTGGTGGTATCAGTATCAGCAGTAGTAGCAGTAGCAGCAGCAGCAGTAGCAGTAGTATCAGTAGTAGTGGTGGTGGTGGTGGTGAAACATACTTTGTGAAGTTTAGCTTGCTTGACTTACCTTCTTCTTGGGACAGGTGTGTTTGGTGCGGCTCGGCCATGAGGAGGTAGTCAACAGCATAATCAGACAGGTGTGGTGGAGGTCTAACCTCCCTGGGAGGTCTCTGGTGGTAATTACTGGATCTGGCTTCAAGGAGTACCTTTAATGAAGGGAAGGTTACCTCCTGGATATTCATCGGTCTGGCTGAGTAACCCTTCAGATATTCAGAAGTAAATAGCTAACATTAGGCTATGAACTAAATAAACCACTGTCACACGAGCATGAGTATACATATAGGAGGAAGAGTTGATGTGATGACATTTAGTTGTCTCATTTAGACACTGTCTTTTAAAAAAACATATAAAGGCTTCAAAATTCACCAGCGGGATATTTACTGACATAATTTACATCATAACAACAGACCTTCCAGCATCTGACTAAAGACCCATTAACTTACTATGCACTCTATACTCGATAAGCAGACTATCGTTCAACATACTTCAGTGTGAATAATCAGTACGATTGATCCTTGAGATGTAATTTATGTAACCACGGTAACCAACCCCATGTGACCAAAATGACATCTGTGAGAATCAAAGTCTGAAGTAATTTTGAAATATATGTTACGGTAGTAATAAAGTTAAAAAAAAAAAGTAAAATTGTATACTTTCAGATAAAAAGGGTGGTGTTACAGAGCTGTCCGTCAACCTCTGTTATGAAGTCGTTACTACCGCGTTGCATTGTGGGATTTATGCCGCCGTAGTGTCCAGCGTTGCTTACTGTAATATTTCACCGGAAATTATATTTAATTCATGTACTGTTTATTAAATACTAATGTTTCTGACATACTGAAACGTCCCAAATACAGTTTTGACGATTAAATGTAATTTTAGTGTCGAATTTCGGACAAAATCATTGACTTCCAGACGAGGGAACCGGAAGTGCTACAATGCGGACTCATTTCTGGGTTTTCGGACTCATTCCCGCCGTTACAAATCGTTTACTTTTTACTTTTAGTACTAACGTTGTAGTACGTCAAGTGTGTACTGTACAATATGTATATGTATGTATATATGCAGTATGCATGGGTAACGTAGTACTTAGAACAGGTCATAAAGATGGAGAGACTCAAACTGCTCATCAGAGCAGAATCAACTCAACAATGTGACGTCTTTAATTACCTCTTCAGACCACTGCAGTAAAAGTACTAATACTACACTGTGGACATACTACACGTCTTTTTTTCTGGTTTCCAGCAGTTTAAAGTGAAAACAGAAGAAGTGAAGAGAACCAACCTGCTCTGTGGAGCCGAAGCTGAGGGCTGAAAACAGCGTCCAGTAGTTTCCGTTGTCGCTCGTTCTCCTCTTTGGATCGAGAAAGTTCCTCCTCGTACTCTGCTATCGTTCTTTCAAACAGCCCAAATATCTCTTCAGCAGCCGCAGTTAGTCGCTGCTTCACCAACGCTCTCAGCATTTGGACTTTACTCATTTTCACACGACGACAGAAACTTTTTCTCCACTCAGACTCCGTCAGAAACACTGTTTGCTCTCCACCAAACAGCCACTCTGACTAGCGCTGTGTTGCTAACCAGCTAGCATGCTAAGCTAACTTCAGTAGCTCTGTAGGCTACCGGGAGATGAGTCAGAGGTAAAACATTCACAACAAAAGGTGAAGAGCACAAAGTCCATTCAGACAGGTTTATCCGGACATACAGAGGCTCTGATGGATCAGGACTGCTGGACAGCAAAGAGACTGTTAACACAACGTTACATGTTTCTGCAGGACGCCATCTTGAATAGCGTGACGGCAGCCTCAGTAAAGAATACTGCTTCCGGGGCACGTTACCGTTGCTGAGCTACAAAATAAAAGTCCAGAAGTCATATTGAATCTACAGGCCTCCTCAGAAAAAACACATTCACTAAGATAAATGACTAAAATGCTTTTTTTAAAGAATGACATTCATTGATCTTGAAGGTTAATTTTTGCACTTGGAATTAAAAAAAAAAAAATCTCAACACAAGGTCCAAATAAGTTGCTGTTTGTGGAGCTTTCAGCCACAACCTGGACCGTCCTCAGGGAATCTACTGCTCACATGTCATGGAGATGTTATCGAATGATGTGTTAAAATGTCATTCATGTTGTGGCACACTACGGAGGGATATCCTTTCAAGGAGCTTGCCTTTATTAAGTCCTTTCAGTTTGGGAAACACTCGCTGCTTTTTACTTAAACAACTCAGTTTGTAGAGAGACTAATATTTTATTACATTTTCAGAGCTCTGAGAAAACAATGAACCACATTCAAAAGAGGATGGTAGTTTGTTTCCCTTTCCTTTAGCTTTCAAACAGAAGATATAAGATTTGGTCTCAGAGTGTAAATCTAATATTTCATCTGTTTTTGTTGCTGCCAGATTAATTTGTCTGAAGGTAAAGTTCATGTTTTAAATGTTCATGTTTTTATTAGACAGTTTAACATTGTACAAGATTGCTGCCATCTGTGGAGATCTGTACATAGAGGGCTCCTTGTATCTCACCACATTTAATTACCATTCATGAATATATAGAAATGTGAAAAGAAGAAGGGGCAGTGTAACGGAGGATATCCACTTTTCTATGTTGTATGTAATATGCTCCAAACAGATCAATATACAGAATGTGTAAAGTCTTTAAAAGTACATCACGTTATCATATCAAATCAGATCAATCCATCAAAAAATTAATTCATCACCAGATAAACAAACTACGGCAACCAAATCAAATAAATAAGTCAACAAAACATAAAATATTCAAATGTTCCCATCAGTACATTTAGTTTCACTCTAAAGCACCACTTCCTGTTTGCATGCCCTGCTGTGGTTGCCAGTTTCTCACAATAGTTGCCTATGGCAACCCTTACGGCCAGGACACAATGGACGAGTGAGCAGCTCAGCTTGGCTGCATCTCTTCTAGAGATACGAATAACTGACTGTTTTGACAGTGATGATCTGTTGACATGTTGACACCAGCAACATTACTACAGTTTCAGTCTCTACATCTGTAAAATATGTCAAAGGCATAAAAACAACTTAATATTTATTTTTAACTCAATATTTCCTGTTTCCATTTTGAAATAAAAGTCCTCATGTTTATTTCTGTTAATAGAAATCCTTCATTTAACACTTGGCTTTTATTCTGAAAAATTTAAAGGAAAGTGTTGTGGAAAACGCAGAAACTTGCACAGCTCCATATATTAATAGAGTACCAACTTTTAATTGAGGATTATTACTAATATTAAACAAATGAGCACATGCTTGTTAACCTTTTTCAGTCTACAATAAATCTAAATTACATTTATACTAAAGTGAAATTGTGATATTGAAAGGTAAACTCTATGTAGAAAGAAACAGCAGTAGCAGCTCAGCAGCAGAAACGCTGCCAGTGGACACCACAGACGTCAGATACTCTGCAGTTCAGCGACGTAGCTGTCATGCACTGCTCAAGCGTCTGATGTGTCCCAGCCCCTGCTCTGGAGCCCCGTTGATAGACAGATAATTCATTGATTCCCCAAATAGGGGGAATTCAGGAAAAAATGCAGAATTGCAGAAAGCCTAATTTTCAAGTTGACTTTGAGCCAACCTTGTTCTCCAGAAGAACTGCAAAGAACGGTGTTGCTATCCACTGTATTTTCCTTTCCAGTAAACTGTATCTTTCATTTGGACTTTTTACATTTCCATCAGTCTATATTTGTTCAAAACAACTCCAAAAAGAGTATTGTTAAAGTATAACACTGATAACAATTATTGGTGTGATTAGTGGTACCATAAAACAAACTAAATGATTCACACTCCTACACTCAGAGCAGTGTAGATATTTTTGCCAGTAAAAAACTGTCATTCAACGTCCTGGACTTCATTCAGAGTTTAAACCTGACTGAGGTTCTCTGGTCTCCTTTCAGTCATCACTGTCATCAGTCTCAGGTTCAGAAGAGTCTCCAGTTTCATCATCAGTATTAAGTTCTAAACGTCTATTTGGATCTGAATTCCTGGCTGGATCTGGATCAGCTTCTGATTCCATCTCTTCAATTGAGCCGCAGGCTCTGAAAGGTTTCTCTCCTGAATGACATCTCATGTGTTTCTGTAAATCACCATTGCGTGTAAAAGATTTCTTGCAAACTGAACAGCTGAAAGGTTTCTCTCCTGTATGAGATCTCATGTGTCTCTTCAGATGTCCAGTATGAATAAAAGATTTATCGCAAACTGAGCAACTGAAAGGTTTCTCTCTGGTATGAGATCTCATGTGATCCTGTAAATGTGCACTCTGTGTAAAAGATTTGTTACAAACTGAACAACTAAACGGTTTCTCTCCTGTGTGGATTCTCATGTGCTTCTGTAAATTTCCACTCTGTGTAAAGGATTTAGTACAAACTGAACAGCTGAAAGGTTTCTCTCCTGTATGAGATCTCATGTGTGTCTTCAAATGTCCAGTATGAATAAAAGATTTATCACAAACTGAGCAGCTGAAAGGTTTCTCTCCTGTATGAGATTTCATGTGTGTATGTAAAATTCCACTCTGTGTAAAAGATTTCTTACAAACCGAGCAACTGAAAGGTTTCTCTCTGGTATGAGATGTCATGTGTTTCTGTAAATGCCCACTCTGCGTAAAAGATTTCTGACAAACGGAGCAACTGAAAGGTTTCTCTCCTGTGTGGATTCTTGTGTGTTTCTGTAAATCCCCATTGTGTGTAAAAGATTTCTTACAAACTAGGCAGCTGAAAGGTTTCTCTCCTGTATGAAATCTCATGTGTCTCTTCAGATCTCCCTTGAAGTCAAATCTTTTATCACACACAGAGCAGCGAAATGGTTTCTCACCAGCACTACATCTGGAATCACTGACAGGAACTTCACCATCATTATCTAGAGAGTTTAAACCTGACTGAGGTTCTCTGGTCTCCTTCCAGTCATCACTGTCATCAGTCTCAGGTTCAGGGGAGTTGCCAGTCTTGTCATCAGTATGTAGGTCTGGATGTCTGTCTGGATCTGAGTTCCTGGCTTCTTCTGGTCCTCCATAGTCCTCTCTATCAGCTTTTGTTTCAATCTCTTCATTTAGTCTTTGATGAAGCTGTGAGGACTGAGGTTTCTCTTCATCATCTTCACTCTTCACAGGGACAGGAGTGAATGTGAACTTGGTGATATCAGCCTCCTCCAGCTCTTGAAGCTGAGCTCCCTCCTGACTGGTCCAGAGGTCCTCCTGTTCCTCTTTAATGTTTGGGGGCTTTGGGTCCTCCTGGTCCAGACTGGAGCTCCACTCCTGCTGCTCTTCTTTACCAACAATCACTTTTCGTACATCTGAAGGTAAAACTGAAACACAGACAGACAGCTGTTAAAGGAAACCCACAAACTTCTGTTAACAGAGCTTGATATCACGTCTTTATGTTGAAGCTGCTCTGTGAAGTTTTCATCCATTAATAGAGACTAACATCAGTAGTGACTACCATCAGTAGTGACTAACATCAGTCGAGACTGAAATCAGTAGAGACTAACATCAGTCGAGACTAACATCAGTAGTGACTAACATCAGTCGAGACTAAAATCAGTCGAGACTAACATCAGTCGAGACTAACATCAGTCGAGACTAACATCAGTAGAGACTAACATCAGTCGAGACTAACATCAGTCGAGACTGAAATCAGTAGAGACTAACATCAGTCGAGACTAAAATCAGTCGAGACTAACATCAGTAGAGGCTAACATCAGTCGAGATTGAAATCAGTGGAGACTAACATCAGTAGAGACTAACATCAGTCGAGACTAACATCAGTAGAGACTAACCAGTCGAGACTGAAATCAGTCGAGACTAACATCAGTCGAGACTGAAATCAGTCGAGACTGAAATCAGTAGAGACTAACATCAGTCGAGACTGAAATCAGTAGAGATTAACATAAATCAAGACTAACATCAGTAAAGACTAGTAGATACGTAAATAAGTAGATTAACTAGCACTTAAGTAGAATTTTGATGATTTATGCTACTTTATACTTCTACGTCCCTTCATCTCAGAGATGATTTTTCCTTCCCTATATTATCTGAGCTTTAGTTACTGTAGATTCAGATTATTAAAACTAGTTTAATTAAGTTAGCTAAAATAATAATAAATAATTATTATTATTATTATTTATTATTATTATTAGTAGCAGTAGTATTATTATATGAGCTGTATGCCTCAGTGTGTGGAAGTGACTGGGATCATTCTGTTATGTGTAATGTGACAAAATGAAACTAATAAATACACAGATACATTTACTGAATTGTTAATTATTATTAAATTAATAAAGTGTACCCCAGTAACTTTGGAATAAAAATATTCAAAATTAACAAGAATTACAAATTTTTCATTTTTTAATAGAGCAAGAAACTGTTCAAAACTTAAACAGGAATTAAAATCCCACTACATAGTGTATATATAGTATATAAATATAGAACTGGATTGAATAGATCGAATCAGTGTCACAATACCTGATCCAGCTATTTGATTCAATACTGGCCCAATATCTGATCCAGTATCCATATTGGTGCATCACTAACTATTAGTAGTCGCAGTAATACATGTAGCAGTAGTATCAGTATCAATAATAGTAGCAGTAGCAGTAGTGGTATCAGCAGTAATACAAGCAGTAGAAGCAGTAGTGGTAGTGGTATTAGTATCAGTAATAGTAGTAGTAGTAGTAGTAGTAGTAGTAGTAGTAGTGGTGGTGGTGGTGGTGGTGAAACATACTTTGTGAAGTTTAGCTTGCTTGACTTACCTTCTTCTTGGGACAGGTGTGTTTGGTGCGGCTCGGCCATGAGGAGGTAGTCAACAGCATAATCAGACAGGTGTGGTGGAGGTCTAACCTCCCTGGGAGGTCTCCAGTGTACCACATCGGTATCCTCAGGCTCCATTATCTTCAGTAATTACTTGCTCTAACTTAAAAAAGTACCTGTAATGGAGGGAAGGTTACCTCCTGGATATTCATCGGTCTGGCTGAGTAACCCTTCAGACATTCAGAGGTAAAAAGGTAATGTTAAGCTATAAACTAACTACACCACAGTCACAAGCGTGAGTATACATAAAGGAGGACGAGTTGACGTGATGACTCGTCTCCTTTAAACACTTGTTAGCAACTGCCTTTTATCAGACACATAAAGGCTTCAAAATTCACCAGTGGAATATTTAACATTTAACATCATTTATATCGTAGCAGAAAACATTAAAATCTCTTCATCTTGTGTAACAACGGGCCTTATTTCAGGCATCTGACTAAAAACCCACTGACTTTATCTGAAATCTCACACTATGCACTATGTACTTGATAAGTGTACTATTGTTAAACATACTTCACTGTGAATAATCAGTAGTATGGATCTTTGAGATGTAATTATGCTGTCACTTCCTGAAAAGTGTAATCATGGTAACCAACATCATGTGACCAAAACAACGGTTTGTGAGAATCCATGTCTGAATTAATTTAAAATATATATTACGGTTAACAAAGAGAGATATTATACTTTCAGTTAAAAAGCATATTGATGTTACAGAGCAGTCCGTCAACTTCTGTTATGAACGTCGTTGCTACTACCGCATTGCATGATGGGATATAATAGAGCGGACGAACTAACAGCTTTGATAAACAGTTTTGATAAACAGAGTGTCTACAGGGGGTCTACAGGGGGTGCAGCTTGCTTTGCTTCACTGACACCTGGCTTCACGGGAGGATACCGCACAGTCTGCTGGAGGTGGCCGGCTTCATGCTGGTAAGAGCAGAAAGGGGGAAAACAGAGCGGTAAGATGAGAGGAGGAGGTCTCACTGTCTTTGTTAACTCTAAATGGTTCCCATCCTGAACACGTTACTGTGAAGGACTGTATCTGTACTCCCAATGAACTCATGGCGGTAGGATTAAGATCATACCATCTTCCACTGGAGTTCTCACACGCCATCGCTGTTACTGTTTACATTCCACCATCAGCTGCAGCTGCCAGCATGACTGAAGTTATCCACTCTGATCGCAGGACTACAAAACCAATATCCCAGCACTTTCATACTGATCAGCAGGGACTTCAACCTTGTCTCCCCCTCTCCTGTCCTGACAAACTACAAACAATACATGAAATGTGCAACGAGAGGAAATAAAGTCCTGGACCTCCTGTATGCCAACGTGATGGAGGCATACAGCTCTTCTTCTCTCCCCCCTCTTAGAGAATCAGACCACAACCTGATCCACTTCCAAACCACCTACAGGCCACTGGTGAAACAGCAGGAGGCCAGCACAAGGACTGTGAAGGATTGGTCTGAGGACACAGAGGAGGCCCTCCTTGAGTGCTTTAATTTTACAGACTCTTTTACAACTGTTTCAGGAAGACCATGGAGATGACATTGAGGGTCTCTCTTGTTGCATTACGGACAACATCTGCTTCTGTGAGGACGCAATTGTCCCATCTAAAAAGGTACGCTGCTTCCCCAACAACAGACCATGGATCAACACAGAGACTTTAGGCCTCCTCAACAACAAGAAGAGGGCCTTTATGGCAAAAAGGTCATGAGGAGCTCAGGACTGTCCAAAAGGAGTTAAAGAGGAAACTGAGACAGGCTAAGAACAGCTACAACAACAGGATTGAGGCCAAGACGGGGCAGAACAGTACAAAGGAGGTGTGGAACGAGATGAAACAATGACAGGCTGCAGCAAGCCTACACCCAGAGTGGACGGAGACCCAAAGTTCGTTGCTGAGCTGAACCTATTCTTCAATAAGTACGACACCTCCCCCACCCTGCTGAGTTCGGTCTATGTGTCTGGACCTCCTGAAACCATCTCTCCCCCATTCACACCTCTGCTATACCTCCTATACCTCCTGGGGGGCGGAGTAGCTCAGTGTAAAGACTTGGGTTAGGATGTGGAGGACCCGGGTTCAAATCCCCCATGGACCAAGACCAACTGGTTGCTGGAGAGGTGCCAGTTTACCTCTTGGGCACTGCCGAGGTATTGCCTGAGCAAGGCACCAAACCCCCAACTTCTCTGGGCGCTTGTCAGGAGCAGCCCCCTCACTCTGACATCTCTCCATTGACATGTATATGTACTATGTACTGTGTACTGTGAACAACAGAGTGTAAAAACTGAATTTCCCCACTGTGGGACTAATAAAGGAATATCTTCTTCTAAAACCACCTCGTCCTCGGCTAACCCCCTCACAGGACTCTCAGTATAGTCATTATATTGCACAATACTAAATCTGTTATATTATATTAATATAGATGGTATACTATACCGTATTATATGAATATATCTGCTACATTACACTATACCATATAACATCATCAGATTATTGCATCTTATATCATATTATCGTATACCATATTAAACTATAGTACGCACGGCACTTCATATACATATGCACCATATCTGTCACTTTAACTTGCCACTTTATATTGACTTGTGTAATAGATGAATATACCTTTTATTTACTTTATTCTTTTCTTATTCTACTTTATTTTATTTTTTGCCTATTCTTACTTTTTAGGCTGCGCTACTTAATGTTTTATATCAGTGCTGCTGTAACACCCGAATCTCCCCCCGCGGGATCAATAAAATATTATCCTGTTGGTTTCGTACTAAGTTTTCTGACATACTAACACATCCCACATACTGTTTTAACGATTAAATCCCATTTTAGTGTCGACTTTCGGACAAAATCATTGACTTCCAGACGAGGGAACCGGAAGTGCTACAATGCTGACTCATTTCTGGGTTTTCGGACTCATTCCCGCCGTTACAAATAGTTTACTTTTTACTTTTAGTACTAACGATGTAGTACGTCAAGTATGTACTGTACAGTATGCATACAATTGGGAGACACTAAATATTTCTCTGGCATACTGAATACTATGGTAATGTTTGTGTTGGAACCGAGTCCGCAACAACAGCTGAGGCTCATGGGTAACGTAGTTTTCAAAACAGGTCATAAAGATGATAACATCATCAGAACATAACAACTTAATAGTGGGACGTATTTTGTCGCCTCTTTAGATTACTGCTGTAAAAGTACTAATGCTACACTGTAAAAATACTCCACAAGTACAAGCCATTTATTTTTCTGATTTCTTTGCAGTTTAAAGTGATAATAAAAGAAATAAAGTGAACCAACCTGCTCCATGTAACCGAGAAAGTTCCTCCTCGTACTCTGCCATTGTTCTCTCAAAAAGTCCAAATATCTCTTCGTCTGCTTCACCAACGCTCTCAGCGTTTAAACTTAACACATTTTCACACGACGACAGAAACTTTTTCTCCACTCAGACTCCGTCAGAAACACTGTTTGCTCTCCATCAAACAGCCACTCTGACTAGCGCTGTGTTGCTAACCAGCTAGCATGCTAAGCTAACTTCAGTAGCTCTGTAGGCTACCGGGAGATGAGTCAGAGGTAAAACATTCACAACAAAAGGTGAAGAGCACAAAGTCCATTCAGACAGGTTTATCCGGACATACAGAGGCTCTGATGGATCAGGACTGCTGGACAGCAAAGAGACTGTTAACGCAACGTTACATGTTTCTGCAGGACGCCATCTTGAATAGCGTGACGGCAGCCTCAGCAAAGAATACTGCTTCCGGGTTACGTTACAGTTGCTGAGCTACAAAATAAAAGTCCAGAAGTCATATTGAATCTACAGGCCTCCTCAGAAAAACACATTCACTAAGATAAATGACTAAAATACTTTTTAAAGAATGACATTCATTGAGCTTGAAGGTTAATTTTTGCACTTCGAACAAAAAAAAAAAACATTCTCAACACAAGGCCCAAATAAGTTGCCGTTTGTGGTGCTTTCAACCACAACCTGGGCCGTCCTCAGGGAATCTACTGCTCACATGTCATGGAGATGTTATTAAATGATGTGTTAAAATGTCATTCATGTTGTGGCACACTACGGAGGGATATCTTTTCAAGGAGCTTGCCTTTATTAAGTCCTTTCAGTTTGGGAAACACTCGCTGCTTTTTATTGATTCAACCAACTCAGTTTGTCGAAAGACTAATATTTTTATTACATTTTTCAGAGCTCTGAGAAAACAATGAACCACATTCAAAAGAGGATGGTAGTTTGTTTCCCTTTCCTTTAACTCCTTAAGTTTTGGTCTCAGAGCGTAAATCTAATAGTTCATCTGTTTTTGTTGCTGCCAGATTAATTTGTCTGAAGGTAAAGTTCACTTTTAATTGCTCATGTTTTTATTAAACAGTTTAACATTGTACAAGAGCGCTGCCATCTGTGGATATCTGTACATAGAGGGCTCCTTGTATCTCACCACATTTAATAACCATTCATGAATATATAGAAATGAGAAAAGAAGAAGGGGAAGTGTAACGGAGAATATCCACTTTTCTACGGTGTACATATGCTCCAAACAGATCAATATACAGAATATGTAAAGTCTATAAAAGTACATCACGTTATCATATCAAATCAGATCAATCTGTCAAAACACCAGCTCATCACCAGATAAACAAACTACAGCAACCAAGTCAAATAAACAAGTAAACAAAACATTAAATATTAAAATGTTCCTATCAGAACATTTAATTTCACTCCCTTCACCCATACGGACAGGACTCACTGGATGAGCAAGTAGTGCAGCTTGGCTGCATCTCTTCTAGAGATACAAAGTCTGGCCTGTTTTGACAGTGATGATCTGTTGACATATTGACTTCATACCAGCAACATTACTACAGTTTGTTAACACAAGGCTTTTATTCTGAAATATCTAAAGGAAAGTGTAACTTGCACAGCTCCATGAATTAGTCAAATATTAGAATTGACTTTTATTTGAAGATTATTACTATTACTAAACAAATGAGCGCATGCTTCTTCACCTCTTCAGTCTACAATAAATCTAAATTACATTTAGAAACACTGCCAGTGGACACCACACACATCGGAGACTCAGCAGTTCAGCGACATAGCTGTCATGCACTGCTCAACTGGTGTGTCCCGGCCGCTGCTATGGAGCCCTGCTGATAGATGGATAATTCATTGATTCCCCAGAGAGGGGTCGAGAAAACTGTGATGTGATGATGGTAGGAGAGATTTACTCTGCTCCTCCTCACCAACATTACAACAAGCTACCTCTGAGCTCAAGCCTTCTCCACCCTTAGCCAAAGCATATTTTTGACATGTCGATCTTTCTCCAGAAGAACTGCTAGAACTGTGTTGCTATTCCGCTATATTTTCCTTTACAGTAAAGTGATTCTTTCCTTTGGATTTTTTTTTTTTTTTTTTACATTCCTATCAGTCTATATTTGTTCAAAACAACTCCAATAAGAGTATCATTTAAGTATGAGATTGATAAGAAGTATTATTATTAGGTGAAATTAAAAGTACTATTAAAAACTAAAAAACACCCATTTCTACACTCAGAGGAGCTTAATTATTTTTTGACAGTAATAACTGTCATTCAATGTCCTGGACTTCATTCAGAGTTTAAACCTGACTGAGGTTCTCTGGTCTCCTTTCAGTAATCACTGTCATCAGTCTCAAGTTCAGAAGAGTCTCTGGTTTCATCATCAGTATCAAGTTCTAAATCTGGAGCAGACATCCTGACTGATCCTCCACAGTCCTTTCCATCAGCTTCTGATTCTATCTCTTCAATTGAGCTGCAGGCTGGAGGCTCTGAAAGGTTTCTCTCCTGTATGAGATCTCAAATGTTTTTGTAAGGTTCCACTCTGTGTAAAAGATTTCTTACAAACTGAGCAACTGAAAGGTTTCTCTCCTGTGTGAGATCTCATGTGTGTCTTCAGATCTCCACTATGACTGAAAGCTTTATCACAAACTGTGCAGCTGAAAGGTTTCTCTCCTGTGTGGACTCTCCTGTGTTTTTGTAGATCTCCACTCTGTGTAAAAGTTTTCTTACAAACTGAGCAGCTAAAGGGTTTCTCTCCTGTATGAGATCTCATGTGTGTCTGTAAATGCCCACTCTGTGTAAAGGATTTCTTACAAATTGAGCAGCTGAAAGGTTTCTCTCCTGTGTGGATTCTTATGTGTTTCTGTAAAGCTCCACTGTGTGTAAAATATCTCTGACAGACGGAGCAGCTAAAGGGTTTTTCTCCTGTATGAGATCTCATGTGTTGCTGTAAATTTCCACTCTGTGTAAAAGCTTTCTCACAAACTGAGCAACTAAAAGGTTTCTCTCTGGTATGAAATCTCATGTGTGTCTTCAGATGTGTCAACCTCAAAAATCTTTTACCACAGACTGAGCAGATGAAAGGTTTCTCTCCTGTGTGGATTCTCATGTGTTCCTGTAAATCTCCATTGTGCGTAAATGATTTCTGACATACTGAGCAAGTGAAAGGTTTCTCTCCTGTATGAGAGCTCATATGTCTCTTCAGATTTCCTTTGAAGCCAAATCTTTTATCACACTCAGAGCACCCGAATGGTTTCTCTCCTGTGTGGATTCTGATGTGTTTCTTCAGATTCCCTTTTTTGCCAAATCCTCTCCCACACTCAGAGCAGCTAAATGGTTTCTCACCAGCACTACATCTGGAATCACTAACAGGAACTTCATCATTATTCAGAGAGTTTAAACCTGACTGAGGTTTTCTAGTCTGTTTCCAATCATCACTGTAATCAGTCTCAGGTTCAGAAGAGTCTCCGGTTTTATCATCAGTATCTAGTTCTGGATGTCTACCTGGATTTGAGTTCCTGGCTGGTTCTGGTCCTCCACAGTCCTCTCCATCAGCTTCTGTTTCCATCTGTTCAGTTTGTCTTTTATGATCATCTTCACTCTTCACAGGGACAGGAATGAATGGGAACTTGGTGATATCAGCCTCCTCCAGCCCTTGAAGCTGTTCTCCCTCCTGACTGGTCCAGAGGTCCTCCTGTTCCTCTTTAATGTGTGGGGACTCTGGGTCCTCCTGGTCCAGACTGGAGCTCCACTCCTGCTGCTCTTCTTCACCAACAATCACTTTTCGTACATCTGAAGGCAAAACTGAAACACAGACAGACAGCTGTTAAAGGAAACCCACAAACTTATGTTGACAGAGCTTGATATCACGTCTTTATGTTGTTGTTGTTATGTTGTCTGTGGGGTTTTCATCCACTAGTAGAGACTAACATCGGTAGTGACTAACATCACTAGAAACTAACATTAGTAGTGACTAGCTATAGTAAAGACCAACAACAGTAGAGACTAATATTAGTAGAGACTAGTAGATAAGTAAATAAGTAGATTAACTCGTACTTAAGTGGAATTTTGATGATTTATGCTACTTTATACTTCTACGTCCCTTCATCGCAGAGGGGATTTTTCCTTCCCTATATTATCTGAGATTTAGTTACTGTAGATTCAGATTATTAAAAAAGTTTCATTAAGTTACTTAAATGATTATTTATTATTATTATTATTATTATTATTATTATTATTATTAGTAGTAGTAGTAGTAGTAGTAGTAGTATGGTAGGGATGCACCAATTCGACTTTTTCAGTCCCAGTACCGATTCCTGGGCTTTGGGTATTGGTCAATATGGTACTGATCCGATAGCAGTGTTTAAGTTATCAGCTGTATGCCTCAGTGTGTGGAAGTGACTGGGATCATTCTGTTATGTCATGTGTCTAAATATAACAAATAATTACACGGATATAAATTAGTGAATTCTTAATTATAATTAAATTAATAAATTGTACACCAGTAACTTTGGAATAGTATGAGTAGTAGTGGTTGCAGCAGTAGTAGTAGTGGCATCAGACTAACCCTTGAAAACTGTGGTAGACACCGGTGGTCAGGGAAGCCGTCTGACTTTAGAAGGAGTCCTCCAGGCATATGTGATCTTGGAGGACTCCGGAGGCAGTTACAAGGTACCGACGGGCCTATAGGGCAGCAGCCACTGCCGTAAAGGAGGCAAAGCAGCGGGTGTGGGAGGAGTTCGGAGTAGCCATGGACAAGGACTTTCAGTCGGCACCAAGGTGCTTCTGAAAAACCAACCAGCACCTCAGGAGGGGGAAACAAGGAACCATCCAAGCTGTGTACAGTAAGGATGAGACACTGTTGACCTCAACTGAAAAGGTAATTGGGCGGTAGAAGAAGCACTTTGAGGAACTCCTGAGCCTGACTAATACATCCTCTATTGTCGAGGCAGAGCTGGAAGCTGATGAGGGATCATTGTCAATTTCCCGGGTGGAAGTCACTGAGGTAGGTAAGCAACTCTGCAGCGGCAAGGCCCCGGGGACTGATGAGATCCCTCCTGAAATGCTGAAGGCTTTGGTGTAGAGGGGCTGTTGTAGATGGCATGTCTCTTCAGTACTGTGTGGAAGGTGGGGGCAGTGCCTAAAGAGTGGTAGACCGGGGTGGTGGTCCCCTTGTTCAAAAGGGGGGAACAGAGAGTGTGTGCCAGTTACAGGGGTATCACACTACTCAGCCTCCCTGGTAAAGTCTACTTCAGGGTGCTGGAACGGAGGGTTCGGCTGACAGCTGACGACCTTGAAAAGGAACAATGCAGATTTCATCCTGGCTGTGGAGCAACACACCAGCTCCTTGGAGCCTGGATGGGGTCTGGGAATACGCCCATCCATTCTACTTGTGCTTTGTGGAATTGGAGAAGGTGTATGACCAGGTCCCCAGGAGATAGTGTGGGAGGTGTTGCAGGAGTATGGGGAGAAGATGTCACTTCTCAGGGCCATCCAATCGCTGTACTCCCAAAGCAAGAGCTGTATTCGGGTTCTCGTCAGTAAGTCAGACTCGTTTCTGGTGGGGGTTGGCCTTGAAAAGACCTTGGTAGTCTTTTTGGAAATAATCATGTCCTCGCAGAATTTTATGTATCCTGAGATAGCAAGCGCTGCATCATCGATGGTATCAGTCCTGTCTGTCACATCCCAGTCCATGCACTCCAGGCAATCCTAGAAGGCCTCTCTTTTCAGGCTTCACTCGTGATAAGCGCAGCTTATAGGCAGGCATCAGCCTGACCATGTTGTGGTCCGAGCTCCCCAGACCAGGCAGTGCCTTAGAGTAGGCACCCTGTATGTTTCAACAGCAATGGTCAAGACAAGCTTCATTGTGGGTGACGCAGGTGACAAACTGCTGACACATCGGTAAATGGTCCTTCAAGCTGCAGAGATTAAAGTCCCCCAAAATGAATTTGACCCCATCAGGAGCCTCTGCCTCAGCCTGTGATACAACATCATGTATGACACCTGAGTGTTCACAGAGGGGCAATGTAAACAACAAAATGTCTTATTTGGTGCATTTTGCAAGGCTCGTAATAAGGCCTGAGGCTAAGCGCCAGTAATTCAACATCCTTTATGCAGCAGTAGTATCAGTAACAGTAATAGTAGTAATAGTGATATCAGCAGTAGTAGTAGTAGTAGTAGTAGTGGTGGTGGTATCAGCAGAAGTACAACTAGTAGTGGTGGTGAAACATACTTCATAAAGTTTAGCTTGCTTGACTTACCTTCTTCTTGGGACAGGTGTGTTTGGTGCGGCTCGGCCATGAGGAGGTAGTCAACAGCATAATCAGACAGTTGTGTTGGAGGTCTAACCTCCCTGGGAGGTCTCTGGTGTACCACTTGTGGATGGGCTCCAACATCAGTATCCTCAGGCTCCATTATCTTCAGTAATTACTGGATCTGGCTTCAAGAAGTACCTGTAATGGAGGGAAGGTTACCTCCTGGATATTCATTGGTCTGGCTGAGTAACCCTTCAGGTATTACTCTGGTTAGAGAGTATGGTGGAGTCATAAAGCACCTGTGTTGAGTGGAGTGTATTCATGTAGGTGTGTGAATCAGCCAAACTGTGGACATACATAGTTTACATCATTCTGATGAGCACATCAGGCACCACAGAGAACAAACACATTTCACACATTTCATTTTCATGGCTGAAACCTTCTGGACGGTGGTGTGTGCATCACAACATACACATCAGGCTGGAGACTGTGGTGTTGAAAGTGACCGATCAGCTGAGCTCACAGGACTGAATGCTTGCTCACAAGGATGTTTTTTCCACTCCACTGGACACTGTTCTGTGCACTCATATCACATGTATGCACCCATTTTTTTATATAAGATAAGATAAGATAAGGTAAGATAAGATAAGATAAGATATTCCTTTATTTGTCCCACAGTGGAGAAATTTACATGTTACAGCAGCAAAAGTGGATAGTGCAGTAAAAAAAAGAAGCATAGGTTTTATAGAGTATTAATACAAATAAATAAAACAATATACACATAAAAGAGAAGTAGAGCTAAGAATATGTCCAGCATATTAAAAAATATATATATTATTGTCTAGTTGCTATAATTGCACAGATGATATGATTGCACATATGTGTTGTTATTGCACTTGTGTCCGGTCAGTTTGTTGTGAGTGTGTATGTGGTCTACTGGGAGCAGTGCTGGTTGTGGATGTGTATGTGGTCTACTGGGAGCAGTGCTGGTTGTGGAGTCTAACAGCTGCAGGCAGGAAGGACCTTCTGTAACGCTCCTTCGTACACTTAGGGTGTAGCAGCCTGTCACTAAAGGAGCTCTCCAGAGCTCTGATGGTGTCTCTCATGGGGTGGGAGTCCTTCTCCATCATGGATGACAGCTTAGCCATCGTCCTCCTCTCTCCCACCACCTGCACTGAGTCCAGAGAGCATCCCAGGACAGAGCTGGCCCTGTTGATAATCTTATCCAGCCTCTTCCTGTCTGCAGCTGTGATGCTGCTGCCCCAGCAAACCACTCCATAAAATATGGCTGATGCCACCACGGTGTCATAAAATGTTTTCAGGAGTGTCCCCTGCACTCCAAAAGACCTCAGTCTCCTGAGCAGATGCAGTCTGCTCTGGTCTTTTTTATGGAGTGCAGAGGAATTTGTGGTCCACTCCAGTTTATTGTTCAGGTGAACACCCAGGTATTTATAAGATGTCACCATCTCAATGTCTGATCCCTGGATGTTCACCGGTGTTGGAGGGGGATGAGTTTGCCTGCGGAAATCCACCACCAGCTCTTTAGTTTTCCCCGCGTTGATCTGGAGGTGGTTCCGCAGGCACCAGTTCACAAAGTCCTGGGAAAGTTCTCTGTACTCCCCATCGTCCCCATCAGTGATGAGGCCGACGATAGCAGAGTCATCAGAAAACTTCTGCAGGTGACAGGTTGGTGAGTTGTAGGAGAAGTCTGCAGTGTAGAGCGTGAAGAGGAACGGAGCCAGAACCGTTCCCTGCGGGGCCCCCACACTGCAGACCACCGTGTCTGAACCGTTCCCTGAGGAACCCCCACACTGCAGACCACCGTGTCGGAGGTGAAGTCCTGTGTCCTCACATATTGTGCGCGGTTTGTGAGGTAGTCCAGTACCCAGTATGTAAGATGGTGATCTACCCCATCATACTTAATTATATGTAGGTTTTGAGACTAATTGAATGCCATACAGAGTGCCACAAGGATGGCATATTTCTGTAGTCCAACAGGAAGTGATCATCTTCCTGGTTCCCTCAACAAGAACAGCCAAGTAAAACGGTAATGTTCAGCTATAAACTAACTACACCACGGTCACATGAGCTTGAGTATACATGAAGGAAGACGAGTTGACGTGATGACATTTAGTCTCCTTTAAACACTTGCTAGCAACTGCCTTTTATAAGACACATAAAGGCTTCAAAATTCACCAGTGGAATATTTACTGACATCATTTATATCATAGCATAAAACATTTAAATCTCTTCATCTTGTGTAACAACGGGCCTTATTTCAGGCATCTGACTAAAATGCCATTGACATCTGAAATCTCATACTATGCACGAAATACCCAAAATGTGTACAATGGTTCAACATACTTTAGTGTGTACTATCGTACTATCAGTACTAGTACGTATTTCTGAGATGTAATTTCCGTTGTCACTTCCTCAGAGCCTCCTCGTCGGTTGGCTGAATTAAGTCTAAGTTAGTTTAAAGTATATATTACCCTTAACAAAGTAAATTTTTATACTTTCAGATAAAAAGGGTGGTGTTACAGAGCTGTCCGTCAACCTCTGTTATGAAGTCGTTACTACCGCGCTGCATTGTGGGATATTTATGCCCCCGTAGTGTCCAGCGTTGCTTACTGTATTTCAGCAGAAATTGTATTTAATTCATGTATTGTTGATTAAATACTAACTAATACTAATACTAACTGTTTCTGACATACTAACACATCCCACATACTGTTTTAACAACTAAATGTCATTTTAGTGTCGAATTTCGGACAAAAGTTATTCGGACATTACTTCCAGACGAGGGAACCGGAAGTGCTACAATGCTGACTCATTTCTGGGTTTTCGGACTCATTCCCGCCGTTACAAATCGTTTACTTTTTACTTTTAGTACTAACGTTGTAGTACGTCAAGTGTGTACTGTACAGTATGCATACAATTGGGATATACTAAATATTTCTCTGGCATACTGAATACTATGGTAATATTAGAGTTGGAACCGAGTCCGCAACAACAGCTGAGGCTCATGGGTAACGTAGTTTTCAAAACAGGTCATAAAGATGATAACATCATCAGAACATAACAACTTAATAATGGGACGTCTTAAATTACCTCTTTAGACTACTGTAGTACAAGTACTAGTACTACACTGTGAAGATACTACAAGTCTTTTTTCTGGTTTCCAGCAGTTTAAAGTGAAAACAGAAGAAGTGAAGAGAACCGACCTGCTCTGTGGAGCCGAAGCTGAGGGCTGAAAACAGCGTCCAGTAGTTTCCGTTGTCGCTCGTTCTCCTCTTTGGATCGAGAAAGTTCCTCCTCGTACTCTGCTATCGTTCTTTCAAACAGCCCAAATATCTCTTCAGCAGCCGCAGTTAGTCGCTGCTTCACCAACGCTCTCAGCATTTGGACTTTACTCATTTTCACACGACGACAGAAACTTTTTCTCCACTCAGACTCCGTCAGAAACACTGTTTGCTCTCCATCAAACAGCCACTCTGACTAGCGCTGTGTTGCTAACCAGCTAGCATGCTAAGCTAACTTCAGTAGCTCTGTAGGCTACCGGGAGATGAGTCAGAGGTAAAACATTCACAACAAAAGGTGAAGAGCACAAAGTCCATTCAGACAGGTTTATCCGGACATACAGAGGCTCTGATGGATCAGGACTGCTGGAGCTCACACACACTTTCTCTACACAACAAAGAGACCCTGCTAGCAGACATGTTTCTGCCGGACGCCATCTTGATCAAATCGTAAAGTGAGCCTCAGTGAAGAATACTGCTTCCGGGGCACGGTATAGTTGATGAGCTTCAAAATAAAAGTCCAGAAGTATTACTGAAATTAAAAGACTTCCTCTGAAAAAAACACAAGCGGCAAAATAAAATAATTAAAATAGTTGATATTTATTCATACATGAATTTCTCCACTGTGGGACCAATAAAGGAATATCTTATCTTATACACACATTTACTTGTCACATTCTACCATTTTAGTATTTCATTATCATTGATGTGTTCTGTTTTAACAGTAACCATTTTTTAAACTTTAACTGCATTTATTGTCTTGTGAAGAACTTTCTAGCTTGTTTTGAAAAGTGCTAATAAATAAATGTATTACATTATTATTATCATTATAGCACACACTCACAGCAAGTGCTGCAGCATTCAGTCTGTGTAATTGTCTCTGAAGCCCAAAATTCAAAATTTATTGAACAAAGACAGATGTAATCATTTCCAAGATTCATAACATGTTATTATCTAGTGAAATATTCTGATTAAGTCCATATTAGTTGGCATCTAGCCTTTCAAAAACAATGTTTTCACTGTGGTCAAAAAAGTGTGCTGGATTATAATCACAGTGGAGGCATTTCAGCTTTTATATTTAAGCTGACTTGGCAACATATCTTACAGTTCACAGGATACCCCAAGGTAGAGGTAAGATCTTAAGCCCGAGCCCGAGTCCGAGCGGGTCAGGCCCAAAATGTCAATTATTACGTTCGGGTCGGGTCGGGCTCAGTTCCCTCCGTGCGACAGCTGTATCTTTTCCTCCTGTCCCTTTACCTTCCCGACCGTACACACTCACGGTCAAAAGCATACCAGGAAGCTTTAGGGCTCCGCTTTTTCAACCAGAGGCAGTGGCACCTGTTTCATGAGCCATTGCTGACTGAAGTCTGTAATAACCAAATACACGGCTCGGGACACACGTGCGCTTTACGCAGCACTCAATGCCAGATGTTCAAGAGGACGAGACCCGAGACTGAACTCGGGCCGGGTCGGGCTTTAATACCCGCTGGCCTGGGTCGGGTCGGGCTGGATTTTTTAGGCCCGATCTTACCTCTACCCCAAGGACCCCAGCAGCTTCAGGCCGGTGGCAATAACATCCCACCTGATGAAGGCCCTGGAGCGCCTGGTCCTCCAACATCTCCGCCCTGTGGTGAGTCCATCCATGGACCCACTGTTCCTGTTACACCGAGCTCTGTCTCACCTGGAAAAACCCGGGAGCACTGTGAGGATCATGTTCTTTGATTTCTCCAGTGCTTTCAACACCATCCAGCCAACACTTCTGGGGGACAAACTGGAGATTGCAGGCGTAGATCACCATCTTACATCCTGGATACTGGACTACCTCACAAACCGCCCACAGTATGTGAGGACACAGGACTTCACCTCCGACACGGTGGTCTGCAGTGTGGGGGCCCCGCAGGGAACGGTTCTGGCTCCGTTCCTCTTCACGCTCTACACTGCAGACTTCACTTACAACTCACCAACCTGTCACCTGCAGAAGTTCTCTGATGACTCTGCTATCGTCGGCCTCATCACTGATGGGGACGATGGGGAGTACAGAGAACTTTCCCAGGACTTGGTGGACTGGTGCCTGCGGAACCACCTCCAGATCAACGCGGGGAAAACTAAAGAGCTGGTGGTGGATTTCCACAGGCAAACTCATCCCCCTCCAACACTGGTGAACATCCAGGGATCAGACATTGAGATGGTGACATCTTATAAATACCTGGGTGTTCACCTGAACAATAAACTGGAGTGGACCACAAATTCCTCCGTACTCCATAAGAAAGGCCAGAGCAGGCTGTATCTGCTCAGGAGACTGAGGTCTTTTGGAGTGCAGGGGACACTCCTGAAAACATTTTATGACACTGTTGTGGCATCAGCCATATTTTATGGAGTGGTTTGCTGGGGCAGCAGCATCACAGCTGCAGACAGGAAGAGGCTGGATAAGATCATCAAAAGGGCCAGCTCTGTCCTGGGATGCTCTCTGGACTCAGTGCAGGTGGTGGGAGAGAGGAGGACGATGGCGAAGCTGTCATCCATGATGGAGAAGGACTCCCACCCCATGAGAGACACCATCAGAGTTCTGGAGAGCTCCTTCAGTGACAGGCTGCTACACCCTAAGTGTACGAAGGAGCGTTACAGAAGGTCCTTCCTGCCTGCAGCTGTTAGACTCCACAACCAGCACTGCTCCCAGTAAACCACACACACATCCACAACCAGCACTGCTCCCAGTAGACCACATACGCACTCACAACCAGCACTGCTCCCAGTAGACCACACACACATCCACAACCAGCACTGCTCCCAGTAGACCACATACACACTCACAACCAGCACTGCTCCCAGTAGACCACATACACATTCACAACCAGCACTGCTCCCAGTAAACCACATAAACACTCACAATAAACTCACTGGACATAAGTGCAATAACAACACATATGTACAATTATATCATCTGCACAAATTATAGTAACCGGACAATTATTTATTGATATGCTGGACATATTTTGGCTTTACCTTCTATTATTATGTATATATAATTGTATTTTATTTTATTTGTTTTAATACTGTTTTAAAATCTATGCTTCTTGTTTATTGCACTATCCACTTGCTGCTGTAACGTGTGAATTTCTCCACTGTGGGACCAATAAAGGAATATCTTATCTTATATTAGGATAAAATGCTATTAATTACACATTACACAGTACAAGCACAGGCATGTTGTAGTTGCTGAGCTACAAAATAAAAGTCCAGAGGTATTAGTGAACTAGCAGGCCTCCTTAGAAAAACACATGCAGAAAAATAAAAGATTACATTAGACTTCGTAAAGAATGACATTCATTGAGCTTGAAGGTTCATTCTTGAACTTGGAAACAAAAGCTTCAAAACATTTCTCAACACAAGGTCCAAATAAGTTGTTGTTTGGGGAGCTTTCAACCACAAAATGAGCCGTTCTCAGGGAATCTATTGCTCAAGTTATGTTGTTTATTTCATTTGTATTTTTTTACAATTCCATCAGTCTATATTTGTTCAAAACAAAACTGCTGTTGCACTTGATACTCAGTTATGTTAATTTATATTCAGTACATTAAAGAAAATAAAGTAATGCCAATTCTATTATTTGTTTAGCTTTGTCTCTTTAGAAGTAAAAACAACCTATAAGGGTACCGTAGTACTATTAAAATCTAAATGATACCCATCCCTACACTGTAGTTTTTGCCAGTAATGACTGTCATACAACATACTGGGACTTCATTAAGTGTTTAAACCTGACTGAGGTTCTCTGGTCTCCTTCCAGTTACCACTGTCATCAGTCTCAGATTCAGAAGTGTCGACAGTCTTGTCATCAGTTTCAGGTTGTAAATATCTATCTGGATTTGAGTTCTTGGCTGGTTCTGGTCCTCCATAGTCCTCTCTATCAGCTTCTGTTTCCATCTGTTCAATTGAGTTGCTGGTTGGAGGCTCTGAAAGGTTTCTCTCCTCGATGAGATCTCATGTGTGTCTTCAGATGTCCAGTACGAATGAAACCTTTATTGCAAACCAAGCAGATGAAAGGTTTCTCTCCTGTGTGGATTCTCATGTGTCTCTGTAAATCTCCACTGTGTGTAAAAGGTTTCTTACAAACTGAGCAGCTGAAAGGTTTTTCTCCTGTATGAGATCTCATGTGTGTCTTCAGTTGTCCAGTATGAATGAAAGCTTTATCACACACCATGCAACTGAATGGTTTCTCTCCTGTGTGGATTCTCATGTGAATCTGTAAATCTGCATTGTGAGTAAAAGGTTTCTTACAAACTGAGCAACTGAACCGTTTCTCTCCTGTGTGGATTCTCATGTGTTTCTTCAGATTACCACTTTCACTGAAAGTTTTAAAACAAACTGAGCAGCTGAAAGGTTTCTCTCCTGTGTGGATTCTCATGTGTCTCTTCAGATGTCCACTATCAATGAAAGTTTTCCCACAAACTGAGCAGCTGAAAGTTTTCTCTCCAGTATGACATCTCATGTGTGCCTTTAGATTTCCACTATCACTGAAATTTTTCCCACAAACTGAGCAGATGAAAGGTTTCTCTCCTGTATGACATCTCATGTGTACCTTCAGATTTCCCTTTTTGCCAAATCCTTTCCCACAGTCAGAGCAGCTGAATGGTTTCTCACTTGCACTACACCTGGAAACGCTGACAGGAACTTCATCATTATTCAGAGAGTTTAAACCTGACTGAGGTTCTCTGGTCTCCTTCCAGTCATCACTGTCATCAGTCTCAAGTTCAGAAGAGTCTCCAGTCCTGTAAACAGTATCAGGTTCTGGATGTCTGTCTAGATCAGAGTTCCTGGCTGGTTCTGGTCCTCCACAGTCCTCTCCATCAGCTTCTGTTTCCATCTGTTCAGTTAGTCTCTGATGAAGCTGTGAGGACTGAGGTTTCTCTTCATCATCTTCACTCTTCACAGGGACAGGAGTTAATGTGAACTTGGTGATATCAGCCTCCTCCAGTTGAAGCTGCTCTCCCTCCTGACTGGTCCAGAGGTCCTCCTGTTCCTCTTTAATGTGTGGGGGCTCTGGGTCCTCCTGGTCCAGACTGGAGCTCCACTCCTGCTGCTCAGAGGGAACCTCTTCTTTAACCTCCAACAGCTGCTGGATATCTGCAGGACAGAATGAAGTACAGACATTACTGAGTGCAAACAATCGAATCTCAGAAGAGATTAATCAAAAATGACCATTAATGAAGTGATGGACCATTTTCTGAAGGAGTTCAGCTGATGAACAACCAAAAGGTAGACAAACTACTTCTGCTGGTTCAGATAAAAATTGATTATCCAATACTGTGGCTCAATTATATTATCTGATCTCAATTGTGTGTTTTATTATTTTAATGGCCAATTTCAACATCAGGTTAACGGACAACAGTTGAAAAGTAGCCTTTTGGTTAACACTGGCACATTTACAGTGACTTTAGAAGAAGAAGAAGAAGAAGAAAAAGAAGAAGAAGAAGAAGAAGAAGAACAACAACAACCTTTATTAGTCCCACTAGGGGAAATTCAATTTTTACACTCTGTTGTTAACACTGTTGTTAACACACACATGCACATACAGGACCCATATACATGCATACAACCTGGTTCCCTTTTCATCCATAATCCTGGATAAAACAACATACCCCATCCTTCTGTGAACTACAATTTCCAAGATTTCTGATCCATTTTATTTTATTCTATTTTCTTTTTATAGGTGTCTTATTCCTGTATATATGTTTATATTCCTGTATATTTGTTTACACTCCTGTATAATTGTTTATATTCCTGTATATTTGCCTATATTTTTTGTAAATTTGTATGAACACTTGGGTGTTTTTTTTTGTAAATGTGCTGCTGTAACAACAAAATTTCCCCACTGTGGGATTAATAAAGGTATATTCTATTTTATTATATTAGACTTCATCAGACTACATTGGACTGGTTGTCTTCAGATTTTCTTTGCAATTTTTTTTTTTTTTTTAATCACAAAGTGAGCAGCTGAATAGTTTCTCTCTTTTGTGGATTCTTGTGTGTATCTTCAGATTCCCCTTTTTGCCGAATTCTTTCCCACAGTCAGAGCAGCTGAATGGTTTCTCACCAGTAAAACATCTGGAATCACTGACAGGAACTTCATCATTATTCAGAGAGTTCAAACCTGACTGAGGTTCTCTGGTCTCCTTCCAGTCATCACTGTCATCAGTCTCAAGTTCAGAAGAGTCTCCAGTCTTGTCGTCAGTATTTGGTTCTGGTTGTGTATCTGAATCTGAGTTCTTGGCTGGTTCTGGTCCTCCACAGTCCTCACCATCAGCATGTGCTTCCATCTGTTCAGTTAGTCTTTGATGAAGCTGTGAGGACTGAGGTTTCTCATCATCATCTTCACTCTTCATAGGGACAGGAATGAATGTGAACTTGGTGATATCAGCCTCCTCCAGCCCTTGAAGCTGCTCTCCCTCCTGACTGGTCCAGAGGTCCTCCTGTTCCTCTTTAATGTGTGGGGGCTCTGGGTCCTCCTGGTCCAGACTGGAGCTCCACTCCTGCTGCTCTTCTTTAACCACCAACAGCTGCTGGACGTCTGCAGGACAGAAAGAAGTACAGACACATTACTGACCATTCAAACTAAAATCTCAAAGGCTGTTTTGTTCTCTTTGGCACCACCTAAGCGATAAGCAATAATTGCAACTGTGTTTTTGGAGCTCACTTCTCAGAGATCGCCGTATATGATTTTTTCCAGAATTTGCTGCCAAAGACACAAGTTCTTAATACTGCAAATGTAAGAGCTTTCACCAGCGGGCCTTAAGATCAATCACCACTGTGTTACCTCTTTCCTTGATAGTGACTAGGGAGGTAACGGTTACCGGTTTCACATTAAAACCATGCTAAAATTCACATGGTTAGTATTACAGTTTCAAATTTGAATCATCATTAAAACCGTGTTTGATTATTGTGAGTGATTTGCAAGCCTGGCGTAATGTTGGCATGTGTGCAACATAGGGAGAGTGTTATGGGCCTGTGTGTTTCCCCAGGTACCACCGTTCTCCCCATGGTTGACTTCATTTATTCCTTGAGGTTGCGGGGCTCTGTCTCTGAGTCCTCTTTCACCTTTGTCAGGGAGGTTGTATTCCTGTCTGAGGGTGAGACGTCTTATCTGTGCAGCTGTGTCTACAGTATGGAGTGGAACCCGTTGCTGGGGCAACCAAGGTCACAGAGAAGTGGAGTCCCTCTAAGTCTAAACAGGGTATGCCACTAAAACACTGAGCACCGGGGTAACGGTCAGAGCTGTGAGGCCTTCACGCAGCGAACACCTCACTGGTGGAGACCTGACAAGTTTCCTAGATCAAGCTGCAATAAAAGCCTTCTGTGTCAGACATCAACGGATCCTGGACCTCTTCCCTCCTGCTGAATGAGTTAACCAGTCTAAAAGAAATTCCACAACACTCCTGTTCATCCAGTAAAAGAAGGTGGCTGGTCGCAGCTGAATCGTATTGCTAATCATGGCTAGAGAATAAAAGACGTTGAGGGAGCGGCGGACGGACAAGTGGACCAATAGCCGTAGTCGTGTGACTCATAATCTGTGTGTGAATAGTGACACTCGCAAATTGTTATATTTTCCTTCAGCTGAGGAGGTAGTTGGGCGGTGGAAGGAGCACTTTTAGTAACTCTTGAACTCAACAAATACATGCAGGGACAATGGAATGTGAAATTGGCCAGAGAATTGGAGAAGCAGGGGGACGCATTGCTTTCACTTTACTGCATTGTTGTGACGAAAGCTCTCGATCTACCAGTCAGTCTTTGTTCCTACTTTCACCTATGGTCATGAGGACTGGGTCATGACCCAAAGAACTACATAACAGATACAAGCGGCTGAAATGTTTTTTTTTTTTTTTTCAGGAGGGTGGCTGGCATCTCCCTTAGAGATAGGGTGACAAGCTCAGCCATCCGTGAGGGACTCGGAGCAGAGCCACTGCTCCTTTGCATTGAAAAAAGTCAGGTGAGGTGGTTCGGGCATCATACCCCCTGGGCACCTCCCAAGGGAGGTGTTCACACTGGCCTGGGAATGCCTCAGGACCCCCCAGTCAGAGCTGGTTAATCTGGCCTGGGAAAGAGAAGTTTGTGGTCCCTGGAGCTGTTAACCCTGTGACCCGAACCTGAATAAGCGGCTGACGATGAGTGAGTGAGTGAGCTGTCTTGCACTCAGTAATCTTGCTTTTAATCGGTTTATGCACTTTTAACTATTAACTTCTTTTTCTCTTTGCTGTCACCTGACCTAAACAGGCATTTTTTCTCAATAATTAGTTGCTTTAGCTCTGGGGTCACCCAAGGCTTTAAGGAAATAATAACGTCCTCGCAGAATTTTATGTATCCTGAGATAGCAAGCGCTGCATCATCGATGGTATCAGTCCTGTCTGTCACAACATCCCAGTCCATGCACTCCAGGCAATCCTAGAAGGCCTCTCTTTTCAGGCTTCACTCGTGATAAGCGCAGCTTATAGGCAGGCATCAGCCTGACCATGTTGTGGTCCGAGCTCCCCAGACCAGGCAGTGCCTTAGAGTAGGCTCCCTGTATGTTTCAACAGCAATGGTCAAGACAAGCTTCATTGTGGGTGACGCAGGTGACAAACTGCTGACACATCGGTAAATGGTCCTTCAAGCTGCAGAGATTAAAGTCCCCCAAAATGAATTTGACCCCATCAGGAGCCTCTGCCTCAGCCTGTGATACAACATCATGTATGACACCTGAGTGTTCACAGAGGGGCAATGTAAACAACAAAAAGTCTTATTTGGTGCATTTTGCAAGGCTCGTAATAAGGCCTTAGGCTAAGCGCCAGTAATTCAATGTCCTTTATGCAGCAGTAGTATCAGTAACAGTAATAGTAGTAGTAGTAGTAGTAGTGATATCAGCAGTAGTATCAGTATTACTAGTAATAGTACTAGTAGTAGTAGTGGCACCACTAGTAGTGGTGGTGAAATATGATTTATAAAGTTTAGCTTGCTTGACTTACCTTCTTCTTGGGACAGGTGTGTTTGGTGCGGCTCGGCCATGAGGAGGTAGTCAACAGCATAATCAGACAGGTGTGTTGGAGGTCTAACCTCCCTGCGAGGTCTCCGGTGTACCACTTGTGGATGGGCTCCAACATCAGTATCCTCAGGCTCCATTATCTTCAGTAATTACTGGATCTGGCTTCAAGGACCACCTGGAACCAGAATCAGAATCAGCTTTAACAGCCAAGTGTAAACACAATCAAGGAATTTGACTTCGGTATATTGCTGCTTTCAATGTACTGACAGAAAAATACATGAAACCCGCCATAAGACCGGATGTTGTTTTTAATGTGCGTTTACCCCCAAAATAGTAATAAAGGTACAATATTTAGAACCAACCTGCTCTGTGGAGCCGAAGCTGAGGGCTGAAAACAGCGTCCAGTAGTTTCCGTTGTCGCTCGTTCTCCTCTTTGGATCGAGAAAGTTCCTCCTCAAACATTTTCACACGACGACAGAAACTTTTTCTCCACTCAGACTCCGTCAGAAACACTGTTTGCTCTCCATCAAACAGCCACTCTGACTAGCGCTGTGTTGCTAACCAGCTAGCATGCTAAGCTAACTTCAGTAGCTCTGTAGGCTACCGGGAGATGAGTCAGAGGTAAAACATTCACAACAAAAGGTGAAGAGCACAAAGTCCATTCAGACAGGTTTATCCGGACATACAGAGGCTCTGATGGATCAGGACTGCTGGAGCTCACACACACTTTCTCTACACAACAAAGACACTCTGCTAGCAGACATGTTTCCGGTGGACGCCATCTTGAGCAGACAGAGTCAAGTTAGCCTCAGTGAAGAATACTACTTCCGGGTCACAGTAGCGTGGTTGAGCTTCAAAATAAACGACCAAAAATGTTATTGAAGTTAAATACTTCTAGCTAGTTAAATACTTCTATACTTTTAGCACGCAAGCTAAATGAATAAAATAGATGATCTATATTTATACATACACAGAGATTCCTTTTTCAGCCCCTACCAGTTTACTACTTTATTATGTTTTGTTTTAACAGGTATCTTATTGTTTAAGTTTAGCTGCTTTTATTGTCGTGTGAGGCACTTTGTAACATCTGTTTTGAAAAGTGCTATATAAATATAAAAATAAATGTATTATTTAATCATTATTGTCATCATTATTATAGCACACACTCACAGTGAAGAATATATATATATATATATATATATATATATATATATATATATATATATATATATATATATATATATATATATATATATATATATATAAAAAATTAGGGCTGTCAGTTTAACGCGTTAATTAGATTAATTAATTATGCTGCAGATTAACGCGCTATAAAAATTAACGCAATTAATCATGAGTGGCAAGTCAATGCGCAAGCATTTTAAATTTGGCCCATTGAGTGACCCGTAGGCTGCAGTGGCGTCACTTCGTACCTCCGCCACTCAAAAGCAGGGTGACTGACAACAGAGATGGACGCGACACAGGAGAGCGAGGCGAGCCCACTCGGACCTGTCACTCGGACTCTGACTCGGACTAGGAGCAGCGGGGGCCTCTAGCCCGCTACAAAGCTGAGCCGTGCATTGAATGCATGAGTGTCCACTGGAGTGGTGGCAGCTCACCAGGAGCTGATGAACAGCTGTCCTCTCCTCCTACCTGGCTACCGCTGCCACGTCTGGGCCAGGTGAGAGACTCTTTTCACTGCAGGTAACATCATTGAAAAGAAGAGAGCAGCCTCACACTCACACAATGTAAACAAGCTTGTTTGTCTGAGCAACTGGCTCAAGGACACATAGAGTTGTCTGTTGTCAGTTCCTGTAACGTTAGCTGACCCTTTTAAAGGAAATGCTGTTGGCATCTTGCTATTGATGTTGCCTTATTTAGAGGCATGTTATACTATTCATTTTGAATTGCTGTATTGAGTCAGCTTTAGTATTCATTTTGATTGAGAGTCTGCTTATGTGCCTATTTGAGACTCAGCCTTATTTTATTTCTGAATTTTATTGATTTTATTTAATTGTATTTGTATTGCATTTTTGAGAAATGCACCTTCATTTTCATTTATAAAGCACACTTGACCAATAAAAATGTGGATTTCAAATCTTCTCTTCTTGGTGTATTCTATTGATTAGTCATGCACTACAATTTTGTAATGTCCTAGAATTCAAATTCTTTATTTGGGGGCCTTTAGCAGGTATGAGATTAAAATGTGATTAATTAGATTAATTAATTACAAATCCTGTAATTAATTAGATTATTTTTTTTAATCGCCTGACAGCACTAATATATATAGTACCGTGGATTACTAGCCTAGCGCTGAGCGCGGGGCCAGTTTCCACCGTGTAGCGGGCTGACGCTGTTCTCCTCCGGGCTGCTGTTGGCGCTACACGCCGCTCTGATGGACACTAACACACGTGGAGGATAAGTTAACAAATCCCCGAACATGTCTGTGACCAGCCAGCGGTACTGGTCCATACAGGAGCGCTGCTCGGTCCCACTTCAAGGACTCACTGGTACCAGCTGAAAGATGCTGATGTTATAAAACACACAAGCTGCTCCAGCTGTGCAGCGACACATCTGTTGTGATCTGGATCACCTGATGGGCGCTCACATCTGAAATATCTAAGTCTTTCTATACAAAATACAGATATTATGGCCCCTCAATAACCATCTTTACCTTAGCTTCATGACAGAATGGATAACCAACCTGAAAGATTACAAGTCCAGGTAGGAGATATTATACATGTACATATGTGTATATCTTATATACTGTTGTCATAGTGGTGGGAATAGCAGTATTGTACAGCTTGTGCAGGACCAGAATCAACTGTGAAGACCTGATATGCTTTGCTCTGTAGGATAACATTAAATTGTTTTGTGTCTTAACTCGAGACATTATGATTTCAAATGTTTTTTTTAAGTTTGTTTTTCATGTTGCCGGAATCTATGTGACAGCAGCTTCTGTACACAGTCAGGGAAAGACCGGCTTCTGTAATCAGCAGAGATCCTGTTGATTTCAAGTGTCTGCATTTGGTGTGCATGCAGGAGTTGCAATTTCTTGAGCTGGGGCAGCTCATCTTGGCATTTCTGAATCTGTGTTGTACCATGTACAACAGCTGTCTGAGGTTATCAGGAATCATCAATCACACAGTACGGTCCCTCCAGTAGTTGCTGGTGTGGCTGTTGTTGAATGGAGTAGGACTGTGTGGTGACCCCACCTCAACATAGACAGATAAACGATTATAACAAATCAACAAATGTATCTCCGTATAAAACACTGAATATTGTGTTATTTAAACAAAATGACAAGAAAAAAAAACGGTGTTGTCATATACGTACATTTTTAATATTTTCTTATTGATTTTTTTAAATTGTTTTCATCCCCCACATCATGAGACACTTTCTCTGATGCCAAAATGTTCTTAAATTGAAAAACAGACATCACACTGCCGAATCATGTTCCATAAAAAATCCAAAGAATTTTGTTTATTTATGTTGTGGTTATGACAGTATTACCTAATATTGTCTTAGCTTAAACAAAATGGATCTGTCAGGAGTTAACGTTATGCACTTTGGCTAAGCAGCTCAATCAAAATAGTAACATTATTGATGAGTAGTTCCAGAGCGATAACGTCAAGTTAGACAAGTGAAATTTAGAACAAGTACACGATCATTAAAATAACGTTAACACCTAATGTTACATCTTAAATGCGGTGGCAAGCATTTACAAAAAAATTCAACCTTATCAGTCTAATTAAGAAACCCAAGCTGAGATTCTTGCCTTCATTTCCCAGTAACACAGAAGTTAGTGTCTTCATTTTCTGTACTGCCAGTATTCCCCAGTGAAAGTGAATATTTGAGAGGTGTACAGTTACAAGAGGGATTTAAAGCAAATCTTCAACATTTGATTGACCACTAAAAGTGGGCAGCTTTAGATTGTAGCATGATGTGGAGCTACAGAGGACTGTGGCTCCTAACACACCTCCATCCTCAATAAAAGTCACAGCTTGACTGATGTCATATTATTATCGGTTGGTACTAGCTTACAAAAACGCACATCATTTGTGTTATTGAATTTTTTTTTACATATATTGTTAAACAGGTGTAAAATATGACTAGGGATGTGACCTAAAAGAATTAAAAGGGCATTTTTCATTCCATCGACTTTAATCCATGCAGGTAGGCAAGAAATGACCTCACTGAGACACGGTGGTATGACAGCTGATATTTCTGTATCACTTGCCAGATAGCGGCAGGGTGTACAGGCTGTTGCTTGTCTTTTAATATCTTTTGGCTCAGCACAGGCATCTCACCTCACTAATAACATCAATGCTTGTTAGAGGGGTACTGCAGAATGGTTCATCTGAACCAGCAGATTTACTTCTGTTGCTGTCAAAAACACAGATGAATTTTGATGTGTGACAGTCTGGTGACTCTCATGTTTAAAACTTTAAGTCTCCAGTCTGACTCTTGTTGTCAGTCTCACATCCAGGAGTGTCTCCAGTCTTGTCAATAGTATCTGGTTCTGGATTTCTATCCAGATCAAAATTCCTGGCTGGTTCTGGTCCTCTGCAGTCCTCTCCATCAGCTTCTGTTTCCATGTGATCAGCTGAGCTGCTGTCTGGAGGGCCTACCTCTCTGTTCTCCTCACTCTGAGTTTGATAAAATTGAAAGGACTGTTTTTGATGGTTTTTCAAATGGTTTTTGAGTTGAGAAGACCAAGTGAATCTTTGGTCACAAAAGCTGCAGCTAAATGGTTTCTCTCCAGTGTGGATTCTCATGTGTGTATGTAAAACTCCACTTTCTGTAAAAGATTTGCTACAAACTGAGCAGCTGAAAGGTTTCTCTCCTGTGTGAGATCTCATATGTACCTTCAGTTTTCCTCTGTCAGCAAAACTTTTATCACACACTGAGCAGCTGAATGGTTTCTCTCCTGTGTGAGATCTCATGTGTTTCTTCAGATTTCCACTTTCACAGAAACCTTTACCACAAACTGAGCAGCTGAATGGTTTCTCTCCTGTGTGGATTCTCACATGCTTCCGCAAATCTCCACTTCCTGTAAAAGATTTCTGACAAACTGAGCAGATGAAAAGTTTTTCTCCTGTGTGAGTTATCATGTGTCTCTTCAGATATCTTCTGGCACCATATCTTTTCCCACACTCAGAGCAGCTGAATGGTTTCTCACCAGCACTAAACCTTGAATCATTGTGTTCAGTCTCAAGTTCAAAAGAGTCTCTAGTCTCATCATCAGTATCAAGTTCTGGATGTCTATTTGGATCTGAGTTCCAGGCTGGTTCTGGTCCTCCACAGTCCTCGCCATCAACTTCTGTTTCCATTTGTTCAGTTTGTCTTTGATGAAGCTGTGAGGACTGAGGTTTCTCTTCATCATCTTCACTCTTCACAGGGACAGGAGAGAATGTGAACTTGGTGATATCAGCCTCCTCCAGCTCTTGAAGCTGCTCTCCCTCCTGACTGGTCCAGAGCTCCTCCTGTTCCTCTTTAATGTGTACTGGGTCCTCCTGGTCCAGACTGGAGCTCCACTCCTGCTGTTCAGGGGGAACCTCTTCTTTAACCACCAACTGCTGCTGGATGTCTGCAGGAAACAGGAAACACACAGACATTAATATAGATGCAGTTAGGCTGAATCCTTGCTGCAGCAGCCCCAGGTTCAAATCCAGCCTGGAACCCTTTGCTGCATGTCGTCCCCTCTGTCTCCCCCTTTCGACACTATCACCGTCAATAAAATGGAAAACGCTCCAAAAACATAATATTAACAAATAGAGAGACAGCACAAACTCCTTATTATAGCCTCAACAGTTTTGAGTCTCTTATCAAATCTTCTTACAATCTTTTCTGTGATCACATGCCGGCACACGAAGATGTGGTGGCTGGTAGCTCCCATGAACTTTGCTTTTAATTTGTTGTCTTTTGGTCTTAATACTGGAGCAAATGTGGCCTTTGACAGAATACACTCCTCAGCATCATAAAAGAAAGCGTGAGGATAAAGTGCAGCATACTTTGAGACAATCGCCTCAAACTGCATTATCCTGACTAGCTGAGTTGACTGCCCCAGCAGGAGAGAGGATGGGAGCTAAGCTAACCCAGCAAATACCTAAGGCTATTCCACTACCCAGCCTGCACCTGGCTGTCTGGTCTCAAGAAAATAAGATGGACGTAATTAGACCTCAGCCTAACCGGAAGATAGGAGTCTGCTGTACCTAAATATTTACAGAGACCTGGCTCCATCGTGGCATCAAGTTGGTGTCTAGTGGTGAGGCTGCAGAGTGCAACTAACTGAAGCCTCTCCCGTGTGCCATGCATGTTGGAGAGCTACGGTGGCCGATGCTAAAACATGAATGTCCCTCTAGAGTAGAACATCTGGAGCAGAGTCAGTGTGTAGAGTGTGTGTTCTTGGGAAATGAGTTACACTCGCAGTAGCGCACGAACAGAGCAGGAGAGAGAGAGAGAGAGAAGGAGAGAAAGAGAGGGGGGAGAGAGAGAGAGAGAGAGAGAGAGAGAGAGAGAGAGAGAGAGAGAGAGAGAGAGAGCCGGGGACAACAAGAAGAGACAACATGGACACATTAGGAAGGTATAGTAAAGAAAATGAGTGACTCCAGGACCATTTCAATTTTACTGACAACACAAGGGCAGAGTGTAGAGTCTGCAAGAATATCATATAGAGCCACAAACAACCTGCACAGGCAAACAACCTGAGAACAGTCCACCAATCAGTGCAATGGGAATATATTCCCTTCCCTGTCAAAGTGGAGAAATGCCTTATACCAGGTTTCCGGAACCTTTTTGGCTGAGAGCCATGAACACCACATATTCTTAAATGTAATTCTGTGAGAGTCATACAATATGTTTAAAACTAAATTCAAGTAAATGTGTGCATTTTATGTAATACCAACACTTTTAAAGTACAATAAGTCCATGGATCCATCCATCCATCGTCAACCGCTTATCCCGTTAGGGGTCGCGGGGGGGCTGGAGCCGATCCCAGCTGGCATAGGGCGAAGGCAGGGTTCACCCTGGACAGGTCGCCAGTCCATCGCAGGGCACATAGAGACAGACAACATATAGACAGACAACCATTCACACTCACATTCACACCTACGGGCAATTTAGAGTCATCAATTAACCTAAACAGCATGTCTTTGGACGGTGGGAGGAAGCCGGAGTACCCGGAGAGAACCCACGCTTACACGGGGAGAACATGCAAACTCCACACAGAAGAGCCGCAAGCTGGAATCGAACCTGCGACCCTCTTGCTGTGAGGCGACAGCGCTAACCACTACACCACCGTGCAGCCAGTACAATAAGTCTCTGAATTATTTTTAATAACAAGCAAAGCAAAGCAAAATACGGACACCCCACTTGAACAAACTGCCTCATGTGCGTTGCCTATGCGATAGATAGATAGATAGATAGATAGATAGATAGATAGATAGACACAACGACATGTGTGTTTGCCACTTTGTTTCTGAACTCTCCCCCGCTGGCGAGCTGCGTCGCCTCCCTTTTCACCGCAGTGTGCCTGCTGACGTCATCGCGCTGAGATGCGTATATTTAGTGCGACAGAGTTCAAGGAAGTAAAACAATGGAGAGCAGCGAGTCCTGCGGTGGTCAGTGTTCTTTTCAACGTGATGGTGAAGCGGTAAACAAAGCAGACGCCTATATCAGCCGGACTTCCTCTGATCGCTGCCTCATAGCGAAGCGGCTTTCTAGTCACTATTTTTGTTCCTGGGATATTGCAGTTTTTACACCGGATTCAGTATCTCGGGAACTGAAGGTCGTAGAGACTCGGGACAAAAACTAGTGTGTTCAGCTGAGATTGGAGAGTTCAGCAACCCATCAAACCCCCTTCTAGATGCAGCTAACATAACAATTACATTAGTAATTCATTTTGTGCATAATTTTATATTTTTGTTGATAATAAATTAATTAAAGCAACAAAATAACCCCAAGAGCCGTTTGGGAGCCGAAAGAGCCGGTTCTCTAAAAAGAGCAGGAATTCCCATCACTACTGTAGAAACATGGAGGAGCAGCATGGTGGACTCTGCAGAGAGGACCGGCTCCCTTTGTAGACATGAACGACTCATAATGAAAGCACAACAATTCTTATGTTCAGGTGATTATACACTAACGAAAACATACTTATTAATATTATATTCCATTTTTGCCAAAAAATACTCCTTATTGTTACACACTGTTCCTTTAAGATTTCAGCCATATTATCTGCCCAGAGAATTAATTTCCATTTACATTCATCCTGATGCAAACTCAAAAACTGCACTACAGGAATACACAGCTGTCACTGCTTTGTTGCCGTGTTTTTCTTGTGTAGCATACATGGACGAGGCTACAAGTGTATTTCCATGTCCATGCGTTGCAGAATGACAATGAATGATCCTTGAATTAGCAGCGTAATTCCTGCTGTATTTCATATCAGAAGGTGGAAAAGACATTTTTAACTCAGGGAGGTTAAGTGATTATTCATCTATAAGCATCAACGATTGCTATGTGATCACATCAACACACAGTAAATATTAAGTCAGGTCACGTGACTTTAATTTTTTTATTTAAAACCAGTTTTTATGTTAAAGTCTCGTATTTCATTTAAAGATTTCTAACAGGGGTATGTAGCTTTCCCTCTCAAGACGATTCAGTATGTCTCTTGATACATGGTCTGTGATACGATTCAACAACTATACAGTTAACCACATAATGAGCAGGGTTATTACAGTACATTAAAATGAAGGTAAGCAGTGAAAAATCTTTGTAGTAAACTGAAACTAAATACAAATTAAAAAATCCTTTAAGTAAAACTAAACTCAAACAATGTTGCCTGGCTAAAAAACTAATAAAAATAGAGTAAAAAACGTAACATAACCTCATGTCAGTTTCAGGTTTTTAGCTCGGTCACTGCTGAAAAAAAGGAGACAAAGCTTGAATTTCCATCAACTCTAATGACGTTGAACCACAGAAACTGAACTGACATTCCAGGAGATGGCGCTATTTCACAATTACTTCACATCCGACGCTAACTGCTATCGCCATCTTTGTTTTTGGCCTTCGCCATCTTAGTTTGTGCCCGTTGCTAGTTGAAACTAGAGACTGAGACCATAAACTCATGCTAACAATGTTGATTGAGGTCATAAATCAGAGAAAAGGAGGCTCATTTTCTCATAGACTTTAATACAAATTGTAAGTTTCTCCACTGTGGGACTAATAAATGAATATCTTATCTTATCTTATACAACCAGAAGAGTCGCCCCCTGCTGGATATTAGAGAGAATGCAGGTTTTAAAGGTTCTTATGCATTGATCTCACTTTTCAGACCTGGAGATGAATGCTGGGTCTTGAATACATTTAATCTTTTTTTTTTTTTTTAATCTTTTCTTAAAGACCCCGATGACCACATAGAGTCACATTATAACACACTGTATCAGTAATTCTAATGCATTATGAAATATTGATCCTTGCAAATAAAGTCAGCGGGTGACAATGTTATTAAGTGTTACTACTAATACTTGGCATTATAAGCCACTGTAAAACGCTTTATAATTCCTTATGATTATTATAATAAAGCCTTATGACTATTATATGTATTTATAACTATAATTATAGAGTTATCTGATTAGAATGCATTGTTTATAATGTATTATAGACATGGCCGTCATAGAGAGTGTTACCCAAATGGTAACTGCTTCAGCACATGCAAATGATTATGAATAAATGTCTGCTGTTCATACATTACCAAACACAGTCAACATCTATTACTTTCCTTCTGAATATGGACGGATCTCAGAGGGTTAATAGAGACGTTGGCCCTCCGTGTGCCAGACTGAAGTGGTTCCTAACAGCTGAGTAATGCTGCTAATAATGTAAATTTCCCCACTGTGGGACTAATAAAGGAATATCTTAAGGAATATCTTATCTTATCTTAATAGTTAGCAGCAGTCAGTAAGCAGTGTGACAGGTTGTTTACTGGAACAAGCGTTTGTTAAATGTGAGAAAAGAAGCGAAATAAAATCACAAACAGAAACAGGTTCAACACCGTTCGGTTACCGGAGAGCTCACAATACAACCTGTACATGCTGTTGTACCAGCGGCTGGTCTGAGGTCAGTAAACAGACAGAAGAAGTGAAGAGAACCAACCTGCTCTGTGGAGCCGAAGCTGAGGGCTGAAAACAGCGTCCAGTAGTTTCCGTTGTCGCTCGTTCTCCTCTTTGGATCGAGAAAGTTCCTCCTCGTACTCTGCTATCGTTCTTTCAAACAGCCCAAATATCTCTTCAGCAGCCGCAGTTAGTCGCTGCTTCACCAACGCTCTCAGCATTTGGACTTTACTCATTTTCACACGACGACAGAAACTTTTTCTCCACTCAGACTCCGTCAGAAACACTGTTTGCTCTCCATCAAACAGCCACTCTGACTAGCGCTGTGTTGCTAACCAGCTAGCATGCTAAGCTAACTTCAGTAGCTCTGTAGGCTACCGGGAGATGAGTCAGAGGTAAAACATTCACAACAAAAGGTGAAGAGCACAAAGTCCATTCAGACAGGTTTATCCGGACATACAGAGGCTCTGATGGATCAGGACTGCTGGAGCTCACACACACTTTCTCTACACAACAAAGAGACTCTGCTAGCAGACATGTTTCTGCTGGACGCCATCTTGATCAGACACTGTGACGTAAACCTCAGTGAAGAATACTACTTCCGGGGCACGTTTTAGCTGCTGAGCTTCAAAATTGTGTTATTGACATTTAAGACTTAAAATAGATGATATCTACTTAAACATACACAGATTCCCTTTTCACCCTCTACCATTTCACCACTTTGTTTTAACAGTTACCTTTTTAACTTTCTCTGCTTTTATTGTCTTGTGAAACACTTTGTAACATCTGTTTTGAAAAGTGCTATACAAATAAATGCATAATTGTGATTATTATTATTATTATGATTATTATTATAGCACACACTCACAGTAAGTGTGGCAGCATTCAGTCTCTAAGTGTCTCTGAAGCCCGCTATTCAAATTGTACTGAATAAAGACAGATGTAATGATTTCCCAAATTCACAACATATTTTTATTTCATCTACAAACACTGGATTTCTTTTTTTTTTTTTTTTTTGAGATATCACTGAATTTGACAAAAATCATTTTGGATCAGAATCACAGTGAAGGCATGTCAACTTATACTTAAGCTGTCTCGCAAACATATCATATAGGTCACACAATATTAGGCTAACATGTCAGTAAGATTTCATGCTTCAGACTGGTTTATCCAGACATACAGAGGCTCTGATGGATCAGGACTGTTGGACAACAAAGGGACTCTGCTAACACATTGAAAGACATGACAGTTTGAAGGTTAATTTTTGAACTTGGAAGCAAATGCTTCTAAACATTTATCAAGGTGCAAGTAAGTCGTTGTTTGTGGAGCTTTCACCTACAATCTGGGCCGTCCTCAGAGAACCTGTTGCTCAGATGTTATTAACTGATGTGTTAAAATGTCACGTGTGCTGGGGCACACTGTAGTGCCATATGTTAACAAGGACTTCATAAAAAAACACTTGCTTTTTTCCTGATTCAACTCAACTCAGTCTGGAGAAAGATAAATATTTTATTACATTTTTAGAGTTGTGACAAAACACCGAACTACATTCAAAAGATGATGGTAGTGTGTTTCCATTTCCTTTAAGTTTCAAACAGAAGATACAAGTTTTGGTCTGAGAGTGTAAATCTAATATGTCATTTGTTTTTGTTTCTTGCTGCCAAATTGGTTTGAAAGTAAAGTTAAAGGACCAATATGTAATATATTTACTGTACTAAATGACTAATGAATGTATGTGAGCAGAGATTAATGCTGAATTGAAATACTGGGTTCTCCATCAACAACAGTATGTTCTCCTTTGAAATTTCCATTCTTATCCGTAACTTCTGTTTTTGTTTTGGCCGGTGTGATCCCGTCCACCCGCCAGGTTAACACCTTGTTGTATGAAACAAACTGGCATCCAAACACAGCCTTCTGCAACCATGGAAGCAAACCAACTGGATCAACAGAGATAATAGATGTTAACATTAGATTCTACTCGACTTGAAAAGCCTCAACATATCCCTCTGTCTGTGGAGATCTGTACGTAGAGGATTCATTTGTCTCACCACATCTCAATAAACACTCATGAACACACATGGAAGTGAAAAAAGAAAAAAGAACAATGTATGGGAGGACATACTATTTTCTATGTTGTAAATATTCTCCAAACAGATCAAAATATGTCAAGCCTATTAAAAGTACAGTACATCACATTAGCACATAAAATCAGATAAACCTGTCAAAACATCAACTTTCTCAATATAAACAAACTGCAGCAACCAAGTCAAGTGCATCACTCACTTATCGTCTCCCATACAGACAATAACAGCAGTTTAATAAAAGAGGAGACACTGTGAATGACCTAATTTTAAGTTGTTTAGGAGACTCATCTGATGTCAGACTTTTTAAATAGCTGTTACCCTTCACAATGAGACAGTGACAAGAGAGAAAGTAAAAGAAAACTATAAACCCTCATAATAAATATCAGACCAGAGGTCTCCCTCGTTCGTTTTAATATTTTATCTGAGTCAAAGGCACAAACGAAACTATTAATATTCAGCAGAACACTTAACACAGAGCAGGTGAGAAGTCTAAAACTGAAAAGATGCCCAACTCTAAATGCTGTTTGCTCTCAGCAGAAGAAGAATGAATTCTTACCGACATTCTCATTCTTCTGATTTTTGAGTATTTAAATATGACAGATGTCCACTGCTCTCGTTTTAAAAATCACTGTCATCACCGTCATCAGTCTGAGGTTCAGAAGAGTCTTCAGTCTTGTCATCAGTGTCTGTTTGTAAATGTGCACAATCAGTTTCCATCTGATCAACTGTGCTGCTGGATGGAGGCTCTGCCTCACTGTTCTCCTCAGTTTGACTTTGATGAACTTGTGAGGATCAACTTCCAACGCATTTATGTGTTTTGACCTGTAGACGCTGAGCAAATCTTTTGTTACAAACACTGCAACAGAAACATTTCTCTCCTGCGTGACTGTGCATGTGTTTCTGTAAATTTTCACTGTCTGTAAAAGACTTTGTACAAACTGAGCGGCTGTAAGGTGTCTCTCCTGTGTGAAGTTTCACGTGTTTCTCAAGGTTATGACTGTGGCCAAATCTTTTCCCGCAGTCAGAGCAGTTAAAGGTTTTCTCACCAATACTACATAGGCTGGTTTCCTTTCAATCACCACTGTCATCAGTCTCAGGTTCAGAAGATCAGGATGTAAATGTGTATCTCGATCAGAGTTCCTGGCTGGTTCTGGTACTCCATAGTCCACTCCATCAGCATGTTTTCATCTGTTCAGTTGGCTGGAGGCTCTGCCTTTCTGTTCTCCTCAGTTTGAATCTGATGAAGTTGGGGACTGACAACCAACACGTTTATGTTTTTTTTTTTTTTTTTTAACCTGTTGACACTGGGCAAATCTTTAGTCACAAAGATGGCAACCAAAGCTTTTCTCCCTATTCAGACTGTCATGTGATGTATCATACTTGCTATTTCTGTTAACGTTTTAACAAAAATTGTGCAACTACATGGTTTCTACTCTGTGCGACTTGCCAAGTGATGTGTCAGATTTACATATTGTATGAAACCTTTACCACAAATAGAACTAACAGGGGTTCTCTCCCGTATGAGTTCTCATGTGTAACTTCAGATGGTCCTTGCGCAAAAATCTTTTATCACAAACGGAGCAGTTGAAAGGTTTCTCTCCAGTGTGGATTCTCATGTGTGTCTGTAAGTATCCTTTATGTGCAAAAGAGTTCTTACAAACTGGGCAGGTGAAAGGTTTCTCTCCTGTATGAGTTATCATGTGTTTCTGTAACCTTCCACTCTGTGCAAAAGATTTCTCACAAACCGAGCAATTGAAAGGTTTCTCTCCTGTGTGACATCTCATGTGTACCTTCAGATCTACATTTTCAGTAAAATCTTTACCACACACTGAGCAACTGAAAGGTTTCTCTCCTGTGTGTCGTCTCATATGTCTATTCAGATGTCCACTTTGAATGAAGTCTTTACTACACAGTGAGCAGCTGAAAGGTTTCTCTCCTGTGTGATTTCTCATGTGTTTCCGCAAACCTCCACTACAAGTGAAAGATTTCTTACAAACTGAGCAGCTGAAAGGTTTCTCTCCTGTATGAGTTCTCATATGCACCTTCAGATCTCCACTTTCAACGAAATCTTTGCCACACACTGCGCAGCTGAATGGTTTCTCTCCTGTGTGTGATCTCATGTGTCTATTCAGATGTCCATTTTCAATGAAACCCTTTCCACACACTGAGCAGCTAAAAGGTTTCTCTCCTGTGTGGATTCTTGTGTGTTTCTGTAAACCTCCAAGCTGTGTAAAAGATTTCTGACAAACTGAGCAGCTGAAAGGTTTCTCTCCTGTATGAGTTCTCATGTGTCTCTTCAGATTTCCACTGATAGCAAATGTTTTCCCACACACAGAGCAGTTAAATGGTTTGTTGCCAGTACTGCATCTCAAATCAGTGACAGAGGCATCATAATTTAAACAGTTTAGACCTGACTGAGGTTCTCTGGTCTCCTTCCAGTCATCACTGTTTTCAGTCTCAGGTTCAGAAGCGTCTCCAGGCTTGTCAAGAGTATCTGGTTGTAAATATATATATCGATCTGAGTTCCTGGCTGGTTCTGGTCCTTCCCAGTCCTCTCCATCTGTTTCCATCTGTTCAGTTAGTCTCTGATGAAGCTGTGAGGACTGAGGTTTCTCTTCATCATCTTCACTCTTCACAGAGACAGGAGAGAATGGGAACTTGGTGATATCAGCCTCCTCCAGCTCTTGAAGCTGCTCTCCCTCCTGACTGGTCCAGAGCTCCTCCTGTTCCTCTTTAATGTGTGGGGGCTCTGGGTCCTCCTGGTCCGGACTGGAGCTCCACTCCTGCTGGTCAGGGAGAAACTCTTCTTCACTCAGCAACATCTGCTGGATGTCTGCAGGAAAACAGTAAAAACACACCGAGACTCTCATGTGTTTCTGTAGACTTCCAAGCTGTGTAAAAGATTCCTTACAAGCTGAGCAGCTGAAAGGTTTTTCTTCTGTATGAGTTCTCTTGTGTTTCCTCAAATTTCCACTACTGCCAAATGTTTTCCTCAACTCACCACAGCAAGATGGTTTCTCCCCAACACTACATCTCAAATCATTGACAGTAACTTCATTTTTGAAAGAGTTTAAACCTGACTGAGGTTCTCTGGTCTCTTTCCATTCATCATTATTGTCATCAGTCTCAGGTTCAGAAGAGTCTGCGGTATCAGGTTGTAAATGTGTATCCTGATCTGAGTTCCTGGCTGGTTCTGGTCCTCCACAGTCCTCTCCATCAGCTTCTGTTTCCATCTGTTCAGTTAGTCTTTGATGAAGCTGTGAGGACTGAGGTTTCTCTTCATCATCTTCACTCTTGACAGGGACAGGAGAGAATGGGAAACTGGTGATATCAGCCTCCTCCAGTTGAAGCTGCTCTCCCCCCTGACTGGTCCAGAGCTCCCCTTTAATGTGTGGGGGCTCTGGGTCCTCCTGGTCCAGACTGGAGCTCCACTCCTGCTGCTCAGGGGGAACCTCTTCTTTAACCACCAACAGCTCCTGGACATCTGCAGGAAACAGGAAACACACAGAAGTTACGGAGAAATGTTGTCATTCATTCACATCACAGCTGAAAAACTCCTTATTGAACTTGTACAGATCACTGAGCATCAAACAGCTTCACAGTGTTTTCTCAAGTCTCTGTACAACTTCTGTAAGTAACTGTAACATCACATTGCTGTAGTTCTGTGTTTTGATTTGTAGTTAAGCAGTTGAACAAATACTCACCTGTACATAGTTTTTTCGGCATTATTGCTACTCACACTCTGTGTGCACAGATACCAAACAGACTGACAGACCAACACAGATTGTAAAGATATAATGCACCAGTAGTGATCAGGTCATAAGCTGTTTCATGACAAAACAACTGGTTGCTACAACTACTGGTTGTAGCTGGTGATTTGATACAAGCATCCTTCAGAATAGATTTACAGGCCATATGTTATTTGAACCCCTCCAATGAATCACCACCTCACAGTGGTAGAGGGGTTTGTGTGCACCAGTGATCTTGGGAGCTGTGTTGTCGGGAGCATTTCCTCCTGGCAGGATCTCCCAAGGCAAAGTAGTGTCAGGGGAGGGGCCAGTCCAAGAGCGATTTACCGACCTCAATGAAACAGACTGCAGTACCTCACCTGGACAAGGGAGACCAGGGTTCTCCTCCTGTAACCAGACCTGGGAGGAGAGCTTGCCAGTGAACGTCTGATGGCTGGGCCTTGGCTCAATGATCTCAGGATCTTAAGGCACAGCCAGAGGGAGGACATTTCTTGGTTCAGGGATCTCAGAATTACTTCTCTGCTCTTTACAGATGATGTGGTTCTGTTGGCTTCATCAGACTGTAACCTTCAGTGCGTACTGGGGCGGTTTACAGCCAAGTGTTAAGTCGTCAGAATGAGAGCCAGTAATTCCAAGTCTGAGGCCATGGTCTCTGCTGAAAACTGGAAAAGTCTTTGCCCCAAGTGAGGGAGTTTAAGTAAGTATAAGTCTTGTTCACGAGTGATGGAAAAATGGAGCTGGAGATGGACAGGCGGTTCAGTGGAGCGTCGGCAGATATGCTGTACCAGACTGTGGTGAAAAGGTCTCTCAATTTATCAACCCTCACCTATGGTCTTGAATTTTGGGTAGTGACCAAAAGAATGAGACCACAGATACAAGCAGCCGAAATGCGCTTCCTCTGTAGGGTGGCTGGGCTCAGCCTTAGAGATAAGTTGCGTAGCTTAGACATCAGGAGAGAGCTCAGAGTAGAGCTGCTGCTACTTTGTGTTGAAAGGGGCCAGCTGAGATGGTTCAACATCTGATCAGGATCCTCCTGGACGCTTCTCTTGGGAGGTTTTCTGGGCATATCCAATTGGTAAGAGGCCCCATCGTAGACCCAGAACATGCTGGAGAGATTATAAACCTTAACTGGCCTGGGAATGCCTCAGGGTCCCAAAGGAAAAGCTGGAAAACGTTGCTGGGGAGAAGAATGTCTGGAATTCCCTGCTCAGCCTGCTGTCCCCGCAACCTGGCCCCGGATAAGTGGGAGAAAATAGATGATGGATGGATGTTATTTTGACATTGCCTTCAAAAGAGAATGATTGCACCTGCTTCCAAACAACGATCGTCCCTAAACAGTCTTCAGTGTCCTGCCTGAATGACTCCGGCCCTGTGGCACTACCCACCATTGTTCTGAAGTAGAAGAGAAACTGCATCTCAGTCAGTCTGAACACCAAGCAGTTAACTTTAGTTTATTAAGATCCCCATTAGCTACAGCACTGCGGCAGCTATTCTTTCTGGGGTCCACAAACAATGTGACAGTGCAAAAATAAACAGGACAAGACAAAAACATATGCACAGAACAACATAACATAGAGAAAGACCACAAGACAGAAACAGACTCAGACAAGCTCCTGACAATCAGAAAAAAAAATGGAAGCAGTCTGTTACTCTCCATTGTCCCATAGTTCTTGCAAATCATACATCCTACAAGAAGCAAGTAGCCTACATGAAAAACAGCCCTTTTCACTCAACTCCCGGTCCACTGACTCAAAGAGCCACAAAACCAGTCAACATAATTCAACTAATACTATATTACAGTATATACACACAAGTTGTTCAAAACTTAGCCAAACTACTGTCCACACTTTTCACAATCTCTAAGCAGAAGATAATGTGAACTTTCCTTTAGTAGCATGTCTGGTAGAATAGTCACATCTATCTAAACTAAAGGATAAATTCTGAAACAAAATAAGTGGAGTTTTTTTTTTTTAGAAAATATTTCTGATTAATACATATAATGAGTAAGAGTAATCTATTTTTAACCACTAAACAAGCTAGACCATAGCAACAAGACTGGACAATATTAAAGCCTGAAACACCTGCCTAGCTGAGTTTTGTGTACAAAAATGTGCATATCTTTTAATAACAGAAATACCAACATTTCCCTTCTTATAAATCTTATTTGTGTGTTTTTCCATGATAATTTGGCTGCCTGGACTTATAGACAATAGACAGATCATTTATGCTTAACTTTTACTCTGATGTGACTACAAAAAGCTCATGTTGGTGTTTGGAGGATGAACTCTGTACCCACCTACGACTTGCGGTTGAAAGACATGGCTGACAGTTTACATCTGGAGGGTCTGAGATTTTATATTGAAGGCAGAGGACATGTGTTTGATATGATCTGGGACCCTTTACTGAAATTTCTTCATGTGAAGACTAATGTTGGGTGTTGGATGTAAACCATTTTGCTGCGTATATCTGGCCTTTATTTATTTTTTTTTTTTTACCTGTTTTTCATCTGTCTATCTTTTAATGAGGAACTGTTTTCTTTAGTTCAAGTAATAGGTTGCTATTATCAGTGATCAGGAATGTGCTGTTTTTCGGTTTGTTTTTTTGGGGGGTGTAGATTCTGTACTGTTTCTGTTTTGTCTGTATTGTATCAACAAGCTATCTTTTGCTGGTTTTCTTTTTTTTTCTCCATCTGATAAGATATAACAGCTTGAAAATAATATATGATACAGAACATTTCTTAACTTAAGTAAAAATTTATGGAACAACACTTATGGTCTGTCTCTTCAATCTGCATGTTGTGTCTGCACAGTTTCTCCCAGTTAGGATGTTGTTCTTCTCACACTCCTGCAAAGGTTAGCCCACTGGGCTTCGTCTACTCTCAGTATAGTCATTAGTGCGCATCTATAACTGCGATATTATATTAATACAACTGATACACTATACTGGATTATCTTAATATAACTGCTATAGTACTCTATAGCTTACCATATATCATCATATTATTATATCTTATAGTTTATTACACAGTTATATTATACCATATTACACTGTTAAATGTACTGCATATTTTGCACTGCACTTCATATACATATGCATTGTATCTGTCACTTTAACTTGCCACTTTACCTTGACTTGTTTAATAGCTATATATACCTTTTATTTACTTTATTCTTATGCTATTATACTTTATTTTAGTTTTCTACCTATTCTTACTTTTTACACTGTACTACTTGCTATTTTTCATATCAGTGCAGCTGTAACACCAGAACTTCCCCCCTGGGAATCAGTACTATCTTATCTCTTATCTTATTTGACCTCCATTTGAATACAGTCCTAGTCCCTATAAACTACATTTGAATTGCAAGAACTGAATTTGAATCTTGAAAACTGAATGCTGAAGGCAGAGTTGACATTTCAGGGAGAATCAAATACAGCTTCAGATCAACTGAAGTCAATTTCACAATGTTACACTCAGTTTCAAGTTTATTGGAATTCAATTCCAAACTAATTAAATTTAAAATGATGCTGTTCAGATTCAGTTTTTTTCCAATGCAATTATTCAAGTTGAGCAATAAATAAATAATAAATTATTCATATTCGGTTTCTAGTGATACACATTTCAGCTCCACTGGGGCATTCCGTTAGAAATCAATCAATTTCTGATCTGTTTGACGAGATTTCCTACATGTAAGAGAGTTAGAAACTATTCAAACACTGGTCTGAGGTCAGTAAACAGAGATCAGTGATAACAGAAGTGAAGAGAACCAACCTGCTCTGTGGAGCCGAAGCTGAGGGCTGAAAACAGCGTCCAGTAGTTTCCGTTGTCGCTCGTTCTCCTCTTTGGATCGAGAAAGTTCCTCCTCGTACTCTGCTATCGTTCTTTCAAACAGCCCAAATATCTCTTCAGCAGCCGCAGTTAGTCGCTGCTTCACCAACGCTCTCAGCATTTGGACTTTACTCATTTTCACACGACGACAGAAACTTTTTCTCCACTCAGACTCCGTCAGAAACACTGTTTGCTCTCCATCAAACAGCCACTCTGACTAGCGCTGTGTTGCTAACCAGCTAGCATGCTAAGCTAACTTCAGTAGCTCTGTAGGCTACCGGGAGATGAGTCAGAGGTAAAACATTCACAACAAAAGGTGAAGAGCACAAAGTCCATTCAGACAGGTTTATCCGGACATACAGAGGCTCTGATGGATCAGGACTGCTGGAGCTCACACACACTTTCTCTACACAACAAAGAGACTCGGAAACAAGCTAACCAGACTAGACACCATCTTGTTTAAAAACAATAAAGGGAATCACATCCGGGTCATATCGTCCGTGAAAATAAAACATACAGATCTTTACTGACAAGTTTCCCATGTCGCCCTCAAAATATGTCTGATCATTTGAATAAACAAAAAAAAAAAAAAAGAAAATCAAATATGAACCAATACTCAGCTGTCATGCTGATGAGCTTCAGTTCTGACACTCAGATTCATTAATTTCTACAACGTCAGACGCCATATTGCTCAATGAGTAACATCCGGTTCCGCTGCAACTTGGTGGGTAATCTCCAAAATAAAAGCGAAGAGACGAATGATGGTAATATTTTCCAGCCTTCTTGTCTTTTTCTGCACCTCTGCTCCCTCAGCAATGCAAACGGTATTGTGTGATTTAAATCCTTTCCCTAAAATACATAGACTACATATACATTAACTTGACACTACAGTATATGTGCTCAGTGTACACATTACTATATCTCACAAACATCACAATCAGCACAGCTATGCCTGAGCTTTGCTTGAGCTTTGCTTGAGCGTGCCTGACTCCACCTGCAGGTGGATCACAGACTTTCTAACGGGCAGGAGTCAGCACGTAAGGCTGGGGAAGCAAGTCTCCGACACCCAGACCATCAGCACCGGTGCCCCCCAAGGCTGTGTCCTCTCCCCCTGCTATTCTCCCAGTACGCCAATAGCTGCACCTCCAGACACCAATCTGTCAAAGTCCTTAAGTTTGCACCACCCTCATCGGCCTCATCTCATAGGGTGAAGAGTCTGCCTACAGATGGGAGGTCGACCATTTGGCATCCTGGTGCAGCCAGAACCACCTGGAGCTCAATGCTCAGAAGACAGTGGAGATGGTGGTGGACTTCAGGAGGACCTCAGCCCTGCCCCCGCCCCTCATCCTGCACAGCTCCCAAGTCAACACGGTGGAGTCATTCCGTTTCCTGGGAACGACCATTGGCCAGGACCTCAAGTGGGAGCTAATCAGCTTACTCATCAGTAAGGACCAGCAGAGGATGTACATCCAGTGGCAGCTGAAGAAATTCAACCTGCCACAGACTATAATGGTGCACTTCTACTCAGCCATCATCGAGTCCATCCTCATCTCCTCTATCACAGTCTGGTTCACTGCTGCCACAGCCAGGGACAAGGCCAGACTGCAGAGGGTTGTTGGTGCTGCAGAGAAGGTGATTGGCTGTAACCTTCCCTCCCTCCAGGAGCTGTGGGGTTCTCCAACAGCCTATCTGCTGCCCCCCGTGACACTTTATTGTATTATATTATGTTATTCCTTGTATTTTCTTTTTTTAAAAATCCTATTTTTATATCTATATATATGTATATTGTTCCTCTTTAATTTTTACTGCTTAATGGTACCAATAAACTAAAGCAAATTCCTAGTGTATAGCTGATACACCTGGCAATAAAAAAAGATTTTGATTCTGATTCTGAACATAGCAACCTGTCCAGGGTGTACCCCACCTTCGCCTAATATCAGCTGGGACCAGCTCCAGCGCCATGGGGTTAGGGTTTGGGGTTAGGGGACTATCACAGGCCTGAGAGACACAGAGACAGGCAACCATTCACACTCACATTCACACCTATGGTGACTGGGAGGAAACTGGAGAACCCGGAGAAAACCCAGGCGAACAGTGGAACAACATGCAAACTCCACATAGAAGGTCCCACTGTGCTGCCCTAACATACATATAAATACATACATTTTATCACTCGCTGCTTTTTACTGATTAAACCAACTCTGTTTGAAGAAAGACTAATATTATTTTACTTTTTCAGAGCTCTGAGAAAACTGAACTAAATTAAAAAGATGATGATCGTTTATTTTGTTAAAGGACGGGTCCATCTGTGTTCTGTTTCATTTTTTTCAAATAAAAACTAAGTAAACTAATCAACAAGGTTATGAATAATGTGAACGCTAGCATGAGCTGATTCAAAGTTAACTGTGCTAAGTTTGGAAATAACTGAAAGGGTTGATGAGAGATATATTGACTGTTTTGTGAATTGTCTGGTCTAGTCTAGAAAATGGCAGTACAGTGGCTTCAGTTACTGTCGGAAGGGGCTGTCCGACATCGAGGCCACCATATATCCCAGTGAGAATCAGATTATGCAGGTGGAGAGTGGCACCAGTCAGCGCAAAACAAACCATTTTTAAATGGTTTATGACCGCAGCAGCATGAATATATATAAATGAGAAAAGAAAAACAGATAGTGTAAGTGGGGGTATTCACTTTTCTACTGTCTAAATATGCTCCAAACAGATCAATATACAGAATATGAAATGCATATAAAATTCACATTATCATATAAAATCAGATCAATCTATGAACTTGTCATCAGATAAAGAAACTACACCAACCAAGTCAAATTTATCAATCAATAATCACGTCCAGTGCAAAATGAGACTAGAACTAGAAAACACTGTGAAAGACCCAATTTAAAGTTGCTTAGGATATTCCACTGTGGTGCTCAGTCCTCGTCTCTGTAATGGTCTCAGTGTAAAAGTGAAACATTTATTGATAAAAAAACCCATGTAATAATTTCCAAAATTCACGTTTTTATCTAACAAAATATTCTGCTCTGAGCCATATTTCTTGGCATTCAGCCTTTTAAAAACTACATTTTCACTGCAGTTGAAAAACTGTTTGCTCTTCCACAAAAAGGAAGGCTGTATTTACAGACATTCAAAGCTTCAATAGAAAACCACAATAAAAACTCCCAGTGTAAAATAAAACCACTTTCAGTACAGTCCTATCCCCATCTACAGTACCAGTGCTGTCACACCAGACATTTTTTCAGTGCGTGCAGAACGGACAGCGAACTGTGAGGAAATAGCCGCCGATATTGACAAAAAGTGTACTGGATCAGAATCACAGACTCCACCTTTAAATAAGCCTATATGTTATTATCATTACAAAAAAATGTAAAATGACAGGTAATAAGAGTAACAGTGGTCTGTCAAAAATGACAGACAACAAGAAAGTCTAACACAACCACTGATGATGTAGGCACTCATAGAGGGACGTGGCAGAACTGAACCACATAGTGAGAGAGAGCTCTTTTCTAACAGGAAGCCAGAGGAAAGACAGTCGTAACACAAACTGCAACCCAATTGTTCCTCCTATGTGAGGTATCATGTGGTATGTCAGATTTATCTTTTTTCTAAAAGTTTTACCACAAACACAACAACTAACGGGAGTTCTCTTCTGTATGAGTTATCATGTGTACCTCCAGAACTGCCTTGCGGATGAATCTTTTATCACAAACTGAGCATGTGAAAGGTTTCTCTCCTGTGTGGATTCTCATGTGTATCTGTAAATATTGTTTCCGTGTAAAAGAAATCTTACAGACTGAGCAGGTGAAAGGTTTTGCTTCTGTATGAGTTCTCATGTGTCTCTTTAGATCTCCATTTTCATTGAAACATTTACCACACACTGAGCAGCTGAAAGGTTTCTCTCCTGTATGAGTTCTCATGTGTCTCTTCAGAACTCCCCTTTCAATGAAACCTTTATCGCACACTGAGCAACTGAAAGGTTTCTCTCCTGTATGACTTCTCATGTGTCTCTTCAGATCTCTTCTTTCAATGAAACCTTTACCACACTCTGAGCAGCTGAAAGGTTTCTCTCCTGTGTGAGTTATCATGTGCTTCTGTAAATTTCCACTCTGTGCAAAAGATTTCTTACAAACTGAGCAGCTGAAAGGTTTCTCTCCCGTATGAGTTCTCATGTGTCTCTTCAGATCTCCACTTTCATTGAAACCTTTCTCACACACAGGGCAGCTAAATGGTTTCTCCCCTGTGTGGACTCTCACATGTTTATGTAAATGTCCTTTCTGTGCAAACGATTTCTTACAAAGTGAGCAGCTGAAAGGTTTCTCTCCTGTGTGGATTCTCATGTGTTTCTGTAAATTTCCACTCTGTGCAAACGATTTCTTACAAACTGAGCAGCTGAAAGGTTTCTCTCCTGTATGTGATATAATGTGTCTCTTCAGATTTCCACTGATGCCAAATGTTTTCCCACACTCAGAGCAGCTAAATGGTTTCTCACTGGTTCTACATCTCAAATTACTGACAGGAACTTCATCATTTTTCAGAGAATTTAATCTTGACTGAGGTTCTCTGGTCTCCTTCCAGTCATCACTGTCATCAGTCTCAGGTTCAGAACTGTCTCCAGTATCTGGTTGTAAATGCGTATCTGGATCTGATTTCCCAGCTAGTTCTGGTCCTCCACAGTCCTCTCCATCAGCTTCTGTTTCCATCTGTTCAGTTAGTCTCTGATGAAGCTGTGAGGACTGAGGTTTCTCTTCATCATCTTCACTCTTCACAGGGACAGGAGTGAGTGTGAACTTGGTGATATCAGCCTCCTCCAGCCCTTGAAGCTGCTCTCCTTCCTGACTGGTCCAGAGTTCCTCCTGTTCCTCTTTAATATGTGAGGGCTCTGGGTCCTCCTGGTCCAGACTGGGCTTCCACTCCTCCTGCTCAGGGGGAACCTCTTCTTTAACCACCAACAGCTGCTGGACGTCTGCAGGAAAACAGAAAACACATAAGATGTAACAGAGAAATGTAGTTCAATCACATCACAGCTCAAAAACTCCTTACTGAACTTCTACAGATCACTGAGCATGTTGGGTGTCAAAACAACCACATGTAAGTAATTGTATTATCATAATGATGTAGTTCTGCTTTTAGACTAGGGATTGACCAATTATCGGCATTGATATTTTGCCAATTACTTTGGACACCCAGTGGTTTGTATTTTCGCCAGAGGATGAAACCCATCTGTAATGATCTCACCAAATCCAAAACTCACAGTACGTAAGCTCAACATGCTGTGTTCATACAGCGTGTTGCTCTATAGACTGTTGTTCTAAGGCTACGTGTCTTCCCGGAACTGAAAGCCCAGAGAGATTTCACTTAACTCGCCTTCTGAAACAGGGCTTTTTGCTTTATGTTTATATATTATTCTGTCGTATAGATGCTGAGAGAACAGATGTGAGGGAGAAGCACATATTCAGTGTTTAATGAACTAACCTGCTCTGTGTAGCCGAAGCTGAGGGTCGACAACATCGTGTCGTAGTTCCTCCTTCATCGTTCTTTCAAACAGCCCAAATATCTCTTCAGCTGTCAGTCGCTGCTTCACCAACGCTCTTGAAATTTGTACTTATGACATTTTCACACGACGACAGAAACCTTTTCTCCACTCAGACTCCGTCAGAAACACTGTTTGCTCTCCATCAAACAGCCACTCTGACTAGCGCTGTGTTGCTAACCAGCTAGCATGCTAAGCTAACTTCAGTAGCTCTGTAGGCTACCGGGAGATGAGTCAGAGGTAAAACATTCACAACAAAAGGTGAAGAGCACAAAGTCCATTCAGACAGGTTTATCCGGACATACAGAGGCTCTGATGGATCAGGACTGCTGGAGCTCACACACACTTTCTCTACACAACAAAGAGACTCGTTAAAGAGCTAACCTAGCTAGACGCCATTTTGTTAAAAACAGTAAAGAAAATCATTTCCGGGTCCTCTCGTCCGTCAAAATAAAATCTCCGGATTTTTTCTGACACATACACACAGGTCACATTAATCTGGTGAGTCTAACATTTAAAATTTGTTAGGAGGAGTCACTCAAAAGGTCCAGCAGGCTGCAGGTTTCCATACAGACTTCACTGAAGCTGCATGGACAGTTAGCATTGAAGCTTTACTCCATTCACTTAAAGCAGCAGTGGGTAGAAATGGAGCAAATATAAATAAAATAAGTTATATTTATAAAACTGTCACCATATCCTGACAGTAGTGCATTAGACAGCTCAAGTCAAGTCAAATCCTTATTTGTATAGTATGGTTAAAAACAACCTCAGCTGACCAATGAACATATAAATGTACACGTACATAATAAAATGAATACAATGTAAACAACATTAAGAACATTGTAAAATCAATAACCATAATGTGCACATAACATAAGTAAAAGAGCAGCAGCAGAACAGAAAAGAAACTCAATTCAAACGCCAGTGAGAAGAGGCGAGTCTTCAGCAGCAACTTCAATGATTTTGTGGTCTGATCAGTTTTAATATGAAGAGGTAAAGCGTTTCAGAGATCAGGGGCTCAGTCACCTCTGTTTCTGAGTCTAACTCTGGGGACATCCAGGAGCATCTGACTGGTCGACCTCAGCGCTCTAACTGGAGTATGAAGGTCCAATTGCTCTTAAAGATAGGGTGGTGCCAGCCCATTTAAAACCTTAAATACAAGCAATAAAATCTTAAAATCAATCCGGAAACAAACAGGAAGCCAGTGAAGGGAGGCCAGAACTGGTAATATGTGATCATGTTTCCTTTTTTCAGTCTGAAAGTGAGCCACTGCATTTTGTACTAATCGCAGCAGGTGAAGGTAATCTGAAAAAAAAAAAAAAAAGAATCGTGTGTCTCCGAGTCCTCTGGTGCTCCTAATGGCACCTGCAGGATTTCAGCAAAACATCCAATCAGAGCCGAGCTGGAGCCTTCATCTCTGAGCAGCTGTCAGTCACTCTGAACTTTGACCAAACAGTCAAACTAGGCAGCACTGATCAAATGTGCATCAATATTCTGTTACTGCAATGACTATTTCTCTCCTCAAATGCCTTCAGAAACATCTCTGGGGGACAAACTGGAGACTGCAGGGGTAGATAACCATCTAACATCCTGGATACTGGACTACCTCACAAACCGCCCACAGTATGTGAGGACACGGGACTTCACCTCCGACACGGTGGTCTGCAGTGTGGGGGCCCTGCAGGGAACGGTTCTGACACGGTGGTCTGCAGTGTGGGGGCCCCGCAGGGAACGGTTCTGACACGGTGGTCTGCAGTGTGGGGGTTCCTCAGGGAACGGTTCTGGCTCCGTTCCTCTTCACGCTCTACACTGCAGACTTCTCCTACAACTCACCAACCTGTCACCTGCAGAAGTTCTCTGATGACTCTGCTATCGTCAGCCTCATCACTGATGGGGACGATGGGGAGTACAGAGAACTTTCCCAGGACTTCGTGGACTGGTGCCTGCAGAACCACCTCCAGGTGGTGGATTTCCGCAGGCAAACTCATCCCCCTCCAACACCGGTGAACATCCAGGGATCAGACATTGAGATGGTGACATCTTATAAATACCTGGGTGTTCACCTGAACAATAAACTGGAGTGGACAACAAATTCCTCTGAACTCCATAAAAAAGGCCAGAGCAGACTGTATCTGCTCAGGAGACTGAGGTTTCCCCACTGTGGGACTAATAAAGGAATATCTTATCTTATCTTATCTCATAGTTACTGTTTAGCTCTAAAATTAGGTCTGGACTGTTTGTTGGACTAAACAAACATTGTGAAGGTGTCACGTTGGGCTCTGGGTCATTGTGACGAACACTTCTCACTATTTTCACAAACCAATCAGTTGATTAATGGAGAAAACAATCAGCAGATTAATCCATGATGACAATAATCAGTCAAAATGAGCTCCACCTCAACCAGCTACAACAATAAAATCCTGATTTTGCATTTATGCATTAGTAATAATAATCTAATGATGTAATAAACAATAGTATATCAGTCACAGGGGACATTTTTAATGCAGGACTTTTACTTGTAAAAGAGTATTTTCCAGTGTGGTATTAGTACTTTCAATTGAGTGAAGGATTTGAATACTTCCTCGACAGGACAGTGGGAGACACCAACTGATTCAGACAACAAACCAAGTCCAGATTACATTAAATGTTTCTCTTTATTGGTCAACATTACCTCCTTGTAAGATGTACAGAAAAAACATGAAATCTGAAGTTGAACTGCTGCTCAGCATCTACACGTCTCATTTCAACTTGTCATTTTAAGGGTTTTGTATCAGATGGAATCCAGATGAGACTTAAGACTCTTATTTACACTCTCACATATTTGCACCTCAGCTGGTTAGATCATCTGATGATGAAGATTAACAATAACAACAAAAGAAATACATGGCTATATAAAACCGATGCATAAATAGGATTTCAACTAGAGGTTGCTCGATATGTTTTTTGTTTTTTTTAACTTCAGTAAACATTTATTGAGCAACACTTATGGTCTGTCTGTCCAATCTGCATTGTGTGTCTGCACGGTTTCTCCCAGTTTGGACGTTATTCTTCTCACATACTCTTGCAAAGATTAGCCCACTGGGCTTCATCTACTAATGTCTGCTGGTAGGATGGTCATTTGATTGACACAAGGGGCAGAGTCACACCTGTTCTACAGCAACAACACTGGGCTGCCCGCAGATGTGCCTACGTACTAATCAGCTTAATATGCTCAGACATCGGTCAATTATGAAAAAATGTCAAAAAAAATCAGCCCAATTAATCGCTCTACCACTAATTTCAACAACTGAAAAGCCAGCATGTGGACCTTGATCTAAGATATTTTTTGTCAAACTACTTTTTTATTTTATTTTTTTTTTAAAAAAGGTCAAGAATTCCCACTCCAGTTAAAATGTCACACTATTTGAAGTTAAAGGAACAGTGTGTAAGATTTATGGGCATCTACTGGCCGAAATTGAATAAACCAGGTTTAGTTGTGTGTTTGAAAGGATTAACCTGCATTGACCAACTTCACGACCAGGTCAAGAGGTGAGTCAGACAAGGGTCGGTTTCAATGTGAATGGCATGCACCAGGGTGGCTAACAACCAGGGTGGGACAAATCTGGTTGCAAGTGGGGGCGCACAGTCGTGATGAAATCGTCACAGTTCGCTGTAACTCAAACAGACGGTGTGACGACACCAAGAATGTTTTCTGATACACTGGAGGTGAACGACAGACAGTTTGAATGACATGGATATGTGGGAGCTCCTAGCCATCCGTGGTGATGAACTAATTAAGCCGTAGATGACGGGATGGTGAGAGAGGACAAAGTGTATGTGAACATAACTTGGCTGCTGAATGAGAGAGGCATCCCCTACAGTACGCAAACACAGAAAGACACCTTACAAGCCCAACACCGCACGGCACGGCAAGCTGTGAGCGCATCTGTTTGAAAGCCTGTTTGCACATATTCTGTGTAACATTACATTTTGAAACTATTTTACTTTCCAAATAAACCTGCAGAGTCAGTATCAAAGCCAGTCCCAGTTCAATAGGCTGTATTATCAGGTAATTAGCAAACTACGTGAAACATGAAGTCATTTTATTACATATTACATATTACATGCGCTGACATTATCCAGCAGTTGCCAGATGCCCAGCTGAAAAGCTTTTGTAGGACTATTATACCGTATGAAGTAAATCTTTGCTGGGATGGTGGAGTGAGTGAAATATACACTTCAGTCTTCATAAGTTTCTGTAATCCTTTTGTAAATGTAGCCTATATTATCATATATAGCACATTGGAGTCTAATATGATAAATGGGTTCTGTAGATAGAGGAAAAAAAGGTTCAATTTGAGTGTTGATTGATAGATGCTGTATATCTGTTTTCACATATATTATAGCTCCATGTAACATCCAATATAGTTTAATGTTTTACAAAAGTAAAAATTCTGTAATGTATTTACACCGTATTATCCCCAAAACATGCATCATTCTGTGATATTTTACGTTTTTGCACACACTGATGATACCACTGTCCACTTCCAGAACCTAAGGTAACTGGAATGCTCCTAGGTGTGACCCAGGTCGTATTTGAATTGTTATAACCAGGGATTAATGGGGGGGGGGGTTACACTTCTGTGACGACACCGGGGGTCATTATCGTTATCAGTGGTAAGCACCATATGAACGCAGTGTAGAGCGGCAGCAATTAGCTAGGCAGACCGGCTATGTATGCAAGCAAAGCATGGAGAAGTTCAGATGACAACTCACACTCAGAGGACGAGTGACTTAATTCTCTGCTCAGACAGACATTACGACATCATATTATCTTTACATAGCAAATAGCTGTTTACTGTTATGTTAATCTAATTATAAAACAAAGAATCTCTGTGTGTCTCTCCCTCCCTCTGTATGTTATCACATATCTCAAGACCCGCTCATCTGATCAATTTCACACTTGTCGTGTGTGTTGCTGCAGACCAGGGATGCACAGTGTTGAATTTCGTACAAAATGACATGTTCAATATGAGCACATTTTGAATAAACAATCACACAGTGCTCTGTGTAGCAATGAGGGAGGGGCTCCAGGGCACTCTGAACAGGCAAGACCCCCAACAACACTGCAAGCAGCAACACCGGGAGCCAAGCTATAGGTCCAAACAGCCGCGGCTCACTGACTGACGCTCACGTTACAACCAGACTCTTCTTCAGCTCCCTGGAGTCAACATGAGCAGATAGCCAACTGGAAGCAGATTCGATTATTTCACCAGTGTGACCGTGAGGAAGCTAATTCAATCAATGATCGACATTATGTATCTACTTTAAAGCGGCTACTGTATGTCAAAGCAAGAGACTTATATGCCTATTGGGAAAGTGCCTCCTCTGTGTAGTTACCGTTGTTTCTGATATTTTCCAAGGGCAAACACTGTCTTGCTTTACTTTTCACTGGGAATGTTGGTATTTGCAGTGATAGAAAGAGGCATATTTTTTTTTTTTTTTTGCTAATCTACCTGCTAACTGTTAATCAACCTACTAAATGACCTGCTAATCAACCTGCAAATGATTGACTAACCTGCTAACTGACCTTCAACTCACTAACTGACCTAACAACCAACTTGCTAACTGCTATGTGCTAATCAACCTGCTAACTTTCATGTTAACATGCTGACTAACCTGCCAACTGCTACCTAACCTGCTAACCCTTAACTGACCTGTGAACTAACCTGATAACTGCTAATTAAGCTGCTACACTGAGCAACAGATGTTTTTTCCTTGCCTGGATTTTCCTCTAAATTTCTACTAAATTAAAGACGTCAGGAACAACAACAGGATGACATCACCAGAACTGTCGCATGAATGAGTTATATGTCAGCCCATGTGACTGAAAACTATGTGGATCTGAGTTCCTGGATGGTTCTGGTCCTCCACAGTCTTCTCCATCAGCTTCTGTTTCCATCCGCTCAGTTCGTCTTTGATGAAGCTGTGAGGACTGAGGCTTCTCTTCGTCATCTTCACTCTTCACATGGACGAGAGTGAATGGGAACTTGGTTGTATGAACCTCCTCCAGCCCTTGAAGCTGCTCTCCCTGCTGATTGGTCCAGAGTTCATGAAGCTGTGTGGATTCACCACCACACTTGTGGTTTTTGAACTGACCAAGCCAAGTGAATCTTTTATCACAAACATTGCAGCTGAATGGTTTTTCTCCTGTGTGGGTTCTCATGTGTAACTGTAAATGTTCACTTCGGGCAAAACATTTATTACAAAATGAACAGCTGTAAGGTTTTTCTCCTGTATGACATTTCAAATGGTTCTGCAGATGTGCCTTCTGACCAAATCTTTTACCACAAACTGAGCAACTGAATGGTTTTTCTCCGGTGTGAGTTCTCATGTGTGTCTTAAGATTTGAGTTTTGGTTAAATTGTTTACCACACTCAGAGCAGCGAAATAGTTTCTCAGCAGAGTTATATCCGTTATTTTTCAGAAAGCTTAAACCCGAATGAGGTTCACTGGTCTCCTTCCAATCATCACTGACTTCAGTTTCTTTTTTGTAACATTGTGAGGCCTTGTCACTGCTAGGTAGTTGTAAATGTGTACCTGGATCCAAGATCCTGGCTGGTTCTGGTCTTCCACAGTCCTCTCGAACAGTTTCTGCCTCTGTGTGTTCAGTTAGTCTTTGATGAAGCTGTGAGGACTGAGGTTTCTCTTCATCATCTTCACTCTTCACAGGGACAGGAGTGAATGGGAACTTGGTGATATCAGCCTCCTCCAGCCCTTGAAGCTGCTCTCCTTCCTGACTGGTCCAGAGCTCCTCCTGTTCCTCTTTAATGTGTGGGGGCTCTGGGTCCTCCTGGTCCAGACTGGAGCTCCACTCCTGCTGCTCAGGGGGAACCTCTTCTTTACTCACCAACAGCTGCTGGTCATCTGCAGTACAGAAGTACAGACACGTTTCCTGATCACCACTAAACTAATAATAATTAGTACAAATGTAGTTTGTATGGCCATAATTAGAGTAAAAGCAGTGTAACAGTTACTGATGTGATAGACAAAGAGTTCAGGAAGTTCAGGTGATGAACAACCAAAGTGTAAACAAACTACTTCTAAAGATGAAGATTCAGATTAAAACGGAGGAGTGTGGTTCAGTAAGTTTGATCCGAGTTCTTCTTCTACATCTGAAAGCTGATTCTGAACTTCCTGTTAAATAATGACATCTGTTTGGGAGTTAAGTTAAGGGAGAGTGTTATCATATAAATATATCATAAAACATTTTTTGATGAAGTGAAAAAGAAGAAGAATTTTGAAATAATATATCAAGACTGTAACTTGGATAAGTCGATATACTGTTACATTATGTTACTCTACAGTATAATAAGAATTCCCTTTACCCCCCAGACCGGAAACTGCTGACCTATATGTAACAGATCAGGGGGTCTGAAGGGCCCAGGTGGCCCTTCTGAGCAGAGAAGAAGTGAAGAGAACCAACCTGCTCTGTGGAGCCGAAGCTGAGGGCTGAAAACAGCGTCCAGTAGTTTCCGTTGTCGCTCGTTCTCCTCTTTGGATCGAGAAAGTTCCTCCTCGTACTCTGCTATCGTTCTTTCAAACAGCCCAAATATCTCTTCAGCAGCCGCAGTTAGTCGCTGCTTCACCAACGCTCTCAGCATTTGGACTTTACTCATTTTCACACGACGACAGAAACTTTTTCTCCACTCAGACTCCGTCAGAAACACTGTTTGCTCTCCATCAAACAGCCACTCTGACTAGCGCTGTGTTGCTAACCAGCTAGCATGCTAAGCTAACTTCAGTAGCTCTGTAGGCTACCGGGAGATGAGTCAGAGGTAAAACATTCACAACAAAAGGTGAAGAGCACAAAGTCCATTCAGACAGGTTTATCCGGACATACAGAGGCTCTGATGGATCAGGACTGCTGGAGCTCACACACACTTTCTCTACACAACAAAGAGACTCTGCTAGCAGACATGTTTCTGCTGGACGCCATCTTGAATAGTGTCAAGTCAGCGTCAATAAAGAACACAGCTTCCGGGGTGCAGTATAGTTGCCGAACTTCAAAATAAAAGTCCAGAAGTTTTAGTGAAATTACAGTTTACTCAGAAAAACATACGAAAGAAGATAAACGATTAAAACACACTTTTAAAACAATGACATTCATTAAGCTTGACGTTTCATTCTAGAACAGTATGAACAGTAAAGAACTAAAGACTTCAAATTCTGGCAAAAGTTGAATCGAAGGCAACTGGACTTAGATTTGTCCCTGAAGATGTTTCGCCCCTTATCCAAGTGGCTTCATCAGTTCGAACGCTGCAGTCTGACTAGTCCCCACTAGTCTGACAAACAGTGGAGTAATACATAAAGACTTCAAAGACTTGTGTGTTATGTTACTTGAGTTCAAACGTATTAGCATCACTTAAATTTTATTTTTAAATGTGTACGGCACTTTGGTCAGTGAGGTTGTTTTAAAGCACCTTATAAATTAAGTTGTATTGTAATGTATAAACATATACTTAAAGTACCAAAAGTAAAAGTACTCATTATGCATAATTGCCCATTTTAGAATAACATATATCATCCATCCATCCATCGTCAACCGCTTATCCCGTTAGGGGTCACAGGGTGGCTGGAGCCGATCCCAGCTGGCATTGGGCGAAGGCGGGTTACACCCTGGACAGGTCGCCACCAGTCACGCTCACATCCACACCTACGGGACATTTAGAGTCATCAATTAACCTAAACAGCATGTCTTTGGACTGTGGGAGGAAGCCGGAGTACCCGGAGAAAACCCACGCTTACACGGGGAGAACATGCAAACTCCACACAGAAGAGTCCCAAGCAGAACCTGCGACCCTCTTGCTGTGAGGCGGGAGCGCTAACCACTACACCACCATGCAGCCCAATAATATATATCATTGGATTTTAATTACTGATGCATTAATGTGTTCCTCCCTTTATTAAGGTAATGGTGGACCTCATATACTGCAGGGTAGTTTAATCTATAATAATACATACTTTATCATGTATTTGTTGATTATATTTTGTATTAATAATCAATATCTGCAAGTAAGAAGTAACTAAAGTTATCAAATAAATGTAGTGGAGAGTAGAAAGTACAACTGTGATGTAGTGGAGTAGAAAGTAGTGTATTATGGAAAATGGTCAATAAATAAAGTTAAAGTGTGGCTGCATTATTTGGCAGATATATATTTTATTACCTGCCGATAAAGTAGGACACAGACATGCACTATAAAACATACATTTTGTGGCAGACTGAAAATTCAGTCTGACAGAATATGTGGACCGCCATAACACATAACTTCTTTTTTTATTTTGATAGTGATGATAGGGGGGAAAGAGAGAGAGGGGCCGACATGTAGCAAAGGGCCACAGGTCGGACTCAGTCTTGATATACGGGGAACCCGCTCTACCAGCTGAGCGGATGCACTAGCAGCTCACCTGGGAGGACAGGTTCCCCATGTATCAAGGCTGAGTGAAAACCACAACCATAACTTTTTCTAGTAAAATAGAAACTTCTCCCAAATTCACGAACGGTATTAGGCCTGATATGAAGTATATACAAAATAGAATAATTGATGGGAGAAAGGTGTTGTTTCATAATTTCCTTTGGTGAAAATATTGTTGGTGAAATGATGGCAATAAAATACTCAAAAACAATATTTGTCTTTGTTTATAGCTCCAAGAGCCACATCACATGCATATGAGAGAGACTGACTTAACAGAAAACATTACACTCACACTGGGTCACAGACAAGTCGTAAGTTTCACCACCTCCTGCCTTCCTACGTTATGATGCATTAAACACAACTGTTTGTCTAACACATGTCCACATGGAAGACACCTCTTTCTCTCTGAAGTAGACTGGAGTAGAAATGTAATACTACACAACAGTTATTTGACAGATGTAATTACTTGTTACAGTACAAATTAAGATTTTGCATAAAAACATATTAAGAACTTCCATTTGATGTATTTTTAAAGATACAATGACGCAACCGCATATAAAATTAGAGCTGATATCGTAAAGATTCCCTGTTTATGTTTCCACACAGGGGAGGTTTGACTCCCCTTATGAACTGTAATGAATGATGATGGCAGGACAACATAATGCCAGATTAACTCAGGTAATGATAAATAATATATGCAGCAAATCAAAAGTCCATCATAGCACAAGGTAGTTCCAGGGGAAAAGGAATCCACAGACTCCCATGCTGAGGTGGGTTTTAAGCAACCAGGAGACAGTGACTAGTTGCTACCAATTCCTAAACAACCTCCGGCTCCAAACAACTGGGAACCAGGAACACTGGGTGTGCTCCTTTTCATGCAGCTGGGGCACAATCCTGCAAGAAGTGATGATGAGTGGTGAGGTGCATGCCTCTTAAATGGAGGGGAAAACCTTTGCTGGTCAGAGTATGCAAATAGATTTTTATTGTGTCATTAATTGTTGACAAGATAACAGTGCCACAGAGACAAAATTATACTAGCAAGCATCTGCTGTACATTCAGTATATACCAACTTAATTCATCAGTTTCAGATTGCAATGTTGCTTGACATCAAGATTTACCCTGTTGTGTTTGTATCAGTCATGTGATTGAGGTATGCATACACACTGCTTTTGCCGCTTGAACTGAGTAGGGCATCCAGCCTACGCGCCCACTGATATGCCTTTAAAATGGTGTGCAGACTCTGCATACTTGGCACTCTGCAGGTGTATGGCGGCATGGTTATGTGTGTGGACCCATTGGAAGACACCAAAAACACATGCACCAGCCCTAGCAGAGGCCTGGGGCCATCACATTAAATATTAATTTTGTCATATGATTTCTTTACCACACTGTCAAACAACTAATTTTAATGATAGTGTTGTATAGGGGACATGGAGCTGACCCCAACTGACATTGGGCAAAGGTGGGGTACACCCTGGAAAGGTCAATGAATACATGTAATACAATAAAGCACAGTGCCCAGGAAAGGACATAATAACGTGGACACAAAAAAACAGAATTACAATGATTGTGTAACTTCATCTTGGCTGGAAAAGGCTCATTTTGTACCATTCTGACAGTTTTTAGCCAATCAGTGTTAAACCAAGTCTTGCCCTCGGTACTTTAATCCTGCTGGAAAAAAGCATCTCTGCAGCTTCACTGATTTCTGCCACTCTCACCAACACACTGGCCAAGCCAAGAGAATCTTTTATTTTACAAGTGCTGCAACTAAATTGTCTCTCCCATGTGGACAGTTGAGTGTTGCTTCAGATGTTGCTTTAGTGTGAATCTTTTACCACAAACTGAACAACCAAATGGTTTCTCCCCTGTGTGGACAGTCAAGTGTCGATTCAGATCTCCCTTTAATGCAAATCTTTTACCACAAACTGAACAACTAAATGGTTTCTCTCCTGTGTGGGCAGTCAAGTGTCGTTTCAGTTCTCCCTTTAAAGCAAATCTTTCACTACAAACTGAACAAAGAAATGGCTTCTCCCCTGTGTGAAAAGTCGAGTGTTGTTTTAGATGTTGCTTTAGTGTGAATCTTTTACTGCAAACTGAACAGCTAAATGGTTTCTCGCCTGTGTGTAAAGTTGAGTGTTGTGTCAGATTTTGCTTTTGCGTGAATGTTTTACTACAAACTGAACAACTAAATGGTTTCTCTCCTGTGTGGATTCTCATGTGTCGTTTCAGATGCTGCTTTGTTGTGAATTTTTTGCTACAAACTGAACAACTAAATGGTTTCTCCCCTGTATGGATTCTCATGTGTACAACCAAATTGCCACGGGTACCAAAACTTCTTTTACAAACTGAGCAGGTGAAACGTTTTCCTTCTGAATGAAGTATCATATGAGTTATTAGGGAGTTCTTCCGGGAAAATCTTTTACTACAAACTGAACAACTAAATGGTTTCACTCCTGTTTGGATTCTGGTTTGTTTCTGCAGATGTGTCTTTTCAAAGCTTCTAACACATTCAGAGGACCCTACTGATGTACATGTATTACAGTCCATATCACTTACAGGTACGTCATTGTTTTGCAGAGAGCTTAAACCTGACTGAGGTCCCATTGTCTCCTCCCAGTCTCTACTGTCATCAGTCTCAGGTTCAGAGTGTGAAGAATTTTCATGAATACCTGGTTGTAAAGAATTATCTGTATCAGAGTTCCTGGCTGTTTCTCTTCTTCCACAAGCCTCTCCATCAGCTTCTGTTTTCAAATGCTCTTCCTCTTTGTTCTCGTCAGTTTGGCTTTCATGAAACTGTGAGGACTGAGGTTTCTCTTCATCATCTTCACTCTTCACAGGGACAGGAGTGAATGTGAACTTGGTGATATCAGCCTCCTCCAGCCCTTGAAGCTGCTCTCCCTCCTGACTGGTCCAGAGCTCCTCCTGTTCCTCTTTAATGTGTGGGGGCTCTGGGTCCTCCTGGTCCAGACTGGAGCGCCACTCCTGCTGCTCAGGGGGAACCTCTTCTTTAACCACCAACAGCTGCTGGACGTCTGTGGACACTAATAAAATACAAACAAAAGTCTTAGAAAACTGTAATTTTATTTTAACACTAAACCCACTGATGTGGGGAGAAATGTTGCACATCTTGTATAACATAGCTGGACATAATTCAAACTACAAACTGTTGTGTTTTATCTGGATGACAAAATTTCTCTTTGGGGCAATTAAGTTAAAGATGAAAGAATCAAATTTAATCATTCTGAGTGTCAACATACAAACTGATTCTCCATGCAAATAAGACCATCTCTTAAAATACTTATGTACACATACAGGATGTGTTTATAGTCAATTGCATTCATGTCAAAAGTGAGAAAATGTGCCATTTTTCTTCTCTACATAAGAAACTATGCCTTTGAATTATTATAGGACCACAACTATTTTCACTATTGATTTATCTATTGCCTCTCCGCAACCTCAAATAAGATAAGTGGTTATAGATCATGACTGAATAGATTCAGCTCTAAATTACTCCAAAGTTTGTTTTTTATTCATGTTTATTGCAGATGGAAGAGCTGATGACTCCAGCAGGACCAGAGGTGGGGGACTGTGCATTTAGGTCAACAAAGTTTGGTGCACAGATTACCACAATCGTGAGTCACTGCGTAAACTAATCAGTTTATGCTGAATTTTATTTTGTGCGCAGCATAGATTTTCTTGTGCGCTGAGACTGTGCGAGCAGTGCGCAATTGCACAGCTTAGAGGGAACAGTGCCTTGGACCATGTTTACACTACCTCCTCCCGCATCAAGGAAAGTCTGACCATTGCCAATGTTCCTACTCCCCAAGTACACACCAATAATCAAGCGTGTTAAACTTTCAGTGATGACATTTAATGTGTGACCAGAGGGAACAAACTCAATTTGTTTCAAACTCAGCACCAGTTTGAAAACACAGACTAGAGTATATTTGTCACTCAGGCCACCCTGGACTCCCACCACCTTCAAACGGATCACAACATTCCCAAATCAGAAGCCTCGGATGAACAGTCCGCCTACAGCTGCATGCTCACATCACTACATTCAGATCAGGTGACACTCGGGCATCCACTTCATCAAGGGCTCACCTGAAGAGGGGCATCAAGAGGACCAAGCACAAGGACTGGGCAGCAACTCAACAATAACTCCTGAGTCCTGGCTCATCTCAAAACCTGCCTCCCACCTATATTGGATCTCCTCCAATTTGCCTACAGCCCAAGCAGGAGTAGGGAGGATGCAGTCTCCATGGCGCTACACTGCGCTCTCTCTCACCTAGACAACCACGACACCTACATTTAGAGATGCTATTTTGGAAAACTGTCAGAACTGGTAACCAACTCTTGTTAACAGATTATTAACCAATAACAGCCAAGATTTGTACCTCGCAAGCAGCGGTGCACCAGCTGAGCACAACAGACAACCAATTCACCATCAGGAGAGTTACTGTAGCAGCCACGGTGCTGCGTTCACTGTCTCCAGTTCACCGTCAGGAGAGTTACTGTAGCAGCCACGGTGCTGCGTTCACTGTCTCCAGTTCACCGTCAGGAGAGTTACTGTAGCAGCCACGGTGCTGCGTTCACTGTCTCCAGTTCACCGTCAGGAGAGTTACTGTAGCAGCCACGGTGCTGCGTTCACTGCCTCCAGTTCACCATCAGGAGAGTTACTGTAGCAGCCACGGTGCTGCGTTCACTGCCTCCAGTTCACCATCAGGAGAGTTACTGTAGCAGCCACGGTGCCGCGTTCAACAGAGCCAGTTATCCACTGCAACTGCCTAGTGTACAGGGATCTTGGGTTAAGCTGTGACTAACCAGTCAGTCTCCAAGAACATTTTACGATCTGCTTCAGAGAATACCTGTTCATTAAAGATACATTTCCAAACCATGGCAACAAAGAAAAATATTGATATAATAAAAGCACAATAAAATAATGGTTCATCATGGTTTTGTCAGTGTGGAAATAGGCCAGTTCCCTCAAACAAAACAGATGCTGGTGCCCCATTTTGCACATGGCTTCACAATTAGCTTCAGAGTTCAGCTTTGAGTCAATGTCCAAAGACATTTACAAGTCTGCTCACATTCTGTCTGATTCTTGATGGGTATGACTTCAGGTGTTTGGGCATCTCTTCTAAAATCAATTATCATGTGTTTGGTTTTAGATATATTTAGATAGACGTGGCTGGTCCCATTGCCCTGGAGGTTACTAACAATAACAGAGTCATCTGTGAACTTTATCTTTTCCACCTGTTCTGACACATATTTGTGTAGAGGATAAATAATGAGGATGAAAGCACACATCCTTTTGGGGAGGTAATGGAGGTCATATTTGAGTCCTATTTAACCTCACATTTTCATCTAGACCTTCAGTTAGCGACCGTGGCAACTAGATTTTAGCCAGTGGGTGGACCCGGATCAGTGCTGGGGTTTGTGCTGGCTGAAATCAAGTTGCGACAGTCGCTAACCAAAGTTCTGTATCTGACGCTGCTAGACGATCCAAACATACACAGACCAGAGTTCTGAAGATCTGCGCTCGATTGCTCTTCCTCAAAGACCGAATTATGTGTGTGTCTCAGTAAAGTGAATTTGAATTTTGAGAACTGAATGAAGAAGGCTGAATTTTCAGTAAGGATTAAATAGTTTCATCTATCCATCTGCAACCACTTAGGAGTCTCTAGAGCCAATCTCATTAGCATTAGGTGAAGGCGGGGTTCACCCTGGACAGGTCGCCAGTCCATAGCAGGGCACGTAGAGACAGACAACCATTCACGCTCACATTCACACCTATGGGACATTTAGAGTCAGTTAACCTGCATGTCTTTGGCTTTGGACTGTGGGAAAAAGCCGGAGAACCTGGAGAAGACCCACGCCAACACAGGGAGAACATGCAAACTCCACACAGAAGGCCCCAAGCTGGATTCAAACCTACGACCCTCTCGCTGTGAGGTGGCAGTGCTAACTCTAAATACAGCTTCAGAGCAACTGAATTCAATTTCACATCATGTTCAGTTTCAAGCTTATTGGATTTCAGTTCTGAACTAATAAAATAAATTTCAAATGATGCGATTCAGATTCGATTTTTCAATGCAATTATTCAAATTTCACAGTTTGGTAGGATAGTAGGATAGGATAGGATAGTTTGACTTAGAGCTGAAGTAGGCTGATTGGAGAAAACATGATTTTAAAAAGTTATTTTTATAAAGCAGTCACTATATCTTGACAGTACTACATGAGAAAGGTAATCTGAAAAATAATATATACTATATATATATATATATATATATATATATATATATATATTTGTTCCTATGTGTCCTCCAGAAGAAAACTGCTGTCTCTTAGCAGCTGTCAATCACTCACAAACTCTGATCTAGTCAATAATCTGTAATTGTAATGTTTACTTCTCTCCTCAGATGTTTTCAGAAACATCTTGTTTAGTTGTAAAATGAGAAAGTTAGTGACCAGGCAGCCATGTTGAGATCAGCTGAGGAAATAAAGTCTCCCGGAAAAGGAAAGGAAGATGTATAAAACTCTGTGTAGATGAGTGCAGATGTGCAGACATATTCTTTTCACCAGACTGATAAAGCTCGTAGCATGGTTCTGTTTTATACTTTTATAAATCACAATCACTATGGAACCGGATGTACGTACACGAGCCTCATTTCTACTCCGACAGTTCGATATAAATCGATATAAACGCCCCTAAAAATCTGTTTGCATATGGATACTACAGGAACAGCAAAGAAGACCAATTTAACTGATTGGTCAGTAGCAGGGTCCCCATCAGCTGTCTTTATGCACGATCATTATGCACGATTGTGGCCATTTATAGTGGCCATAGCACTAATTGATCATATGTAAACCACCGTCACGGTGATCACCATTATTACACATGAGATGGATGGTCTGTGATTAATTCATAGCGCTCATATTAACACAGACTTTACAGATAAAAAGTTCAGGGAATTAACTCATAAATTATTCATATTTATTTTTTTATATATATCCCACTGAGGGACATTTTACGGACTGCAGTGTAATCTGCGAAACTGGCAGACATTGCTTTATGGATCGCCTTCGCGTTCATGTGTGGGAGACGTACCGACACATGTTATGTCACATCTGGCCTCAGGTCGATCGTTTAAGTGTCTGCATGGCAGCAGGTACTTTAATCAACATGGTCTCTCTGTATGCATTTAATTATGGATAATGAGTCGGTGTGTACTGTCGCGTTTATACGCATCATTTTGGTCTGAATTTTACGCGGCCAGAAAAAATCTGGACCTCACTAGTTTCTAAGCCATACAACGGCTCTGGTGATAATAAAAGACTTAAACTGTACAAACCTGCTCTGCGTAACCAAAGCGGAGGGTGGAAAACAGCGACCGGTAGTTTCTCGTTCTCCTCTTTTGATCGAGATAGTTCCTCCATCTTTCCGTCAAACAGCCCAAAGATCGCCTCAGACAGTCGCTGCTTCACCAGCGCTCCCAGCAGCTGGACACGTTCACACTTTCTCTACACAACAAAGGGACTCTGCTGACATCTATGTTTCTGCTGGACACCATCTTGAGCACATAGTGTCAAGTTAGCCTCAGTAGAGAATGAAACTTCCGGGGCAATGAGTTGTTTAGCTTCAAAATAATACTCCAGAAGCTTGTAATTTTGGTAACACATATGGAGTTAAGCACCATGAAAGAAAAATAATAAAAATACAGTTTTTAAAGAATGATTTTTCAACACAAGGTCCAAATAAGTTATTGCTCCTGAAGCTTTCAACCACAACCAGGGCCATCCTCAGGGAATTTGTCGCTTACATGTCGTTAAACGCATTAATGTTGTGGCACATTATGGTGTAATATATTGAAAGGAGTAGAGAAAAAAGCAACACATGAAATGAATGAAGCAGCTCTTTCACTTCTTGTGTTGCCTTTATTAAGTCCTTTCAGTTTGGGGAAAGACTCGCTGCTTTTTACTGATTCAACCAACTCAGTTTGAGGAAAGACCAATATTTTATTACATTTTCAGAGCTCTGAGAAAACAATGAGCCACATTCAAAAGAGGATTGCAGTTTGTTTCCCTCTCCATAACAGAAGATACAAGTTGGGTAAATCTAATATTTCATCTGTTTTTGTTGCTGCCAGATTAATTTGTCTGAAGGTAAAGTTAATGTTCATGTTTTTATTAGACAGTTTAACATTGTACAAGAGCGCTGCCATCTGTGGAGATCTGTGCATAGAGGGCTCCTTGTATCTCACCACATTTAATAACATTCATGAACATATAGATATGAGAAAAGAAAAAGGGGCAGTGTAGGGGAAGATATTCACTTTTCTTTGCTATAAATATGCTCTAAACAGATTAAGATATAGAATCTGTAAAGTCTATAAAAGTACATCACATTATCATATCAAATCAGATCAATCTGTCAAAACATCAACATCATCACCTGTCCCGTAAGGAAGAAAACTTTCATGCATAGTAACACACACAGTTTGTTCTCCCTGGGTTGTCATTGACGCCAGCATCCAACAAAATCTTCCCACTCTGATATTCATTACAGCAGAATGATTTTGTTTCTGTTGGCTTATTTGACTTAAATTGGTGTTTATATAAAGGGGAGGAAACAAAGTATCCCTATATTTTAAAATTACATATTTAATAGTTGTTATAGCAACTTTATTGCTGATTTCACTGAATGATACAAATAAGTCTTTCGGCTGCTTCCTGCCCAGCAAGGCTCGACTCACCGGCAGGCCCTAAACACAACACTAAACCTGGAGCAGCAGCTAGCTGTGGCTAACAGGCTACCGGGTGGTTTAGCTAATGTTAGCTTAGCATGGCAACATTAACATGTCTCCAAATATTACTGAACAGTAACTACAAGATGTGTCTGAGAACATCTGAGGAGAGAAATAGTCATTACAGTAACAGAATATTGATCCATATCAGATCAGAGTTCAGAGTGATTGACAGCTGATCAGAGACGACAAGCTTCAGATCAGTTCTGATTGGGTGTTTTCCTCTGGTCTGTGAAATCTAGCAGATGTCATTAGGAGCACTGGAGGACACAGAGGAACATGATTCTGTTCAGATTAACTGTCTCATGTACTACTGTCAGGATTTAGTGACTGTTTTATAAAAGTTTTATTTTTTTTTTTAAATCCATTTCTACCCACTGCTCCTTTAAGATGTTTTTCCTGATGCAGGGGAGCTCTACCCAATCAGCGGTATTTGATAAGTTGGTAGTGACACTGGGTTGCTCTTGTTAATCAAGAACTTTCTTCCAACAATTGTCTACAGTGAGATCATTATTAAAAACAAGCTGCGTATACTTCTTTTCACAAGCCCTGAGCATACTGTAGTCTCACTTTCGTCACCATGTTTCATTAAACTGAGCAATCAAACGATAAAACAGCAATCCAGAACAACACAGATAACTTGATTTCTGCTCTGACACCTGGAATAGGAGGAGGGCCCTCAAAAAAGTCTGAAATGTAAAGGTTGTTATAGTCTGATGAATAAGTTGTAAAGTAGCTCCGGAACAACTGAATCCTACTGAGAAGTGTCTGTTAACACTGAGCATCCCAACTGGAAACACAGCCAGATCTGTGTGAGGTTGATGCACTGTTTAATTTTTTTAAAATAGATATTATTGTGGTATTGCAAAACCACAGACAATGAGTTCAGACAACATTGAGGCAGATACAAACAGGAAGCAGCTCTATTAAAAATATAGATCTTTATTGGTACAAAAATATCACTTCACTCAGGCATGAACAGATTTGTGACATAAGTTTAACCCCAGGATATCCAATAAGAGATAAGAGAATAGAGGAAATAACTTAGCCTGAAAACCTGATAGCCTCGCTACAAAAGGCACAAGATACACAAAAAACAAAACATCAGTTCATTTTTATCAAATTAAATCTTGCTATATTTAACCCAGTTAGTATGAAATCAGATCCAAGAAGGATGGTTCACTCTCACATGCCCACTAAATTAAGAGGGAAAACAAATGTCCTTCAAATCATTGGTTGGCTTTTAATAGATAAACTACAGCACAAGAGGAGCTCATAAGTTATGTGCCGGGGCGCTTAATGTTGCTTAATGTGTCGGACCACAACAGCACCGGGTGGACAAAACATTTCAATCAGAACCAAAGAAATATGCCACCAAGTCAGAGGTTCACTCGCTGTCCATCCAAATCCATCGTAAACTGCTGATCCCGTTGGGGGTCGTGGTGGGGCTGGAGCTGATCCCAGCTGGCATTGGGCGAAGGCGGGGTACACCCTGGACAGGTCTCCAGTCCATCCCAGGACACATCGAGACAGACAACCATTCACGTTCACATTCACACCCACTGGCAATTTAGAGTCAGCAATTAACCTGCATGGTTTGGGATGGCATGGCACCCTCATAGGTCAGGTTCTCCGATTCCCTCTCCATTTCCTGGGCTGTCCTCAGGGAATCTACTGCTCACATGTCATGGAGAAATGTCATGTGTCCCTTCAGATATCTTGTGGTGCCTTAAGTTTTTTTTTTAATTTTTACATTCCTATCAGTCTATATTTGTTCAAAACAACACTTCTGCTGTTGCAGTTGATGTATTGATGTTTATGTATATTCAGTACATTTAAGTAAGCAATGTTAATTATGTTCAGAAATTGTTTATAACAAAAAAAACAGTAAGAGTACTGTTGAAATTTAACAGCAATAAGCAGTATTGGTAAGATTCATAGAACCATTAAAATCTAAATAATAACTATCATACAACATACTGGGGATTTCATAAACCTGACTGAGGTTCTCTGGTATCCTTCCAATCACCACTGTCATCAGTTTCAGTTTCAGAAGAGTCTCCAGTCTTGTCGTCAGTATCTGGCTCTGGATGTGTATCTGGATCTGAGGTACTGGCTGGTTCTGGTCCTCTACAGCCCTCTCCATTAGCTTCGGTCTCCATGGGTTCAGTTGAGCTGCTGGCTGGAGGCTCTGCCTCTCTGCTCTCCTCAGTTTGAGTTTGATGAAGCTGAGAGGACTGTTTTTTGTGGTTTTTCAAATGCTTTTTGAGTTGAGGAGACCAAGTAAATCTTTGTTCACAAACACTGCAGCTGAATGGTTTCTCTCCCGTGTGGATTCTCATGTGTTCCTGTAAACTTCCTCTCGGTGTAAAAAAAATCATTCAAACTGAGCAGCTGAAATGTTTCTCTTCTGAGTGAGTTGTCATGTGTCTCACCAAATGTGACCTGCGCAAATACCTTTTACCACACACTGAGCAGCTGAACGGTTTCTCTCCTGTATGGATTCCCACGTGTCTCTTTAGATTTCCACTATCAATGAAAGCTTTACCACAAACTGAGCAGCTGAAAGGTTTCTCTCCTGTATGAATTCTCATGTGTGTTGTCAGATTTCCCCTGAAGCCAAAACTTTTATTGCACTCAGAGCAACAGAATCGTTTCCCTTCAGTGTGATGTACCATGTGGTATGTTAGATGTTTCTTTTGCGTAAATTGTTTACCACAAACTGAGCAGTTGAATGGTTTCTCTCCCATGTGAGTTGTCATGTGTCTCGTCAGATGTGATCTGCGCAAATACCTTTTAGCACATACTGAGCAGCTGAAAGGTTTCTCTCCTGTGTGGATTCTCATGTGTCTCGTTAGATTTCCACTATGACTGAAAGCTTGACCACAAGCTGGGCAACTGAAAAGTTTCTCTCCTGTATGAGATCTCATGTGTCTCCTCAGATTTCTCCTTATGTCAAATCCTTTCCCACACTCAGAGCAGCTAAATGGTTTCTCACCAGCACTACATCTGGAATCACTAACAGGACCTTCATCATTATTCAGAGAGTTTAAACCTGACTGAGGTTCTCTGGTCTCCTTCCAGTCATCACTGTCATCAGTCTCAGGTTCAGAACTGTCTCCATTCTTGTCTTGTAAATGTCTACCTGGATCAGAGTTCCTGTCTGGTTCTGGTCCTCCACAGTCCTCTCTATCAGCTTCTGTTTCCATCTGTTCAGTTAGTCTCTGATGAAGCTGTGAGGACTGAGGTTTCTCTTCATCATCTTCACTCTTCACAGGGACAGAAGTGAATGTGAACTTGGTGATATCAGCCTCCTCCAGTCCTTGAAGCTGCTCTCCCTCCTGACTGGTCCAGAGCTCCTCCTGTTCCTCTTTAATGTGTGGGGGCTCTGGGTCCTCCTGGTCCAGACTGGAGCTCCACTCCTGCTGCTCAGGGGGAACCTCTTCTTTAACCTCCACCAGCTGCTGGATGTCTGTGGAGAGTAATGAAATACATACACTCGTCTTAGAAAATTGTAATTTCATGTTTACACTTAAACTACTAAAACCACTACTTTCTTAAACATGGGGAGAAATGCTGAATATCTTATACTTGAAAGTCATTCAAGCTTAAAACGACAACCTGCTGTGTTTCACCTAAAACCTTATTATTGATCCTGTTTTCTGACATATTAAGCAAACGACTCCACTGTTATATCATTTCACATTTTCAGGTTACTGTATCAGGAGTCCATCCCATCCCCAGGGTGTAAACTGACAGTGAACAGCGTTACAGCTGAATGTAGCAGTGCAGGGTGCATACAGCTCAGTCTGTCATTGAATAAATGTAAAACTCCACAAGACTCAAGCTCAGCTCCCGGGTCTAGCTCACCACCTGCTGATGAAAGTGAAGAGAGTTAGCACTGAAGCTATCATCAACAGTGGCCCAGCCTCACTTCAGGTGGGCTGACCTTTAATGTGGACCACCTGTTCTCAGTTTAGTTGGTGGAGCGGCTGCTGAGTCAACACCTTGTGGTAAAATTCAGTATAGCGGTCCAGTCCATTCCAGTGTTTGGATCAAATATGTGGATTGAAAATGTTTACGCCCAACCCTAGACAGGGGAGTGCTTTCGATATGTTTCAGGATCCCGAAAAGAAACTGAAAAAAAAAAAAAAACAAAGCCAGCAGCACAAAATGGATAAATGTCACTGTAAAACAGTCAGTGTATGCGTAGTGTTAGGTTTTATCACTGAAAATAGTACTTTGTCTCTTCTGAGCACCGTCCATTTAGAAAATCTTTCATTTTACTGCAGCCCCGCTCAGTCTGGGTCCTGGTTCTCCCATGTCTCCCTTCCCTCCAGTGGGCCCAGTAATACAGCCTGGGCCTCCAGCAGCATGGTGTCGGTGTTGGCTCACACCGGGGACTGGTGGAGCAGCGAGGATTGAGTTCTCCACCTGCACCTGAGCTACATCTGCAGGTTGAGGTGGCAGCAAAACTGGATCTGGGTCTGTTCACGGCTGGTGGTTGCCAGAGGACCCTTTTGAGTCTGAACTTGGACTGTCGCGATAAAGGAATTTCCCCTGTGGTGATAATGACTGGCTCACTAGTGTGATATGTGGTATCATTGCCTTGTTTTTTGCAAATTACTTCATTTATCCTGATTTTAGTGATGTAAAAATAAGCTTTAGTATACATTATTCGGTGTATTGTACTTCTTAAATGACAAAGATGACCATTTTTTAAAATGAAATACTTGTTTATTGTTAAATGCAGGACACAGATGGGCGATGAGGAGCAGCTTTATTTTTTGTTGGATGCTGTTTGTGTCTGTTTGCTATGAGACAGATTATCTGCCGAAGTAAAAATGCCTGCACAAGTTAGAGTACTTGCTCTGGATATATGTGCAATCTGCGGCACATCTACTGCAAAGAATATAAAAAGATAAAGTTGAACATAGCGGTTGTGGTGGTTGCTTTCCATTCCTGCAGTTGGCTTGTCAATATCGCGGTTATTGCGACATTCTGAGGCTAACTTAATAAATAAATAAAAGAAATAGAGAGAAAAAAAACTGATTTATCTCACGCATGCGCAGAACGTAGTCTTAAAGGGTGTGTTTGGCTGCGTCGATCAGACTCGGACATCAGAGAACTAGTGGAAACAGAAGACCGACCGCTGACCCGCCTCACGTCGCCTCGTTTCGGCCACAAAGCTGCACTCGAACAAACCGCAGCTTCTCTGGATCTGAATATTTGTCTTTCATACGAACTTTACACATTTCTGATGATGAACGAGTGACAGATAATGAATCTACCGCAGCCCCGCACAAAACCCTCCTAAAATGACGATATTCAGTGTAGTTTTAGTTCTTTTACTGCAGTAAAGGGTCTGAATCCTCCAGCTCTGGTTTCCAGCAGGTTAAAGTGAAAACAGAAGAAGTAAAGTGAACCAACCTGCTCTGTGGAGCCGAAGCTGAGGGCTGAAAACAGCGTCCAGTAGTTTCCGTTGTCGCTCGTTCTCCTCTTTGGATCGAGAAAGTTCCTCCTCAAACATTTTCACACGACGACAGAAACTTTTTCTCCACTCAGACTCCGTCAGAAACACTGTTTGCTCTCCATCAAACAGCCACTCTGACTAGCGCTGTGTTGCTAACCAGCTAGCATGCTAAGCTAACTTCAGTAGCTCTGTAGGCTACCGGGAGATGAGTCAGAGGTAAAACATTCACAACAAAAGGTGAAGAGCACAAAGTCCATTCAGACAGGTTTATCCGGACATACAGAGGCTCTGATGGATCAGGACTGCTGGAGCTCACACACACTTTCTCTACACAACAAAGAGACTCTGCTAGCAGACATGTTTCTGCTGGACGCCATCTTGATCAGACAGTCAAGTTAGCCTCAGTGAAGAATACTACTTCCGGGTCACCGTATAGTGACTGAGCATCAAAATAAAAGCCCGGAAGAGTTATTGAAATTACAGGCTTCCTCAGAAAAACACACACAGGACGATAAATGATGAAAATAGACTTTTTAAAGAATGACATTCATTGAGCTTGAAGGTTCATTCTTGAACTTGGAAACAAAAGCTTCCAAACATTTCTCAACACAAGGTCCAAATAAGCTGTTGTTTGTGGAGCTTTCAACCACAACCTGGGCCGTCCTCAGGGAATCTACTGCTCACATGTCATGGAGATGTTATTAAATGATGTGTTAAATGTCAGTTATGTTGTGGCACACTACGGAGGGATATCTTTTCAAGGAGTAGAGACAAAATAAACAGGGAATGAATGAAGCAGCTCTTTCAGTTCTTGTGTTGCCTTTATTAAGTCCTTTCAGTTTGAGAAACACTTGCTGCTTTTTACTGATTCAACCAACTCAGTTTGTAGAAAGACAAACAATGAACCACATTTAAAAGAGGATGGTAGTTTGTTTCCCTTTCCTTTAACTTTCAAACAGAAGATACAAGTTTTGGTCTCAGAGTGTAAATCTAATATTTCATCTGTTTTTGTTGCTGCCAGATTAATTTGTCTGAAGGTGAAGTTAATGTTCATGTTTTTATGAGATAGTTTAACGTTGTACAAGAGTGTTGCTACCTGTGGAGATCTGTACATAAAGGGCTCCTTGTATCTTACCACATTTCAATAAACATTCATGAATAAATGGAAATAAGAAAAGTAAAAGGGCAGATATATATACGGGAGGATATCCACTTTTCTGTGCTGTAAATATGTTCCAAACAGATCAATATACAGAATATGTAAAGCCTATAAGTACATCACATTATCATATCAAATCAGATCAATCTGTCAAAACATCAGCTCATCACCAGATAAACAAACTACAGCAACCAAGTCAAATAAACAAGTAAACAAAACATCAACTATTAAAATGCTTCAATCAATACATTTACTTCCTCTCTAAAGCAACATGTGCTGTCTGAGTTCTCAGGTGGATCTGGTCCTCCACAGTCCTTTCCATTCAGCCTGCCATGGCATTCTGCTATCCCAGCTTGAGACAGTGCTCAGTCATATACAAATGACATTTCTAGCCAACCACCCCCACTGTCGTTTTGCTCTTTTGTTAATAAAAATAAAAATCATTTAGACTATTTTCGTGCATCAGTGCCCATGTTAAACAAATAAATAATAACTCTCCACAGAGTAGCAGGAGTCAGATTTCACACAGTTATCACAAGTAGAGACAGAGTTGACAGACAAGACGATGGGGGACGATATGGTGTAAAAGCAAAAAGCAAAAGTGGCCATTTGGTGATATTTTGCATTTAAATCCTATGCTATTAGTGAACTACAACATTAATAAGTCAGTAATCTTTTGGTGAGAAGCTGTGCGGAGGATGAGCAGTTACAGCGGGTTGAAAAAAAAAAAAAAAGACACACACTCATACACGTTTCATATATTCATATCAAATTGAATTTCCCCTAGTGGGACTAATAAAGGTTGTTCTTCTTCTTCTTCTTCTTCAAAGTAAACACTCTTCATACATTGAGGATCACCTTTTCTTGTAAAACGTCCAGTGTAATCTGTAAAACTGATGTTTGGAGTTTTTTCTCACTGTGACATCCCTACTCTCCATCAGCTTCTGCTGTCATCTGTTCAGGTGAGCTGCTGGCTGGGGGCTCTGCCTCTCTGTTCTCCTCAGTTTGATGAGGCTGAGAGGACTGACGACCAACACATTTATGCTTTTTGACCTGTTTAGCCCAAGAGAATTTTTGTTCACAAACACTGCAGCTGAATCGTTTCTCCCCTGTGTGGACGACCATGTGACTTTTCAGATGAGTTGACCTCAAAAATCTTTTATCACAAAATGAGCAGCTGAACGGCTTCTCCCCGGTGTGAATTCTCATGTGTAACTGTGAATATCCTTTCTGCGTAAAAGATTTCTTACAAACTGGGCAGCTGAATGGTTTCTCTCCTGTGTGGATTCTCATGTGTAACTGTAAATTCTCCACTCCGTATAAAAGATTTCTGACAAACTGGGCAGCTGAATGGTTTCTCTCCTGTGTGAGTTCTCATGTGTAACTGTAAATCTCCACTCTGTATGAACGATTTGTCACAAACTGAGCAACTGAAGGGTTTCTCTCCCGTATGAAATCTCATGTGTATCTTCAGATGTCCACTTAAAATGAAAGCTTTACCACAGACTGAGCAGCTGAAAGGTTTCTCTCCCGAATGAAATCTCATATGTATTTTCAAATACTGACTTAAAATGAAAGCTTTACCACAAACTGAGCAGCTGAATGGTTTCTCTCCTGTGTGGATTCTCATGTGTTTCTTTAAATTTCCATTCTGTGAGAAAGATTTCATACAAACTGAGCAGCTGAAAGGTTTCTCACCTGTGTGACATATCATGTGTCTCTTCAAACTTCCTTTGGTGCCAAATCCTTTCCCACACTCAGAGCAGCTAAATGGTTTCTCACCAGCACTACATCTGTAATCACTGACAGGAACTTCATCATTATTCAGAGAGTTTAAACCTGACTGAGGTTCTCCGATCTCCTTCCAGTCATCACTGTTATCAGTCTCAGGTTCAGAAGAGTCTCCCGTCTTGTCAACAGTATCTGGTTCTGGATATGTATCTCGGTCTGAGTTCCACGCTGGTTCTGGTCCTCCACAGTCCTCTCCATCAGCTTCTGTTTCCATCTGTTCAGTTTGTCTCTGATGAAGCTGTGAGGACTGAGGTTTCTCTTCATCATCTTCACTCTTCACAGGGACAGGAGAGAATGTGAACTTGGTGATATCAGCCTCCTCCAGTCCTTGAAGCTGCTCTCCCTCCTCACTGGTCCAGAGCTCCTCCTGTTCCTCTTTAATGTGTGGGGGCTCTGGGTCCTCCTGGTCCAGACTGGAGCTCCAGTCCTGATGCTCTGGGGGAACCTCTTCTTTCACCACCAACAGCTGCTGCACGTCTGCAGGACAGAATGAAGCACAGACTCATTACTGAGTGCAAATTCAGCAAAATAACCATTAATGATGTGATGAACCTTTTTCTGAAAGAGTTCAGGAAGTTCAGCTGTTGAACAACCAAAAGGTTAACAAACTACTTCTGCAGGTTCAGATTAAAATGGAGGACTGTGGTTCAGTAAGTTTATGTGACCTGAATTCTTCTTCTTTTTCTGAACACTGATTCTGAATTTCTTGTTAAATTCTGACATCTGTTTGAAGGTTAACTGAAGGGACAATATTTCTATATTAATATAGAATAAAACTGTTTTGTGTAAACTTAACTGTATTTATGAAAACAAAGTATCTCCATCCAAACCACATCAGACTATATTAGGCCACATTAGACCGGTTGTCTTTAGATCACCCTTTCACAAAAATCTTTTTCTACACTCAGAGCAGCTGAATGGTTTCTCACCAGCACTACATCTGGAATCCCTGACAGGAACTTCAGAATTATTCAGTGTTTAACCCTGACTGAGGCTTTCTGGTCTCCTTCCAGTCATCACTGTCATCAGTCTCAGGTTCAGAAGAGTCTCCAGTCTTGTTTTGTAAATGTCTACCTGGATCTGAGTTCCTGGCTGGTTCTGGTCCTCCACAGTCCTCTCCATCAGCTTCTGTTTCCATCTGTTCAGTTAGTCTCTGATGAAGCTGTGAGGACTGAGGTTTCTCATCATCATCTTCACTCTTCACAGAGACAGGGGTGAATGGGAACTTGGTGATATCAGCCTCCTCCAGCCCTTGAAGCTGCTCTCCCTCCTGACTGGTCCAGAGCTCCTCCTGTTCCTCTTTAATGTGTGGGGGCTCTGGGTCCTCCTGGTCCAGACTGGAGCTCCACTCCTGATGCTCAGGGGGAACCTCTTCTTTAACCACCGACAGCTGCTGGATGCCTGCAGGACAGAATGAAGTACAGACAGATTACTGACCACCACTCAAACCAAACCAAAAGTTACAATCTCAGAGGCTGTTTCATTTTCTTTAGCATCACCTCTGGTGATAAGTAGCAATTGCTAGAGATCGCCGCTTGTGATTTTTTTCTGGAAATGACACCAAGTCAATCAATTTCATTGTATAGCCCAAAATCACAAATCACAATTTTGCCTCAGTGGACTTTACAATCTGCACAGGATAAGACAACATCTGTCCTTTACAGAACGACCCTCTCATCAGATGAGGAAAAACTCCAACCAAAAAAAAAAAAAAAACCTCAGGAAAAGCAATAAAGGAGGGACCCTTGTTCCACGATGGACAGACGAAGAAGAAGAGAAGAAGAAGATCAACCTTTATTAGTCCCACAATGGGGAAATTCAATTTACACTCTGTTCAACTTATACATGGTACATGCACACAAACACACACACATGCAGTAATGGAGAGATGTCAGAGTGAGGGGGCTGCTCCTGACAAGCGCCCCGAGCAGTTGGGGGTTTGGTGCCTTGCTCAGGGGCACCTCGGCAGTGCCCAAGAGGTAAACTGGCACCTCTCCAGCTACCAGTTCACACTCAGTTTTTGGTCCATGTCGGGACTTGAACCGGTGACCCTCCGGTTCCCAAGCCAACTCCCTACAGACTGAGCTACTGCCGCCCCCGCAGACGTGCAATAGGTGCGAGAATAACATAATAAAAATACAACATAGACAATCCATATGATAAAAATGAATAGAAATAATATGAACATATGTGAGGAGGTGGATCCAGGAGCATGTCAAGCAACTTCCTGATTGGACTATAAGGTTTAACTAGATCGGACAAGTAGGAGAGAGTGTGTCCATTTACAATATTATAGGTCATCAGAGAAAGAAAGAAAGAAGAAAGAAAGATATTCCTTTATTAGTCCCACAGTGGGGAAATTCAGTTTTACACTCTGTTGTTCACACACAGTACATATACATGCATCAATGGAGAGATGTCAGAGTGAGGGGGCTGCTCCTGACAAGCTCCCAGAGCAGTTGGGGGTTCGGTGCCTTGCTCAGGGGAACCTCGGCAGTGCCCAAGAGGTAAACTGGCACCTCTCCAGCAACCAGTTGGCCATGGGGATCTTTGAACCCGTGACGTCCGCGTCCTAACCCAAGTCCTTACAGACTGAGCTACTGCCGCCCCACAGAGGCACTGTAAAGTCTGATCTGACATGGATCAGAAGCCAATGTAATTAAGCTAAAACTGGTGCAATAAGTTCGTAATCCTGCAAATGCCAGGGCTTTCATCAGGGCCATAAGCTCAATCACTATTGTGTTTCCACATTCGCTGATATATACTTAACAGGCATTTATTCAAATGGAAATCTTTACGCCCAATAATAGCGAGTGCAAAAAATCAGATGTAGTATTTACCATCATAAGTACAGAAGAGATTTAACAAAATAACTTAATCTGCAATAATTATTATTTCTTTTAGAATTTGATGTTTGTTTAAATATTATTATTTACACCATTTATTTTCATGGATATTGATTTGTTAGTATTAATACTATGTAGGAACTATGTTTATGTACTTTGTTGTTCAGGGGCACATTTAGTTGTGGCAATTTACTCCAAGAAGACACATGAAGCAGCAGAACCTTATCATTTGCTTAAAGATTGATGAGTTTGAAAGTGATATTGCATTATGCATATTTGTATTTACGTGTCTACAGTCTGTGTGTAAAGTCCTGTATTTGAACAGTCCAACAACAGATGTGATGATGGTGATGTTGACAGAAGTGCACTTAGGACAGATAAATCCATCAGTTACGGAAGAACCACTTTTATAGAGCAGCTTTTCCAATCAGCTGTATTTGAGTCTTTTGTATGTGTTATGTACTGTATATGCTTGTTTATTTATTTAGCTATTCTACTGTTGTTATTTCATTATTTATGTTTAATTCTATTCGGATGTCGATGTTTTGTTTTTCTGTGGGAAGCACTAGTACTCTACAAATAAAATGATCATTATTAATACACTGTATGGTCAGGCTTACACAGTAGTGTGATAGGGAGCCTCCACATACCTCCCTTGTTGCTATAAGTTACAGATTAATTAGATTGATGTCATGAAATTATTGGTTGGTACTAGCTTACGTAAGTACACGTCCTATTTTGTTTTACAGGAGGAAAAGACAGATTTTTGTGACTGTTAATTTTAAAAAGTAAATCTGATGTGTGTGAAAGCAGCCTTGTAACTGCATTTGATAAATAAAACTTTTTTCCACTAAAGTTGTCTGTTTGATTGTGTGCATTGGAAAGACAGAGGAAGGTCTAGTAACAAACAAGAATCATGGGAAATACAACAATACTACATCGTATTTCTGTTACTAAGCAACCATTCACAGAGTAGACAGATCTGCTTCCTGTTTCACTGACAAGTGCAGGCCCAGCGTACATGAATGGTCATGTGACATATGTTGTAGGTGTCTTCAGTGTGAAGCAAACTAAAATTTTTAGCATCATTGGGTTAAAATCCCATAAAATCTTTCAGAATATTGTCATTCAAGTGTTCGGAGAGAAAACTTGACTTTTCAGGCTTTAAAACATTTAGCCTGTGATGGGAGATTTTGACCAATCACAGGTCATTTCAGAGGGAGAGAGCATTCCTATTGGCTGTGCTCCATCTGGTGGGCGGTGCTTTCGTATTTCCTCAACTGATCTCAACATGGCTGCCGGGTCAGAAACTTTCTCATTTTACAGCTAAACAGTAACTACGAGATGTTTCTGAGAACATGTGAGGAGAGAAATAGTCATTACAGTAACAGAATATTGATCCAAATCTGATCAGAGTTCAGAGTGATTGACAGCTGCTCACAGACTCTAGATCAGCTGTGGTTTGTTGTTTTACTCCGGGAGGTGAATTCTGGTAGATGCGCGAGGAGCACCGGAAGACACAGCGTCTTTCAGATTAACTGTCTCGTGTACTACTGTCAGGATATTGTGACTTATAATAATAACTTTTTAAAATCATATTTGCTCCAATCTGCTGCTTTAATCTGGACGGAGATCGCATTCGGTTTAAAACGAATAGAAGAAGTGAAGAGAACCAACCTGCTCTGTGGAGCCGAAGCTGAGGGCTGAAAACAGCGTCCAGTAGTTTCCGTTGTCGCTCGTTCTCCTCTTTGGATCGAGAAAGTTCCTCCTCAAACATTTTCACACGACGACAGAAACTTTTTCTCCACTCAGACTCCGTCAGAAACACTGTTTGCTCTCCATCAAACAGCCACTCTGACTAGCGCTGTGTTGCTAACCAGCTAGCATGCTAAGCTAACTTCAGTAGCTCTGTAGGCTACCGGGAGATGAGTCAGAGGTAAAACATTCACAACAAAAGGTGAAGAGCACAAAGTCCACTCAGACAGGTTTATCCGGACATACAGAGGCTCTGATGGATCAGGACTGCTGGAGCTCACACACACTTTCTCTACACAACAAAGAGACTCTGCTAGCAGACATGTTTCTGCTGGACGCCATCTTGATCAGTTAGTCAAGTTAGCCTCAGTGAAGAATACTACTTCCGGGCCACAGTGTAGTAGCGTCTACAGGCTTCATCAGAAAAACACACACAGCACGATAAATGATTAAAATAGACTTTTTAAAGACATTCATTGAGCTTCAAGTTTCATTCTTGAACTTGGAAACAAAAGCTTCAATCATTTCTCAACACAAGGTCCAAATAAGTTGCTGTTTGTTTCTATTGCTCATATGTCATGGAGATGTCATTAAATGAAAGGAGCACTGTTAATTTACCACATGGTTTCAACAGTATTAACTTATTTTTAAGAGAATCTGTTAATGTTGTTGTTGTTTTTTTACATAACTGTTGATAGTAGTAGAAGTATGCAGAATTTTTGTCATCATGGGAAGAACGTTTTCACCTGAACTGTCGATGTGATCCAATCGTTTCTGCATTCATCCCAACCTTACTGATTATCTGGTGAGCAGGAATTTTATTTAATTCATAAATCAGTTCAAAGTCATTATTTAAGTTAATGTGTGGACACACAGTGACTGACAGTTAAACCTTTTACAGTCTATAGACATTCCCTCAGCAGCTGAAGTAACATTAAGACTTCATTGGTTATTGATTCAGCAGTGCAGATTCAAAATTAAGGTTATCTCTAAGATAACTGTTCATCCATCCATCAATCATTAGCTAGAAACTTAAACTTGTTTACGTTGTGATTTTGTGATATCAAATTGATGTCCATATTCTTGTAACCTTTAGTGAGCCACTCAGATCCAGGTCAACAGGAGCTCCTTGTTGGAGAGTTGAGGCTGGGTTGCTGTTAGCATGCTCAGTTCAGTAGATTCTCTGCAACACAATACACTGACTCTCACATTCTGGTGATAATAAGTTTATTTAATGTTTTAAACTAGAATGCTGCCCACATCTGACATATTGCATGACATTGATAAAATATTTGTTTTGATTCACAGTAATTTACTACACAATAAGACCTGAAAGAAATCAGAGTATTTCATATTAATTATAATTATTTCATAATGAATATAGTTTTATTCACAGCTGCCTCCTAACATTACTGCTTACCTTGTCCACGTGTCAGATAAATCTGAGATGCTATGTAATATAATATAAAATATTAATGTATCTGTGCAACTTAATGCCAACGATATCACTCTATATTGTTGTACAAACACTGTTGCGCTGGCGTCTGAACATCTGCAGTCGTCACTTTCTAGTCACACCTGTCCCACTTCAGACTGGTGTTAAATGCAGACAAAACCAAGGCCAGGTTCTTTACTAACAAAAGAAGGAGCCAGCTGTTCAACCCTACTGGTTCTGTGACTAATTATGAGTATTTAATCATCACAGCTAATGAAAGTCTTTCTTTCAAATTTCATACTGATCTTCTTTCAAGGAAATTAACCCACAATAGACCAGTTTTAGTTTTTTTTAAGGGGGGTCCTGGAACCTGAAGATTAATTTGAGATGCTGCGTATCACTGTCAGTTCTTCTTCTAGTCTTACATCAGAGATAAACATTAATTAATTAATTATTTAATCAGAATTAATTGTAAAAACCTGTAAGGATTTAGACGTATCTGATGTCCATCCTCAGGCTCTGTTATGTCTCATAAGTTGTTGTAGCAGTTGTTGGGTTGATACCACTTGTTACACAGATTTGGTGATTATGTGCTAAATTTGACCTTTTTTTTTTTTTTTTTACCATTGATGAAAATGATTAATAATCCCTCCAAATTACCACATTAAGACACAAAGACCTTGAGGAACACCACAGACAAAAGGACATGCTGGGATTTGGGATCAAAAACTTTTGACATTTATGTCTGCAATTGGATGGCGAGCACTTACGCTGTGTAAAGTGCTCAGAAACCCCTTATTGTCAGTGTAGCTAGGAAAGCCATCCATCCCCTGAATGCTCCTAGAGGTCACCACAGGTCATACAGTGAGGACAAGTTTCAAAATATTGTGATTCAGTGAGCTCAATGAAATGGCTCCTATGGGGACTAACATCATCACACATGAATACATTTGGACTTGTTGGATCCACCAGAGTCTCAGCTTTACACTGAGACCCAGTTTATGGGACTCAACACTGTTTAGGGACCCAGTATGCAGAAATATTCAAACACACCATTTTAGAATGGGAAACAATAACACATTTATACTGTGTTAAAAAAAGGCATGTGATTATCATAAAGTAGACATGTCTGTAAATGGGAGACTGGTGGGTACCCATACCCATTTACATTCACAGATCTGGGGGTCAGAGGTCAAGGGGCCCCTTTTTAAAATGGACATGACAGTTTTTCCCTTCCCTAAATTTAGCCCAACTTTGGAGCGTTATTTAACTTCCTACCTGACATGTCAGGTAGCTGACGTGGTTGGTACTGATGGATTCTTCAGGTTTTCTAGTTTCATATGAGCTTTAAAACTGAGCCTGCTGCAACTTCAAACACAAGTTGCATTAACGCATAAAAGAAATAAGTGGCGTTCAAGCTAACAGATTTGCAAATTTACAAATTTGTGTTAATGTGTTTATTCAAGTGAAGTCAGTTTTACTTGTATAGCCCAAAATCACAAATCACAACTTTGTCTCTGTGGGCTTTACAGTCTGTACAGGATACGACACCATCTGTCCTTTACAACGCTCACAGAGCCTCACTCTGGCTCTAAAACTGAACCTGCTAGAACGTCTGAAAGACACTGAAGTCGGTTGGTTCTGACCCCAGAGCCTGCGGGGTTCTTCGGGTTAAAACTGGGCTTCTCTTTTAGGTATACATCCTGTTTCTCCTTTAATGCTAGGACACAGCTTCTTACTATTACCTTCTGGACTACAGGATGTCCTGTATATGAATGCTTTAGCTCACTCTCTACCTGTTGGACGCTGTCTACCACAGAGCTCTGAGACTCACAACCAGCTGTAAACCCCACACACATCATCATACTCCATATTCTTTAGTCAGCTGGTCATCATTATCCATGCACGCACCTTTGCACAGATATAATTTAGTTATAAATCCATGCTTGGACTGCTGCCCACTTATTAATACACTTGTGCCATAAAAGCCATAGCCTTCACGCCCAGAGCTTCATCACTCGCTCTAGCCTCCCTTTAAACTGTCACTGTCACATGAAGTATGTTTAAAATAAAGACTGTATTTCTAAATAAAGTCCAGAGTGTGCAATTATAAACATCCCATCTAACTGATCCACTATGATGTTGGTTAGAATCAGAGATCCACAGGACGTTTACCAAGAAAGGTCCAAGTTTGAGGTTTATTGCCCTCTTCAGAAATCATCCAAATTTTCTTCTGCAGTTGCATGTTAGCATAAAAGTTATAGCAATGAATACTTAACAACAATAATTCATTCATTAAATAAAATACAAAGAAGAGAGATAGACCGAATCAAGTCTGAGTACACAGACTGAACACTGTCATCAATATTCAAACCAGAATAAACAGATCAAAACATGGACAGAAGAAGGGAAATTTCTTACAAATAAAAATGATACTAAGCGTAATCATTTGGTTACATTCTGCCTGCTGAAATGAAGAACAGAATTACTAAAAAACTCAAAATGAAGTTTCAGTTTTGTTTTGTGTACAGCTCAACCAGCAGCTCTGCAGCAAAGATGCAACTACATAACAGAAATTAACTGACATATGAGTAATTATAGTTTTTAGTTATAGTAGTTAAATAGTTTCCTTTGTTTATTAAGGAAAAATATTCACAGCTTCTAAAATGTGAGGATGCTGCTTTATTTTGTCCTATATGACAGGAAACAGAATCTCTTTTGGTGCTGCACAATAAGACATTTGAAGACTGAAATTAATCAACAATGTAAAAACTCTACTTCCTGCAGTTGCACTCAACAACACAGCTGAGTGAATCTTCAGTAACTGTGTAGAGTCACATTCAGTTCAGAGTTGTCTTTTGTGTGACTACGTGGTTTCTGCCCCGTATGTATTTTCATATGAGGACTCACCAACACACTGATGGTATTTCAGCTCTGTGAACCAAGCGAAGCCTTTGTCACAGACACTGCAGCGGTATCGTTTCTCCACAGTGTGGACTGCCATGTGAGATTGCATACTTGCCTTATGTGCATATTTTTTACCACAAACCGGGCACGGGAATGGTTTCTCTCGCGTGTGAGTTCTCATGTGTATCTCCAGATGGGACTTATAAAGACATTTTAGGCCACAAACAGAGCAGAGAAATGCTTTCTCTCCCGTATGATATTTCATGTGGTTCTTCATATTGTAATCGTGGAGAAACCTTTTCCCACACTCAGGGCAGCTGTATGGTTTCCTGAGGTCATTATATCCCATTTCACTGTCAGGAGCTTCATTAATTTCATCTTCTTCGTGTAAAGAGTTTAGACCTGTTGGAGGTTTCCGGTTGTCCTTCCAGAAATCACTATCAACACTGTCATCAGTCTCAGGACACTCTGATGTCCTGACATCACAACTACTCAGTACTTTGTTGCCAGAATTACATCCCATAATACTCTCAGAGATTTCATTACTTTTAAATGAGTTTAATCCTGGCTGAGCTTCTCTGGTCTCCTTCCAAAAATCATCATCACTTTCAACAGTCTCAGTCTCAGAAGAGTCTCCAGTCTTGTCAACTGTATCTTGTTCTGGTCCTCCACAGTCCTCTCCATCAGCTTCTGTTTCCATCTGTTCAGTTACTCTGTGATGAAGCTGTGAGGACTGAGGTTTCTCTTCATCATCTTCACTCTTCACAGGGGTGAAGAATGGGAACTTGGTGATATCAGCCTCGTCCAGCCCTTGAAGCTGCTCTCCCTCCTGACTGGTCCAGAGTTCCTCCTGTTCCTCTTTAATGAGTGGGGGCTCTGGATTGCTGTTAAATATTTCATCACTCTGAGAGACTTCATCATGTTTCACAGAGTTTAAACTGTACAGATGCCCACTGCTCTCTTTCCGAAAATCACTGTCATCACTGTCATCAGTCTCAGGTTCAGAGGTGTCTCCAGTCTTTTCAGTAGCATCCGGTTGTAAATGTGTATCTGGATCTGAGTTCCTGACTGGTTCTGGTCCTCCACAGTCCTCTCCATCAGCTTCTGTTTCCATCTGTTCAGCTGAGCTGCTGGCTGGAGGCTCTGCCTCTCTGTTCTCCTCAGTTTGAGTCGGATGAAGCTGTGAGGACTGATGACCAGCACACTGATGGCATTTCAGCTGATAATGCCAAGTGAATGTTTTTTCACAATATCTGCAGCTGTAGGTTTTCTCCTTTGAGTGGACTTGCATATGTTTTGTCAGATATCTTCTCCATGCAAATTCTTTTCCACAAATTGTGCAACTAAACTGTGTTTGTCTTGTGTGGATCCTCATGTGTTGAACTAAAGACTCGCTGTCACTGAAACCTGTGTTACACACTGAACAGTGGAAAGGTTCCTTCCCTCTGTGACTTGACATGTGAGAACGTAAGCTTTCCCGCTTGGCAAAAGTTTTACCACAAACTGAGCAACCAAATGGTCTCAGTCCTGTGAGAATTCTCATGGGAACCTGCAGCTGGTGCTTACGACTAAATCCTTTACCACTCTGAGAGCTGCTGATCAGTTTGTTAGCAATATCAAGCTGTGACGGCTCAGCACACTCGTGGCTTATGAGCTGTGACTCCTGAGTGAGTCTTTTCTCATTAACAATGCGGCTGAGTGGTTTCTCTCCTGTATGGACAGATGTATGCCTTGTCAGATATCCTCCTGTCACAAATTCTTCTCCAGAAACTAAGCAACCAAATGGTTTCTCTCCTGTGGGAGATTTCTGGTGTGTCAGTAGAGTGTGACTGTCTTCAGAAGAGCTGAAAGGTTTCATGTCAGTGTTAAATCCTGTATCACTGACAGAGACTTCCTCAGTGTTCAGAAGGTTTGGACCTGACTGAGGCTGCCTGGTCTGTTGGCTCAAATCATCATCAACACTGTCACCAGTCTTTGGTTCAGTTTCAGCCTTGTCATCAGAGCAGCTGAATGGTTTCTCACCAATATTATATCCATCATTTACAGAGACTTTTTTATTTCTCCGGTAAGTGAACCCTGACTGATGCTGCCTGGTGTCTTTCCAAAACTCAATGTCAACGCTGTCATCATGTTCAGGAGGTGATTTTGTCTTTTTAGCAGTATCTGGAGGTTGTAAATGTCTTTGTGGATCTGAGCTGACTGGTTCTGATCCTCCACAGTCCTCACCAGTAAGGCCAGTTCTTCTTCGCTGCGAGGACTCACCAAGACACTTGTGTTTTTTTACCTGAAAATGCCAAAAGAATCTTCTGTCACAGACAGTGCAGCTGAATGGTTTCACCCCCGAGTGGACTGCCATGTGCTGTGACATAATTCCTCTTTGCGAAAATCGTTTACCACAAATAGGGCAACTGTATGGTTTCTCTCCTGTGTGTGTTCTCATGTGTATCTCCAGATGTGAACTAAACTGCCGTTTTTGACCACACACAGAGCAAGTAAAGAGTTTCTTTCCTTTATGCATTCTCATGTGGGTCACCAGAAGGTAATTATTAGGAAATATTGCATCACATTCAGAGCAGCTCAGTGGTTTCTTGTGTTTATCACTTTGGCTTATGTGATGCCATGTGTACTCACCAACACACTTATGAACTTTGAGCTGTGATGCCCCCCTGAACCTTTTGTTACAAACACTGCAGCTGAATGGTTTCACCCCTGTGTGGGTCACCATGTGGGAAGTTACAGCTCCTTTGAGCCTAAATCTTTTACCACAAACTGAGCAACTAAAAGGTTTCTCTCCTGTGTGAACTTTCAAGTGGTAGTCCAGACCTGCTTTTTGAGTAAAGCTTTTATTACACAAAGAGCAACTAAAAGGCTTCACTCCTGTGTGAGTTCTCATGTGTATATTCAGATTTCCCCGGTGTTTAAAAGTTTTAGCACACACAGAGCAGCGAAATGGTTTTCTATCAGGATCCCTACAGTATTTTTCTGTCTCTGGTTCAGAGGAGTCTGAAGTCTTGTCATCAGTATTGCTTTGTAAAGATGTATCTGAATCCGAGTTCCTGGCTGGTTCTGGTCCTCCACAGTCCTCTCCAACAGCTTCTGTTTCTATCGGTTCAGTTAGTCTCAGATGAAGCTGTGAGGACTGAGGTTTCTCTTCATCATCTTCACTCTTCACAGGGACAGGAGAGAATGTGAACTTGGTGATATCAGCCTCCTCCAGCCCCTGAAGCTGCTCTCCCTCCTGACTGGTCCAGAGGTCCTCCTGTTTCACTTTAATGTGTGGGGGCTCTGGGTCCTCCTGGTCCAGACTGGAGCTCCACTCCTGCTGCTCAGAGGGAACCTCTTCTTTAACCACCAACAGCTGCTGGATGTCTGCAGGAAGCACTGAAATATTGAAGAAAACCAGGAGTTTATGTTAAATTCAAGTTTGAAATTGTGTTATTAGATTTTTTATGATTTAAACTGCATATGCAAGTTATTGCAGAACTTGATTTCCTGCATTCTGGTAAATTTTTCCATATCAGTTCATAATATAGAAATAAATCTTGTATGTGTCTGTGGTCACCCAGAGCTACGATAGTACATTATATCTGTACAGACACTGGACCAAACTCTGGATACAGTCAGTGTGATGGTACTGGATGTGAATACAGCTCACTGCCGGTTGATGTTATGAACAAAGACATGGTTGGATTTTCTGACATGTCTTGGAATTCACCAACTTGTACAAGCAGCAATAGTGGTTATTTCGTCCATGGTTGAAGGATGAAAAAAAAGTTGTTGGTATCTGTGGAGACAGGCTTCTCTTCTCTGGCACATCTAGAGCAAATGAACACAGATGATACCAGTGGTCCAACTTGTGCGAGTAAAGCAAGGCAAACATTTGCTTCACTCTTGGTGTGAACACAGCTTAATGCCTTGTTACATGCTCCAAACAACCAGGGGACAGCATTTCACCTCGACTACTGGGGCCATACAATCTACATTTACAGTCATCGGTTATTTAAAAAAAGCCAACTACTTAGTAACAGCAGGGAAAAAGAACACAACCAAACTGCTGAAACTCTGAAAAATAAAACTGCTACCTGATGATCTTAACAAGTGGCGTCGGCCCGTAGTTTACGTTAACCACCTGCGTGCTTACTGGTCCACTAACCGGGGGTGGACAGTCCATGATAGTTTGATAGTTTGTTTACTGGACTGAATCCAAAGTGGCACAAACAATAAAACAAGGCAACTCGAATTCAACCAGCACAAACCTCCCAGCTGAGAGTCACAGCAGGCTGGTGGAGCGCTGGGCCTAACCTGTAACAGCAGCAAAAGAAAATTTGCTGATGCAGCTGGGGGTCGGGGCAGTCACACCGGGATCAGACCCCCGTGCTTGGGTTGGTACTGGATAAATCTGAGATATTACAGCTAGCAGGTCTACGTCTTGGTCCTCTCTTGGTGCACTGAGGACAGACTGAACGCTACAGTGACACATGGTCACCTCTCGGAGGCACAAGTGGTATTACAAGACAGGATGGACCGGACCAAATCAAACCACAAATCATCAAACCACTGCATAATCACCTAGAAATAACAACACCCCCAAACAGTTCCCTCTTTTTTAAAGTACAACCAGACAGTGTTCACAATTATTGAGCAGTCCATTCGCAAAACAGATGATGAAAATGTCTTTCTGATCTCTCAGATATGACGAAAACAGATTCTGTTTCCTCAAACCTGCAAACAATTCACATATCTTGAGGAGTCTGATAGTGCTGCTGAATATTAGATTCTTTGAGAACTGAAAGGTGCTGTGAACACACCAACACACTGGCATCTTTACCTCTTTGAAGATAAAGGAACTGCTCAATTTCTCTTGAAAAACCCGACACTGTCCACTTTTCATTTTCCATCGGCAGCTCAGAGTAACAGCAGCTGACGCTTGACATCGTGTCACATAGCCTGTACATACGTATGTAGTATCTATAATAGGATTTTTATTTTTTTAATTTTAACCCCTGAGACTTGTGATTCTAACTGACTTTACCGTATTTCAGAGACTGTAGTAGATAGTGGCATCATATGAAACTAGAAAACCTGAGGAATCCACTTGTACCAATCATATCATGCTATCATGTAGGGAAGGAGGTTAAATAACGTTCCAAAGCTGGGCTAAATTTTAACGAGGGAAACTTTATGATAATCACATGCAGTTTTTTGAGCGCAGTTTAAATGTGTTATTGTCTCCTAGTCTAAAAATCGTATATATGAATATTTCTGCATAATGGGTTCCATAAACTCAAAGTAAATCAATGTCTTGAATTGCATACATTGGGTCTCAGTGTAAAGCTGAGACTCTGGTGGATCCATTGAGCCCAACTGTATTCATGTGTGATGATATTAGTCTCCATATTAGTCATTTCATGGTAGCAAGACCATATTTTGAAACTTGTCCTCACTGTATAAAATGACCTGTGGTGACCTCTATGATACTACTACTACTACTACTACTACTACCTCTAGGATAATCACAGCCTCATGAGACTTTACAGCCACAAACTAGAGACCTACTACTACTACTACTATTACTACTACCTCTAGGATAATCACAGCCTCATGAGACTTTACAAAAACAGAGACCTACTACTACTACTACCACTGCTACATCCTGGTAACTAGAGACCTAGAGCATTCAGAGGATGGAGTCTTTCCTAGCTACTCTAACTACTACTACTACTACTACTACATCCTGGTAACTAGAGACCTAGAGCACTCAGAGGATGGATGGCTTTCCTAGCTACACTGACGACTACTACTACTACTACTACTACATCTTGGTAACTAGAGACCTAGAGCATTCAGAGGATGATGTCTTTCCTAGCTACACTGACGACTACTACTACTACTACTACTACTACTACTACTACTACTACTACCACTGCTACATCCTGGTAACTAGAGACCTAGAGCATTCAGAGGATGGAGTCTTTCCTAGCTACTCTAACTACTACTACTACTACTACTACTACTACATCCTGGTAACTAGAGACGTAGAGCACTCAGAGGATGGAGTCTTTCCTAGCTACTCTTACTACTACTACTACTACTACTACTACATCCTGGTAACTAGAGACCTAGAGCACTCAGAGGATGGATGGCTTTCCTAGCTACACTGAGGGGGTTTCTGAGCACTTCACACAACACAAGTACTAACCATCCAATTGTAGAAAAATGCAGAAATCTCCAAATATCAAAAGTTTTTGATCCCAAATCACAGAATGACAGTGGTGTTCCTCAAGGTCTTGGTGTCTTAATGTGGTATTTTTGAGAGATTATTGATCATTTTTATTAATTCTCCAGTGGTAAAAAAAAATTGTTAAATTTAGCACCAAATCTGTGTAACAAATGGCATCAACCCAAAAATTACTGCAACAACGTATGAGACATAATAGAGCAGGAGGACGGACACTATATACCTCTATCATAAAGTTCTAAACCCTTATACATTTTTACTATTAATTTTTATTAATTCATTAATTTGTGTTTATTACTAATTAATGACTAGAAAGAAAGAAAGAAAGATATTCCTTTATTAGTGGGGAAATTCAGTTTTACACTCTGTTTTTCACACAGTACATATACATGCGTCAATGGAGAGATGTCAGAGTGAGGGGGCTGCTCCTGACAAGCGCCCAGAGCAGTTGGGGGTTTGGTGCCTTGCTCAGGGGCACCTCGGCAGTGCCCAAGAGGTAAACTGGCACCTCTCCAGCAACCAGTTGGTCTTGGTCCATGGGGGACTTGAACCGGTGACCTCCGCGTCCTAACCCAAGTCCTGACGGACTGAGCTACTGCCGCCCCCAAAGAACTAGAAGAACTTTGTACACAACTTCCATGTGACATCTACTGTTGACCTCCTATCTCACTCTGAAAACACCCTGGAACCTCCTGTTGTGGGTCTCCGAGGGTTAATTTTATTTAAAAAATGGCAAAATCTTTGCAAAATCATCCAGTGGGCTGGATTGGACCCTTTGGTGGGCCGGTTCTGGCCCTCGGGCCATATATTAGACGCCTTTCTGTACATTTTGTTTTTAACAGTTCTGTACTTTTACATTACTGACATTTTGACTCCGGGACATTACTACTACTTAATGGAGTAATTTTATGATGAAATATTGCTTGTACTTACATTATTTAAATACTTCTTCTACCACTGCTGAAAAGTAACTATGAATGTAGTTCAATATAAAGTAGCACACAATGGAAACACTCAAGTAAAGTACAAGTACCTCAGATGAGTACTGTATTTATTTATTTTCATCAATAATATGACGCGCCTCCAAAAAGCCTCATAAACACAATAATTTTAGTATCAGTAGTAGTAGTAGTAGTAGTAGTAGTAGTCGTGGTATTAGTATCAGTGGCAGTAGCAGTGACAGTAGCAGTACTGGTATTAGCAGCAGTGGTAGTATCCGTATCAGAATCAGTAGTAGTAGTGGTATTAGTGACAGTAGTAGTGGTATTAGTGACAGTAGTAGTAGCAGTAGTGGTATTAGTAGCAGTGGTAGTATCAGTATAAGAAGTAGTAGTAGTAGTGGTTGCACAGCGGTAGTGGTTTTAGTAGAAGTAATAGTCGTATAACTATCAGTAGTAGTAGGAGGAGGAGTGAAATTAGTATTAGCAGCAGTAGTAGTAGTAACATAGCATTAGGGGTTTTAGTAGCAGTAGTAGTAGCAAACATATTAGTAGCGCTAGTAGTAGTAGCAGTAGCAGTGGAATTATTATTATTATTAGTAGTAGCAGTAGGAGTATCAGTAGCAGCAGCAGTCGTAGTAGTAGCAGTAGCAGTGGTATTAGTAGCACTGCGTGAGTAGTAATCAAGAGTAAACACGCAGAAAAACTTGTTAGCAGTAGCTAGCTGCTAACAGCTAGCTTTTAACCTGCTAGCTGTGTGTGGGTGGTTTAGCTAACGTTAGCTTAGCATGGACAACACTGTCAGTAAAGATGTTTCCAGCAGGATAAAGAAAACCAACCTGCTTCTCTCCGCAGCTCCATGTCGGCCTTTAAACCACAGCTAGCAGCTTTCGCTGTCGATCGATCTCCTTTTCATATCCGGATATTGTCTCCTAATGTCCGATCAGATGTCCGCGAGCCGCAGGTAGCAGCCGCCGTTTGAATTAATGTTGAAGATCCTGAAATCTGGACATTTTCCACAGATCGAGTCAAAGAAGACTAAAGAAAACTGAACTGTCTTCCTGTCCGCATTTATACTCAGTCCACATACCAACACAGCCTCACATGCTAACTGAATTCCGCCAGAAAGAACCGCCAAGACCTGGAAACACAAATACTACTTCCGCTACTGACCTTCACAATAAAAGAGCGGTTTAAAAGCAAACTGTACCCTCTTTCCTTTAATACGATCACGAGTGCTGATAAGTAACTAAGTAAATTTACTTTTGTAATGTACTGGAGTAAAACGTCTGAGGTATTTTACTTAATACTATTTTATAGTTTGACATGTACTAACGGGGGGCGGCAGGCTTGGGAACCGGAGGGTCACCAGTTCAAGTGTGAAGAACTGAGTGTGAACTGGTAGCTGGAGAGGTGCCAGTTTACCTCTTGGGCACTGCCGAGGTGCCCCTGAGCAAGGCACCAAACCCCCAACTGCTGGGGGCGCTTGTCAGGAGCAGCCCCCTCACTCATCTCTCCATTGATGCATGTTTGTGCATGTGTGTGTTCAGGTCTGCATGTACTGTGTATAAGTTAACAACAGAGTGAAAAAATTGAATTTCCCCTCGTGGGACTAATAAAGGACTATCTTCTTCTTCTTCTTCTTCTTAAATTTATCTGACACTTTAAATGATAAAATATTATTAAAATATTATTACACAACCACAATTTCCCAACTTGGGATCAATAAAGTATCTATCTATCTACTATAGATAAACCTACCAGCTACATGATGTAATATTCCAGATTAAACTACCAGCAGTGTATAATAATAAATGATATATTAGTAAAGATTAAAATACAATAACTTTTTTTTTTTTTTAACTTTCTGGCTCAAACTGTAATTTGTGACACTTCTGGATGCTTATTTTAAAACTAAACAAGATATATAAAGTTATATTCTTCAACAACTTCACACTGAGTATCTGATGTATTGAGAAAGTGTTAAAATGAGTAAAGTCCAAATGCTGAGAGCGTTGGTGAAGCAGCGACTAACTGCGGCTGCTGAAGAGATATTTAGGCTGTTTGAAAGAACGATAGCAGAGTACGAGGAGGAACTTTCTCGATCCAAAGAGGAGAACGAGCGACAACGGAAACTACTGGACGCTGTTTTCAGCCCTCAGCTTCGGTTCTCCTTCCTCAGATCTGCTCTCTCAGCATCTACAACATTTAACAAATGAAAGAAAAAGAAAATATTTAAACATACAGTACAAGTTTGGAGTCTAAACATCTGTTCATGTAGTTGTCACAAAGAATATATTGCATAGAAATGTTACAAAAATAGTTCAATAATAATAATAGTAATATATTTTATTTGTATAGCACCTTTCATACAAGAGATGCAGCACAAAGTGCTTTTCAATGACAGAACATAAAAACAGGGGAAAAAGATGGACAATAAAACACACTTGGTAACATAAGAGAAAAAAATACAAAATACAAAAGAAAATAAAACAGTGAATAATAATATAAAAATCAGTACCCATGTTTGCAGCGTGTACAGGTGTCACTCCTTGTCGTGGCAGTAAAGCTGCCAGGTGGCAGCAGAAAGGGAGCCAGCTGATTCCTGCACTACCTGCTCATAAACAACCACCAGGTGGCGCATGTGAGCAGCCTAGACTTTTACAGTACAGTCAGTGAACACAGCACAGGAACTACTTTAACCCTCCGAGACAGGAACTATGTTGGTTTGTCAACCACTTACATTACATTTAAAAGAATTTACCAAAACAGAACGTTTTACAACATAACCGGCACAGTGCAGAAGACACATGGACTTGTACCATACAGAAGATGCACATATGGTACCGTAGAGAAGACACAGTACTGTACAGAAGACACATGGACTGTAGAGAAGATACACATACAGTACCTTACAGAAGACACACAGACCAGTACTGTACAGAAGGCACGCCGACCGGTACTTTACTGAAGACACATGGACCGGTATCGGACAGACGAAACATGCGTATAACGTGTAGAACTAATTCATTGCATTTCATTTTCACATGTTTGAAGGAGGGACTGATGCTCTACTAACCATCTCCTCCAGTGCTGATGTGCATGGTGAACTGATTTCATCCTTAACTTTTGGAAAAAAAAAAAAAAACGATAACAGAAAAAAAAGACTTCAAAAATACAAAAAAAAAAAAAAAAAAAAAACATCATGTGATGGGGCACGTTCCCTTCCAGCTCAGCAAATTTCTGGTCACAACTCAGAACAACAGGAGGGCTGTTCCTGTTACCTCAGAGAATGAATCACATATGTACTCATTCACCTACATTATGGGGCAGGTTCCCAAAACACATTTTCATTCCCATTTGGAGCCAATAAACACATCGTTTTAGTTAGAATCATGCTTTGAGAAGAGTATCCCTTTTAACTCTGTAATACCATGTTATAAACTATCACTGCAAAAAATACTGCAATATGAATTTGCGGTCACACTGCCCACCTCTGATTACCTCATTTTATTCCCTTTCATGCCAACATGTTCTGGAATGACACTAGAATATGCCTATATTTATTACATGAATATAGCTTTTATAGACCTAAATATAAAGATAAATTCATCATGAGTAAAGAACGAGTATTTTAGAATAGAGTATGAAATACATCACACAACGCAAGCTAGTTTGGTCATGGTCTAGTTTTGCTCATGACATTAAGTGTCTCATGTTTTTTTTTTTTTATTTATATTTTTTACAGAGGGCTGATGGTGGAGGAAGTAAGGTGTGAGACTTCATCAAAGACAAAGGTACTCGGCTCACGCATTCTCAAATAGAAAAAAACGATTTTAATACAATTCGTTCAACCTATTCGAGTGTGTGTTTTAAACTATTTATAGTTATTTATAATTATTTAATTCCCACTTTACTGTGTCAGTGGACTGATGTCATTCTGGGCGATACCTCCATTACTTATGCTTGGCAAACAATGTGTATATAACCTCAAATATGGTTACATAATATTTGTGACAAAGATATGTAAAGGAGGTAGCATCAGAATAGTGTCCAATATATTGAATATACAGATATAAATTTATTGAATTAATTTACTCCCTAATGTTGCTATAGCCCCCAAAATTCCAGTGTGGATCAGGCTCTACATGTTTTACCACAGGCCGAGCAGCTGAATGGTTTCTCGTAGGGCTGTCCCAAATTCCATTCTTTGGGCTTCGAAGCGTCGATGAGAAATATTCAAAGGTATCTGAAGCTTTGCAGTGCTTGTTTCATGGGCTATTTGGGGATTTACACATTATCATTACATAATTACATAAAAGAAACAAAAAACGAAGCATTGAGATACTGATCTGGAGGTCGAATACCTTGACATCTGTCGAACCTTTAAAGCTTCATTGATTCAGGTCAGCTCTAATTTCTCACCGGTGGGAATCCTCATGTGACTTTTTAAACTCTAGCGGCAAAAACTTTTACCACACTGAGAGCATCTGTGAACTATTTTTTGACAGTAATAAGGATCATGGGACTTCAGTCTCAGGTTCAGAAGAATCTCCAGTATCTGGTTCTGGACGTGTATCTGGATCAGAGTTCCTGGCTGGTTCTGGTTCTCCGCAGTTCTTTCCATTAGCTTCTGTCTCCATGTGTTCAGTTGAGCTGCAGGCTGGAGGCTCTGCCTCTCTGTTCTCAATTTTAGAGTGATGAAGCTGTGAAAACTGACGACATTTATGTTTGTTGACTTGATGTCGGCAGGCAAATCTTTTGTCACAAACACTGCAATGGAATAGTTTCTCTCCTGTGTGAGTTAAGATGTGCCTCTTCAGATTTACCTTTGACAAAAATTGTTTCTCACAAAATGAACACCTGAAGGGTTTCTCTCCAGTGTGAATTCTCATGTGTATCTTCAGATATCCACTTTCATTGAAACCTTTACCACAAACTGAGCAGCTGAATGGTTTTTCCCCTGTGTGAATTCTCATATGCGTCTTCAGATGTCCACTTTCAGTAAAAGTCTTACCACAATCTGAGCAGCTGAATGGTTTCTCTCCTGTGTGGATTCTCATGTGTTTCTGTAAATCTCCACTCTGTGAAAAAGACTTATTACAAACTGAGCAGCTGAAAGGTTTCTCTCCTGTATGTGATCTCATATGTACCTTCAGAGTTCCCTTGTTTACATATCTTTTCCCACATTCAGAGCAGCCAAATGGTTTCTCACCAGCACTACATCTGGAATCACAGACAGGAACGTCGTCATTATCTTGAGAGTTTAAACATGACTGAGGTTCGCTGGTCTCCTTCCAGTCATCACTGTCGTCAGTCTCAGGTTCAGAAGAGTCTCCAATTTTAGTATCTGGTTCTGGATGTCCATCTGAAACTGATTTCCTGGCTGGTTCTGGTCCTCCACAATCCTCTCCATCAGCTTCTGTTTTCATCTGTCCAGTTGAGCTGCTGGCTGGAGGCTCTGCCTCTTTGTTGTGAGGATGTGAGAACTGATGACCAACACATTTATGTCTTTTGACCTGTGTACGCCAGGCAAATCTTTTGTCACAAACGGTGCAGCTGAATATTTTCTCTCCTGTGTGAGTTATCATGTGACTCTTCAGATATGCTTTTGTCAAAAATATTGTATCACAAACCGAACAGCTAAAGGGTTTCTCTCCTGTATGGGTTACCGTGTGTCTCTTCAGATGTGCCTTTTCAAAGAATCGTTTTCCACAAACTGAGCAACTGAATGGTTTTTCTCCTGTGTGAATTCTCATGTGTTTCCGTAAACGTGCTCTCCATGCAAAAGATTTCTTGCAGACTGAGCAGCTGAAAGGTTTTTCTCCTGTATGATTTCTCATGTGTGTCTTCAGATACCCACTTTCAATGAAACCTTTACCGCAAACTGAACAGCTGAACGGTTTTTCTCCTGTATGGATTCTCATGTGTTTCTGCAAACATTCACTCCGTGTAAAAGATTTCATGCAAAAGGAGCAGCTGAAAGGTTTCTCTCCTGTATGAGATCTCATGTGTCTCTTCAGATCTGCCTTAAAGCCAAATCCTTTCCCACACTCAGAGCAGCAAAATGGTTTCTCACCAGCACTACATCTGGAATTACTGACAGGAACTTTATCATTATTCAGAGAATTTAAACCTGACTGAGGTTCTCTGGTCTCCTTCCAGTCATCACTGTCGTCAGTCTCAGGTTCGGTAGAGTCTCCAAATTCATCATCGGTTTCTGGTTCTGGATGTCTATCTGGACCTGCTTTCCTGGCTGGTTCTGGTCCTCCACAGTCCTCTCCATCAGCTTCTGTTTCCATCTGTTCAGTTAGTCTTTGATGAAGCTGTGAGGACTGAGGTTTCTCTTCATCATCTTCTCTCTTCACAGGAACAGGAGTGAATGTGAACTTGGTGATATCAGCCTCCTCCAGTCCTTGAAGCTGTTCTCTCTCCTGACTGGTCCAGAGTTCCTCCTGTTCCTCTTTAATGTGTGGGGGCTCTGGGTCCTCCTGGTCCAGACTGGAGCTCCACTCCTGCTGCTCTTCTTCACCAACAATCACTTTTTGTACATCTGAAGGTAAAACTGAAACACAAACAAACAGCCATTAATATGAATCTTACTAATACATTACTATTCAGCAAAATTCACTCTGATTCAAGTTCACAATGACATCATCTGGTTTGCTTTGGGTCCCCAACGTCCATCATACCATAAGATGCAACCTCATTACATTAAATTAAATTGAATAATAATATAAAATAAAAATAATAATCTATATGGCAACTTACATTTTTACTTATGATTATGCCATGGTCTGGGTGAATACCTGATTCTGACTGGCTGCAGGCTGTGCATTAAATCCTGATTATAGACATCTACTAAGTAGTTACATAGGGCCCCTCATTAGTTTGTGATATCTTGATACTGATTTGGGGACAACAACATAGCTGGATAGCTAGCTAGTCTTATCGTTAAACACACTGTCAAATGATATTATCATAATTACACTGTTACACTGTACTGTACGCAATGTTATTGACTTTGAATCCCGTTAGCACAACGTTCATAAAGGTTCTATGAGTTGAGCAGACTAGAAATATCTCCCACTGCTAAGTTGTATCTCAGGTTCATCCTATTTGCTTGAGTAGTGAACTACGTTTACATTGCCTGAAAACCTTATGGCTTGTGAAAAACTTTAGATTGCAGTTGCAAAATGCATGAAAAAATTGCAGGCTGGCTGAGATTTCTGAACTCTGTCGCAAGATGGATACCAACTTGGAGAAGTTGCCAGCTCGGCTCGGCTGAATTTGGCCATCAAATTTGGATATTATAATGTCTTATTATGTTGCTATGTGCAGAGGTGTTTTTTTCCAGATCCCACACTGTGCCCCCTACAGGAGCCTAGTCTGGGAGTTGCTTTTTCCCTCTTCTTCCTTCCCTCTTGTTGTCCTTTTTCTCATCTAAGAAAATGGGGCGCCGCCCGGGTGGCGACCCACAATCCTCCCACTCCTGTCCTCCCCCTGTTATATGTCATTGTCTTTTTATGTTTCTTGAACGGGATGTAACTGAAAGATAATTTCCCTCCAGGGATTGATAGAGGCTCATCTCAAATCGCAGGCTAGCTGAGATTTTTTAACTGTCGCAAGATGGATACCAACTTGGAGAAGTTATCAGCTAGGCTCTGCTGAATTTGGCCATTGAATTTGGATTTATTTGGAACTTAGCCACCAGGAGACTCAGAGAGACTTAAAGCAGGCGGAAAATTACAGTGTCGGCTTGGCTGTTATGCCGACAAGATGCTCCGTCCCGGATAGAATCCCGGATGTCCTGGAGTTAACGGCCATGTATGAGGATGTGGATTAAACTAATGTTACAGTCTGTGAATTATTTCAGATATTTTTCTTGCGCCACACTGATTCAAAAATACATTTACCAGTGATTCTTAACTGTATTAAGCATGACTATGTTTAAAGTAAAAATACAGATTCTCCAATTCAGTGCTAACATTGTTAACGAAACAAACTTAATTTAGACAAAGAAGAAGAAGAAGAAGAAGAAGATCTACCTTTATTAGTCCAAATGGGGAAATAATTTACACTCTGTTGAACTATACATGGTACATGAGACCTGAAACACACATACATGCAGTAATGGAGAGATGTAGAGTGAGGGGGCTGCTCCTGAAAGCGCCCCGAGCAGTTGGGGGTTTGGTGCCTTGCTCAGGGGCACCTCGGCAGTGCCCAAGAGGTAAACTGGCACCTCTCCAGCTACCAGTTCACACTCAGTTTTTGGTCCATGTCGGGACTTGAACCGGTGACCCTCCGGTTCCCAAGCCAACTCCCTACAGACTGAGCTACTGCCGCCCCCAAAAAAGTGAGTTGTTTCATGGTACTCAGGTGAGAGATCAATTTAAGAACCTGTTTAAATTCAGTTTCACCCCTTTAGGGCCTCAGATACAGGAAGACTTCCAGAAGTGGTTGTTGTTGCCTCCATTCCTTGTTGCCCTAGTTAACTCTGTTAAATGAACACCCTCCCACAGTCTGGAGAGGTTTCCTGTCCCGTCGTTATGGCTGCTGATGGAGGCATCCTCCACTAAACATGCCTTGTTGACAGCTCTTGTTCATCCCCCCACTTCATTTTAATTCCTCACCATTTTCTAAAAATGATCTCATTAAGTCAACTTGGAGTAGCTGTAAGTAATCTAAAGCAATTCTGGTCTACAGAACATTTCTTTCTTGGCTCCATTGTTTGCTAATCCAGGTTTTCATCCTTCTCTGATTGTTCTCCTCGTGGTCCAAATCTGGCATTGACACATTTGGTGACCTACAGTATACATCAACTAGGGATGCTAATTTAGAAACATTTTCTCAACTAACAACCAACCCTTGTTAACTGATTATTAACTGTTAACCGTTAGAAAATTAAATAATAAAATAAATAATAAATAAATAATAAAAAATTGAATTTCCCCTCGTGGGACTAATAAAGGACTATCTTCTTCTTCTTCTTCTTCTTCTAGGAGAGTTACTGTAGCAGCCACGGTGATGCGTTCACTGTCTCCAGTTCACTATCAGAAGAGTCACGGTGCTGTGTGTGGTGTTGTGGACATGTAGCCACTTTCCCAGTAAAAGTCTCCACCACACATTTAGTTTAGTTTAGCAGGTTGTCAGCTGTGTGTCTGCCCAGATTAACGATAGTGACTGTCCGACAAACAGTGTGTGTGTTTGTGCTACAGACTTTGTGCTAGCAGCTGCTAGCTGCTAGCATTGCCGGTGGCTTCGTGCCCACTGTAGCGCAACTTGAGTGAGTTTCCGACAGACCGTGTGTGTGTGTGGCGGCAGTGAGTGTGGGTTTGTTGGTGGTGTTGTAGCTGTGAACGTAGCTGTGAACGCGTAGCTGTAGCAGACAGTGTGTGTACAGTTTATTTGTCGGTGAATAAATGCTACGAGGCTACAAGCTACAACTCCTCAGCTGGAAGTCCAGAGCCAACTTCCTGTATCTGCGCCGGCTCTCTCTTAAGGTGGACCAGCTTTTCTCCTTAAACTGACGAGCCACTCCTCTTAGTTTTTCAAAGTAATTTATTCTAATAAAGACTGATTGCTCCAAAAGCAACAAACTGATGTTTAAAATGTTTGATTTCCATTGACTGCAATGGTTCACGAGGAGAGAATACAAAATACTGTCAAAAATACTGTTTTTGAGATCAAACTCCCCTCCATCAACCATGACCTCAACATTTAGTCATTTATTTTCATGAACACTGAAGCTTTACTTAGAGAGAATTCACAGAAGCTGTGTACAGTTCTGTTTGCACTAAAAGATTCTGATTCCAGGCTGAATCGTCGGATTAATTACTACAATTTCTTTGATGGAAGTTGTAAAACTGTAGCATGTACGGCTCATTTGATATGAATTTTCAGTTTTAAACTTTAGCCGTTTGCTGTAGCGCCACCATCAAGACCGCTGGCCCACAAAGCCAGCTGAGGAAGTTTAGTATAGGACTGGACCCATGTCCAAGTCTGGTTTGTTTCCATGCATGGGAGGCAGATTTCTGAGCAGGAAGAAGAACAAGATGAAGAAGAAGAAAAGAAGAAGATGCAGCAGCAGAAGAAGAATATTGACAAGAACAAGAGGGAACAGCAGCATCGCTCTAATTAAAGGATAAGAAAATATGGTGCAGCCCTAAGGTGAAGCAGTAGAGCTGGGCTTCGAAGATGGATGTCTACAGTTGTGACTTACCATCTTCTTGGGACAGGTGTGTTTGGTGCGGCTCGGCCATGAGGAGGTAGTCAACAGCATAATCAGACAGGTGTGTTGGAGGTCTAACCTCCCTGGGAGGTCTCCGGTGTACCACTTGTGAACGGGCTCCAACATCAGTATCCTCAGGTTCCATTATCTTCAGTAATTACTGGATCTGGCTTCAAGGACCACCTGGAACCAGAATCAGAATCAGCTTTAACAGCCAAGTGTGAACACATACAAGGAATTTGACTTCGGTATATTGCTGCTTTCAATGTACTGACAGAAAAATACCTGAAACGCGCCATAAGACCGGATGTTGTTTTTAATGCGCGTTTACCCCCAAAATAGTAATAAAGGTACAATATTTAGAACCAACCTGCTCTGTGGAGCCGAAGCTGAGGGCTGAAAACAGCGTCCAGTAGTTTCCGTTGTCGCTCGTTCTCCTCTTTGGATCGAGAAAGTTCCTCCTCGTACTCTGCTATCGTTCTTTCAAACAGCCCAAATATCTCTTCAGCAGCCGCAGTTAGTCGCTGCTTCACCAACGCTCTCAGCATTTGGACTTTACTCATTTTCACACGACGACAGAAACTTTTTCTCCACTCAGACTCCGTCAGAAACACTGTTTGCTCTCCATCAAACAGCCACTCTGACTAGCGCTGTGTTGCTAACCAGCTAGCATGCTAAGCTAACTTCAGTAGCTCTGTAGGCTACCGGGAGATGAGTCAGAGGTAAAACATTCACAACAAAAGGTGAAGAGCACAAAGTCCATTCAGACAGGTTTATCCGGACATACAGAGGCTCTGATGGATCAGGACTGCTGGAGCTCACACACACTTTCTCTACACAACAAAGAGACTCTGCTAACAGACATGTTTCTGCTGGACGCCATCTTGATCAGATAGAGTCAAGTTAGCCTCAGTGAAGAATACTACTTCCGGTGTAGTTGCTGATCTTCAAAATAAAAGTCCAGAAGCGTTATTGAAGTTAAAGGCTTCCTCAGAAACACGCAGGAAAAGAAATGATTAAAATAAACTTTTAAAACATTCATTGAGATTGAAGCTTCATTCTTGAACTTGGAAACAAAAGCTCGAAATCATTTCTCAACAAAACCCAGAGAGCGTTTTTCCAGTGAAAAGACGTTCAAAATTGGTTCAAAGGTGAAAGTTTTTTCATCGACTTTTCAAAGACATTAATAGTCTGTTCCTATTTCGCAATAGTGAAATTTGTCACTGACATTTATTTGACATTTGCCAGCCCCTTCCATTGGACTGCAAAATATGAATGGTAGTCAACAGAAAGAGACATCAGAAAATCTCAGTTTGTTGTAAAACTGTTGAAGTATCAGACTATGAAAATATGTCACTAGAAAGGGGACACAGCCTAAAGTCGAAGCTCTTGTCTTTGTTTTGTACTGTGATGAACTCACACCAGCAATAGGTCTGATCCTTCTTTCTCTTCCCAGCTGATAAAGAGACGAGGCGTCACTGATAAAACACATCAGGTCAGATAATGGTTCATCTGGGACTGGAACAGAGCTATTTTAGCAATAGAATAAAACACACACACACACACAAAGACACAAGGTTGGCACAACTCTGTATTTACAAATCTCTACGTAACTGTGCGTACTGCGTATTGTATTAAAAATACAATAAAATAGAATTAAAGATGTAATTTTGCAAATAATGTTTTTCTTCAGTCTGTTACATCTTAAAAACATCTTTTACAAGTGTGGCTATTAGAAACGCACCCTTAGATCAACACAGTATTTCACTATTTCTAGGTGGAATTCAGCATGAATCTAAGTGTGTGGAACTCCATTGGACTCATTTATGTTTCCAGCACCTGAGGTAAAACAGGTGGAGAACTTGTTGATAGTGCAATACCTAAGTGTAGGAATCGCCTCAGGAAATCCTTGCTGCTTTTATTTTGAACTACAGAAATTCGAATGCACCGGAAGTGGGGTCGCACAATAAGATGGCGTCTCGTTGTAACGATGAGTACATTGTGTTGTCATTTATGCTGATCATAATGATTTAATCTCCAGCAGTCCTGATCCATCAGAGCCTCTGTATGTCCGGATAAACCTGTCTGAATGGACTTTGTGCTCTTCACCTTTTGTTGTGAATGTTTTACCTCTGACTCATCTCCCGGTAGCCTACAGAGCTACTGAAGTTAGCTTAGCATGCTAGCTGGTTAGCAACACAGCGCTAGTCAGAGTGGCTGTTTGATGGAGAGCAAACAGTGTTTCTGACGGAGTCTGAGTGGAGAAAAAGTTTCTGTCGTCGTGTGAAAATGAGTAAAGTCCAAATGCTGAGAGCGTTGGTGAAGCAGCGACTAACTGCGGCTGCTGAAGAGATATTTGGGCTGTTTGAAAGAACGATAGCAGAGTACGAGGAGGAACTTTCTCGATCCAAAGAGGAGAACGAGCGACAACGGAAACTACTGGACGCTGTTTTCAGCCCTCAGCTTCGGCTCCACAGAGCAGGTTGGTTCAGTCCATTTTAAATGAACTGTGTTTCGGTTTATTGGTTTGTCTGGTCGTGTGGTGCCTAATGGACTTCCGACATGCCTTCAAGTGGTGAAGGAAATGCAAAGACACAATGACAAAGGAGAAAGATGAGGTCATTGAGAATCTCAACATTTTCTCAGACATTTATAAAATTACCAAGAAAAAACATTATATGACTAAAAATTACAATATACTACACAATATTAACTTATTATGCACGTCACAAGTCGTGAATTCTGAGCTTTCAGAAACTTTCCACTTAACAACTTGTAAACACTGTAAACACAACCCCATTTGAAGGCACCGTTATTAACCACAGCTGTTGAAAGCAGGAAAGAGACTATGGAGCTTCCTCATCCTTGACAGTTTGAGGTTTTGTCCTCTTGGCTACAGAGCACCGACTCGTTTCAGATCTGATACCGATACCTGGGCTTTGGGTATGGGGTGATACCGATGACTGATCCGATATCAGCGTTATGTGTCAGTGTGTGGAACTGACTGGGATCATACTGTTATGTGTAAGACAACATCAGGCTGGATTTAAACATCTAATTCCTGACTTTGTAAAACAACATTAACAAATAATATCTAGATATAAATTTACTGAATTGTCATTTATTATTAAAATAATAAATCCTACACCAACAACTTGGTAAAATCTTCAGAGTTTTCAGGAATTACAAGCAACAGATTGCTCAAAACAGGAATTGATCCCATATATAATGTATATTAAGTTCATTTCCATGTGTGTAGCATGTATGACTGTATTGGCCCCATTGTCACTGATATCCGATCCAGCTATATGACTCAGTATCAGACTGGTACAGGAGTGCACATCAACCATCTGAAGCTGAACTGTGTCGTACTCACTGCCAGTCTCCTCCCTGAGGGTGTTGATTTCGGCAGGTTCCATCCTCCATATAATGATCTGTAGAAGTTTGATAAGGAGTTTTTGAGCTGTGATGTGAATGAACAACAACATTTCTCTGTGTATGTTTCCTGTTTCCTGTAGATATCGAGCAGTTGTTGGTGATTAAAGTAGAGATTCCTCCTGAACAGCAGGAGCTGAGCTCCAGTCTGGACCAGGAGGACCCAGAGCCCCCACACATTAAAGAGGAACAGGAAGACCTCTGGACCGGGAGGGAGGGAGAGCAGCTTCAAGGGCTGGAGGAGGCTGATATCACCAAGTTCCCATTCACTCCTGTCCCTGTGAAGAGTGAAGATGATGAAGAGAAACCTCAGTCCTCACAGCTTCATCAAAGACAAACTGAACAGATGGAAACAGAAGCTGATGGAGAGGACTGTGGAGGACCAGAACCAGCCAGGAACTCTGAGCCAGATAGACACTCAGCCCCTGTCATTGATTTAAGATGTAGTAATAGTGAGAAAAAATTTATCTGCTCTGAGTGTGGGAAAAGATTTGGCTATAAGGGGAATCTGAATATACACTTGAAATTTCATAAAGGTGAGAAACCTTTCAGCTGCTCAATTTGTACTAAATCTTTTACACAGCGTGGAGATTTACAGAAACACATAAGAATCCACAGAGGAGAGAGACCCTACAGCTGCTCAGTTTGTAAGAAATCTTTTACAGAGAGTGGAAATCTACAGCAACATGTGAGAATCCACACAGGAGAGAAGCCATTCAGCTGCTCAGTTTGTGACAAACATTTTACAGTGAGATCGAGTTTAAAGAAACACTTCAGAATCCACACAGGAGAGAAACCGTTCAGCTGCTCAGTTTGTAAGAAATATTTTACAGAGGGAGGAAGTTTAAAGAAACACTTAAGAATCCACATGGAAGAGAAACAATTTAGTTGCTTGGTTTGTGAGATGGCTTTTCAAACAATTGAATGTTTACAGAAACACACAAGAATCCACACTGGAGTGAAACCTTTCAGATGCTCAGTTTGTAAGAAACCTTTTACGTATCATAAAAGTCTAGAGAAACACTTCAGAAGCCACACAGGAAAGAAACCTTTCAGCTGCCCATTTTGTAGGAAAGCTTTTACATATCTTAGAAGTTTACATAAACACATAATTGTCCACACAAGAGAGAAGCTCAATTTGAGAAACAGCCTTTAGAATAGGTGGACATTTGCATATAGTAAGGACTTTTTGTCCATCGAGAGAGGACAGGAAGAGCACCTGGTCAACGAGGCCTTATGAGGAGTTCATTTTAGAGGCGCTCAGACTGCTCAGAGCCAGAAGGCAGTTTTAAGTTGTGTTAGGACCACGAGGTGATGCTGTATGACAAGTTTTTGTGTGGCTGTTTAAAATCTGTGCCTGCTTTCTTTACCATCTCATGTCTGTCCATCACCTGTTGAAGAAAACAATCTCTTCTTCATCTGATTAAACATCAAGAACTTCCCTTTCAGTCAGTATGAAGAATATACAAAATAATACTGTTGCTGTAAATAAGTCAAGAAAGGAATGCTGGCAGAATGTAAATTCACAAGTTATTTAACCACTCAGTTTACTCTCAATGCCTACCATTTATTCCCAATGTGACAACTGCTTGTTCTACAGTTTTGTCACTTTAAACTTGGTGAATATGATCTGTGGTAAACACTGATAGATTAATCCATTTTTCTACTCAGCGTCCTATTAGCTGCAGCAAACAGTATTCTTGCTCAGTTTCTCTTCATCACCAGCAGATTACACGCACTGCATTAAAAAGGGTTATACCCGAATTGTAATTCCTGTTCATTTGAAGATTATTTTGGCTGTTGGGTCACAATATATTCTTTTAATAATAAAGAACAAATCACAAAATTTTTATGTATGTATTTATTTGTTAGATTTTGTTCTCCAGCCTGATGTGGCCTTTAAATGTTGATTGGTTACTCATTTAGAAAAAAAGAGTAAAAAAAATTGTATGGGAAGAATGATACTGATTAGGGTTAGAAACCACAAAATACAACAATTCAAAGGAGAAATCAGATGGGATGGCCCTCTCACACCGTAAGTCCAACTGACTTAGAAGTGAAGCGAACCAACCTGCTCTGTGGAGCCGAAGCTGAGGGCTGAAAACAGCGTCCAGTAGTTTCCGTTGTCGCTCGTTCTCCTCTTTGGATCGAGAAAGTTCCTCCTCGTACTCTGCTATCGTTCTTTCAAACAGCCCAAATATCTCTTCAGCAGCCGCAGTTAGTCGCTGCTTCACCAACGCTCTCAGCATTTGGACTTTACTCATTTTCACACGACGACAGAAACTTTTTCTCCACTCAGACTCCGTCAGAAACACTGTTTGCTCTCCATCAAACAGCCACTCTGACTAGCGCTGTGTTGTCTACTTCCGGGTTAGCAGCTTCACGTTCATTAGCTTAATTCATATCTTTTTTAATAAAGGGATCAGCCCAGATGGGTTCATCTAGTCACTGTGGCTTCAGGAAAACTCCAGTTCGGTCTTTATGAACTAATGTTATCTGAGTCTGTGGCTGTCGTAGTTCCAGCAGCTGTTGACAACAGGATGAGAACACGTGAACGCCTCTTAGACGGTGAAATTGCCATTGTGATGTTGGGCGTCTTGTTTGAGGAGACGTGTCCGCTATGATCATCTGGCATGTTGTTTGTTGTCAATCTGTTGAAAACTGGAAGACCAACGTTGCTCTTTCAGTTCCTAAATACATATATTCGTCTTTGGAGCCTGTTTGAGTGGAAGTGTGTCAGAAAGAACTGTTCAAAAAATAAAAAACAACCTTTCCCTGGTTTCAAACTCCTCATGGATATAGATACTCCTTATGGATATAGTATAAATCCTTATAATTATCTCCTAATAGATATGGTATAAATCCTTATAATGATCTTCTAATGGATATATTATAAAACATACACAACACACAGTCAGCAGTCATTCATAAAAGCAGAACGCAGCCAGATCAACTTCACAACTTTTATTTGATTTAGTCTTCGACTTAGTTTCCAACACAAATAAGCATCCGTTTAAAATGTCATTATAGTACTACAAATCAATGAAGCAAATGTTTAAGTTGTTAACGTGGATGATAATGACGTTTGAGGATGGGGGATGTCAACACTAAAGTATTGAAAGTGATGGATTTCTTGTTGGTCAGGTTAAACTGCCGACATGGCTCACAACAGGTACCAGGTAGCAGGGCTGGTCTCTGCATTCTTCAGGCCTGTGGTTTTATAAACGACCTTCATATGTTTCAGAGGACGAGCTGTTTGGGGGATTAAGTATATTGTACAGTGCTGTAACTAGTACTTGGACATGTTTGACCTCTGTTTTTCGTCTTCTACACGTTTTTACTTTTCTCTAATTTTTACTTTTCCATTAAAATATAAGATAATTTGACCTCTTTGGGCCTCAAAGATAGACCAATTTAAATGAAACCAGGTGACATTTGCCAAGTATAGATCAAAAATGTCTCTTTGGTGGAACTGCTAACAATTCAGAGACATCTGAAGCATGACTGCTTACTTCACAAGACAAAAAGACTTGGAGCCTCTGGTTTAATCATTAAAATGTACTGTGACTAAATGTATCACACAGTGTGTCTTTAATGTAAAATCTGTCTGAAAAGTGACCAGTAGAACGATAGATATATGAGTACAAGTGTTTTCTCTGAAATAGGACGTAGGCTGCGTTCCAAATGTCACATATGCTTTCTGTTAGATTAAAAATATAATCTTTGCATTCAACTAACAATGGAGCTCCTAACAATAAGAGCCGTGGCTCTAACTGATCAGCCCCAGACTTTTGGACCTACAGAAAAAAGAACATTAAACACTTTAAGATCAGGGAAAGCTGTCAACAACATGATCTGAGCACCACTTTTGTTTGCACAGCAAGGTGCACTGTGATCAGACAGTGGGAGGAAATCCGGCATTTTCAAATATATAACCTGATGAAATAAAGCGTTGACTGAAGGCATCACTCTTTCCAACTGAGACAGTGTTAAAACTATAAACAATTTCACCACTTCCAAATCTTTGTAGGGATTCCTTTACCTTAGTGCAGAGACATAAAACGATGATTTGGCATTTTGAATATCTGAGACGCCTACTACACTATCAGCGGATGATTTTGTGATTAACGCAACATGCAATATCCAAAAAAAAACAAAAAAAAACAAGAATAATTCCTGCTTTTTACTCTGAATGTCATAATTAAAGAGTAAAGAGTTAAAGAGTAAAAGTAAAATAATCTACAACCAAGTCTGGATCAGGAGTTGTCATGGTAAACCCTTAATCACTGTCGTACAAGCTAAACAAAAATGCTTGTTCTGAAAAATGTTCCTTTTGGTTTAGTGATAACAGTGATACATGGCTTGAATTTTTGTAACTTCATATCACGGTTGCATGCTATTCGGCAGTAGTCACTGAAATACATTTATAATGCTGAAGTCTCTTGGTGCAGATAATATGTAAAAGTGCAGCCTTTACGACAGGTTTTGGATCCAGTCGAGTGAGGGAGGAAAGAAACTGTGTGAGACTGAATTCAATGCAGACACTGAAATTATCAAAATCATTAGTTAATGTTAATATCACCCAGGATAAGAAGGATGTCAAATAAAATCAATAATCTATTGCACCTGCAGGTTCAGAGGATAAACAATAAATACCAATAATTTGTACCTTTCCGGTATTTTCCTTCCATAGACAAACAGTTAGAGCCAAGAGTTCAAAACACTTCAGCTGACATACACAGATAACTACAGAGACAGATGAACAATGTTTCACAAAGATGGCAACACCCCTTCCCTTAGTAGGTTGATCACATGTTTCTAAAAATACAAAAAGGTCAGTTTGTTGCACCCAAATTTTAATATAGTCCATTTTGGAAATAATATGCATGTTCATGTGAACAGTTCCCAAGGCTTTGCGATACGGAAATGAACATTTTTGTTTGCTCTTGACTTAAGTCATGGCCTCCAGAGCCACAGATAGCGCTATTGAGAGAAGAGCATAGAAAACGGTTGTTTTGAATCCGGGTTCATGACCTTTTGACTTGCTTCCGTCTGTGGCAAACCATCTAAATCATGATCATGCTTTTAAATCAGCACCCCAGTGATTAGTCCAGCGGTAGTTGAGCCGGCCATCACTCATTACTGTAGGAATGTTTAAAAAAAGGGAGTTTCTCAAAACCTCATCAAGCATCAGTCATAAGAATGGTTAATGGATTTTAATGCAAGCTCCTTGCTAAGTGACAGGAGCCATTACCCGATTTAGGTAAAGTGTAGTTTTTGAAGAGATCTGAGCGGATAAGGGAAACAGCAAAACTGTCAACAAACAAAATGCCTCGAAATTCAAAGTATCCTTTTAGTCGTGTTTTCAGCTGTCAAATACGATGAACTTGACATTACCAAGTTGAGGTGAAGGAAAAGACCCAGATATGACACATCAGATCTTCAAATCCAGGGGAGTGTCAACAAGACTCAATCACTCATAAGCTGGGGGGCGGCAGTAGCTCAGTCTGTAGGGAGTTGGCTTGGGAACCGGAGGGTCACCGGTTCAAGTCCCGCCATGGACCAAGAACTGAGTGTGAACTGGTAGCTGGAGAGGTGCCAGTTTACCTCTTGGGCACTGCCGAGGTGCCCCTGAGCAAGGCACCAAACCCCCAACCGCTCGGGGCGCTTGTCAGGAGCAGCCCCCTCACTCTGACATCTCTCCATTGTTGCATGTTTGTGCATGTGTGTGTTCAGGTCTGCATGTACTGTGTATAAGTTAACAACAGAGTGAAAAAATTGAATTTCCCCTCGTGGGACTAATAAAGGACTATCTTCTTCTTCTTCTCGGATTCCTGGAATTTAACAAAGTTGAAACTAACATGTACCAGGACTGTTTTTACTTCAGGGAATGAAGGTATTTTAGCAGCGATAGCCTGCACACAGCTACCCGGGTAACAGCATGTTGCTGCTGTTGCATTTGTAACATCCCTGACCATCAAAGAACCCAGAGGCAGCGTTGCAGGAAGTGATGATGACTGACTGGTTCACTAGCTACAGATGGATCAGGGACTGGGTCTAGAGCCAGGAATAGAGGAGCCAGGAACTCCGGCAGCTGCAGACCAGAGTGCAAGCTTGTTCCAGGCCCCATAACCCTGCTGCTGATGGACCAGTGGTTGATTTTCACTAGTAGTCTGATAGCCGCCAGATTAGAGAACCCCCTATGTGGTGGGTGAGCATGTGGTGAGGTGGCGAAGCACAGGTGCACTTTAGATAAGCCTCAGATCTGATCCTTCATGTTGGCAGACTCAGGGGGACTCTTACTGGTGTAGGTAGGCACCAGAGGTTTTTTAGTGAGTGAAGGAAATCAATTAATACCTGTAATACCAAAAACAAACTGTGCCTTGAAAAACAAATTAAGGCAAATAAATACAGAATGGAAATAAATGTTAGCTTCATCTTAACAGCAATGACTCATTGGTAGAATTCATGGGAATATGGGAGAATATGAATATGGGAGAATTTAAGACCATTATAAAGAATCATGAAAATAGTACGATTGGTCGATGTAACTGCTCTTGATTTTTTCATTGAATTGTTTTGATATTGATCTGATCGTGCATGACAGCTGTTGTGTTGCATACACAATTGCATATGATACTTGTTTACTCATAATGTGTGACTGCTGTATTTGTCTGTTTGCATTGTTTGTTTTTATTGTTGTAACAATGTTTGTGCTGCCCTCTGGGTCAGGTACCTCTTGAAAAGGAGATTTTAATCTCAATGACCTTTTCACCTGGTTAAATAAAGGAAATATTTTGGAGTCTATATCAGACAGAGAGACAGCTGATCAGGGTTGAACCAAGTCAGTACTTCAGTCCTGCTAGAAAAAAAATATCTCAACAAATATCTCTGCAGCTTCACGTCTTTCTGCTGCTCTCACCAACACACTTGTGTCTTTTGACACTATGGAGCCGAGTGAATCTTTTATTGCAAATGTTACAACTAAATGGCTTCTCCCCTGTGTGGACAAGCATGTGTTCTCTCATATGTCCCTGCCGTGCAAAACTTTTACTACAAACTGTACAACTAAATGGTTTCCCTCCAGTATGGAGCTTCATGTGTTTAACCAAATTTCGAATGATATCGAAACTTGATTTGCAAATTGAGCAGGTGAAGCTTTTTTCTCCTGTATGCACTCTCGAGTTGTCGGAGCAACTGATGGGTCTCTCTCCTGTTTGGACTCCAGTTCGTTTCTGCAGATGACCCTTGTTGCTAAAGCTTCTAGCACATTCAGAGGAACGAAGTGGTGTTTTTCCACTATTACATTCCATATCACTTCGATACACTTTTATGTTTTGCAGAGAGTTTAAATATGGCCGAGGTTCTCTGGTCTCCTTCCAATCACAACTGTCATCAGTCTCAGGTTCAGAATAGTCTCCAGTCTTGTCATCAGTATCTGGTTCTGGATGTGAATCCAGATCAGAGTTCCTGGCTGGTTCTTGACCTCCACAGTCCTCTCCATCAGCTTCTGTTTCCATCTGCTCAGTTGATGTTTGAAAAAGCTGTGCGGACTGAGGTTTCTCTTTATCATCTTCACTCTTCACAGGGACAGGAGTGAATGTGAACTTGGTGATATCAGCCTCCTCCAGCCCTTGAAGCTGTTCTCCCTCCCGACTGGTCCAGAGCTCCTCCAGTTCCTCTTTAATATGTGGGGGCTCTGGGTCCTCCTGCTCCAGACCAGAGCTCCAGTCCTGCTGCTCAGGGGGAACCTCTTCTTTAACCACCAACAGCTGCTGGACGTCTGCAGGAACTGAAATACAGAAACACATATTAAGGAAAACCAGTCATGCCAACTAGGGGTGTAACAGTGTGCATATTCATCTCTGTTTGATAGAGGGACAAGTCGACAGAAGCACTGTGCTGCCCTGAAGAGTGTCCACAAAGAATGTAGTCCATAACTTCACCACCAAATGCTCCAGCTGTAAAGACTACAGCTTGAGGTGGACCGGCAGGCCACTAAACAGCTCTTCTCGGTCATTGTACATTTAAATATAGCAGACAGTCGTTTAATTGTGGAAATCCCAAATTGCAATTGCAGTCGCAATTAGGGATATAATTTTTTTTATTAAGCAAAAAAACGACCCTCATTAACCGATTATTAACTGACAAGATTAGCGTGTCATGTAGGGTGGTGCGCCAGCTGCAGTATATGTCTGCTGAGTCCGAGTTCACCTGTCTGGGAGAGTTACTGTAGCAGCCATGGTGCTGCGTGCATTGTCGAGGACACATGCAGCCACTTTCCCAGTAAATCTGCACCAGAGCATTTAGCTAGTGTAACTGCGAGGTTAGCACGTGTCTGACAAACCGTTTCGGTTTGGTTTGTGCTACGGTTGTAGCTGTAGCATTGCTGGTGGCTTCGTGCACGCGGCTGCCACATGCATACGGTCTGTCAGGGTGGTGTAACATTAGTCAGCGTCTGACAGACCGTGTGAGTGGCGGCGCTGAGTGTGGGTTTGTTTGTGGCGTTATACAGTGTTGTGAAAAAGTATCTGCCTCCTTCCTGACTTCTTATATTTTTGCATAATTGTCACATTTAAAATTGAAAACGACTTGCCATAATTCTGCTCTCTACCAGATAATCCTGAAGGAGAATGTCCGGCCATCAGTTACTGTCCTCAAGCTCAAGCACTCTTGGATTATACAGCAGGACAATGATCCGAAACACACCAGCAAGTCCACATCTGGATGGCTTAATAAAAACAAATTTGGGGTTTTGGCGTGGCTGAGTCAAAGTCCAGACTTCAATCTGATTGAGATGCTGTGGCAATGACCTAAAACAGACTGTTCATACATGAAAAACCTCCAATGTGGCTAAATTAGAAAACTTCTGTTAAGAAGAATCGGCCAAAATTCTGCCAATCACTGCCAGGTGAACAAGATGGCGGCAACCCAAAAACACCTGCTAAAGGCAGGTTACTTTTCTGGGACGTTCTTCACACATTTCAACCCAACCTAGTGAAAAATAAGCAGGGGGCGCTGGTTAGAATACACCGCGTCAAATGATGCATCACTAAATACTGAGTCTTTGGAGTGGAGGAGGGAAGCTAACGTGGATGACAGACTGAATATTTAATGAACAGACCTGCTCGAAGCTGAGGGCTGAAAACAGCGTCCAGTAGTTTCCGTTGTCGCTCGTTCTCCTCTTTGGATCGAGAAAGTTCCTCCTCGTACTCTGCTATCGTTCTTTCAAACAGCCCAAATATCTCTTCAGCAGCCGCAGTTAGTCGCTGCTTCACCAACGCTCTCAGCATTTGGACTTTACTCATTTTCACACGACGACAGAAACTTTTTCTCCACTCAGACTCCGTCAGAAACACTGTTTGCTCTCCATCAAACAGCCACTCTGACTAGCGCTGTGTTGCTAACCAGCTAGCATGCTAAGCTAACTTCAGTAGCTCTGTAGGCTACCGGGAGATGAGTCAGAGGTAAAACATTCACAACAAAAGGTGAAGAGCACAAAGTCCATTCAGACAGGTTTATCCGGACATACAGAGGCTCTGATGGATCAGGACTGTTCAGGTGTTTCATACGAAAACGGTCGAAACATCATCCAGAGGCCATCTTATAACTCTGTAAAGTTAACCAGAGTGAATAAAATCGCTTCCGGTGTCTTCTAATTTTTTGACTTTCTAAATAAAAGTCTCTGAGGTTTTAAGAGGTATTTCAATATATTATTAATGATATTTGTTACGTATAATTATGTAATTATGATTTTATTTTGACATTCTTCACCGGAAGTGGTGGTATATGTTTTACCGAGCTTATTACCGGGAGCAGTCAGCAGAGAGAAGCCGTTAGTTGAATCCAAATAACGGCAGAACCGATGATTTAGTTCGTTAATCAGAGATGGACCGACACCGGAAACAGCTGCGGGTGGTTTTAAACCCGGAAACGAAGCCGCGAGGAGAAGGTTTGTTTTCTTCCTACTGCTCTGCTAATGATGCTAAGCTAATGTTAGCTAAAGCGTTCATACAGAGCCTGTTAGCCGCAGCTAGCTCCTGAAGCTAATGTGTTGTATCAGAGGATTCATTTAGAGTCTTTACTGTTATTGATTAGATGTGTTTATTAGTTTATTACTGAAAGAAGCGATAAAACCAGCTGTGACGTGTCCTAACGTGTCCTCACAAACCTTACAGGAATAATAACGGTGTAATAATGTTTTAATAACTTAATGATGATATTATAATAACTAGTAACATTTTAAATTCACATGGAATAGAGAAGTAGCATCAAATTATGGCTTTTAAACTGTTGTTTGTTATGATTCATTCATTATCTATAAATAGGGCTAGGTTACGTTCTGCTGCAGATTATTGCTGCTACAATAAAAAAAAATATTAACTTTTGTTGTTATTATGAGATGATTTCCATGTTATTGTTATGACAGGTTTTCTCTTCTCCTTATGACTAGTTATTATTAGATGTTGTTAAAACTATTAACATTATAAACTATTAATAGTAAAACTTTTAATACCACAGTAATTCAGATGATTACTTAAACTGGTAAGAAAGGTATTATCAGCACAGTGTACTTAAATTTACTCAACTTCTGTTCAAGGTAGAGATTTCAGTTCTAATACGATGCTGGATAGTTTCATGAATAATACTGCATCATATATTAATTGTTATATTTTGTGACTAAGATCTGAATCTTCAACATAACCAGTAACATTTCTCTGTCAGGTGAATGTAGTACTACAATGTTTTCCTCTGAAGTAGAAGTACACAGTAAGTAGTATACAGTTGAGTTGTGCATATTTTAAGTGCTTCACAGCCTTTTCTAAGTTATTTCAGGGTCCAGTGTGTAGTAACATCATTCAATATTTTTCATATCTAAATATCAAAATAAATCTATAGCTGTTTGGGGCCGTACCTTGTCTAACAGTGAAGTCTGTCCTTGTTTAACCGTGAACCAGAGTATAATTAACCGGTGTTTCTGACTGAGCGTAGCTGCTACCTGGGTGTATTATGCTACTATGTTGTGTCAGGTGTTTTGCTCAGGACTCAAGGAAGCTCAGTGTTGAGTGTGAAGTTGTTTGTAGGAGCAGTTCTCCAGAAAGCTGCAAGCTGCAACACCACAGGACCAGAAATCAGCAAGTTCTGAAGGGTCACTGCACAAGTTATAATAACACGCTGTATATAAGAAGTGAACGTCAACGTGACATCACTCAGTGGTTTGCTGACTACAGTTCTGAAGCTGTTCCTTCAACAGTGTTGAAGGGACAGACTGTCAGTGTTGCTGAATTGGTGTCTTTCTCTCTACTGTAGATTTGTCGATTTTTGGAGCTGATGCTGCTCCTTTCATTGAAGAAGAGTTGGCAACACTGGTCTGGTTTGGGATCATTTTAAAATCTAGTCCACTCAAGATCATCAATCCTGCATTTAATTACAAAATATAAAAATACTGCGCATGCACGCACACACACACACACACACACACACACACACACACACACACACACACACACACACACACACACACAAAAAAAAAAATCTGGAACAGTAACTGAACCTGGATCTGATTCAGGGTACAGCAAGGGGACCGCTGCCTGATGACCTGAGAGGTCTGATCTGGTTATTGTTAGTGAGAAAGTCAGAAATGTACTGAGGAGCCAAACCATCAGGTGGTTCTGTACTGTATCAGGAGACAGTGAAGTGATTTCAGGATTAATATGCTCATATATCTGGGGCATCCTACTGTCTGTTTGGATAATCCTGCAGTTAGAGCATCACAGTAGTCTAACCTACTTGAGATAAAAGAATCAACCAAAGTTAAAGCTGCTCTCTGAAACAGAGCCGCTTAAACATAAAAACATGATGTCAAGGTCAGTTAACAGAAGTTTGTTGGTTTCCTTTAACAGCTGTCTGTCTGTGTTTCAGTTTTACCTTCAGATGTACGAAAAGTGATTGTTGGTGAAGAAGAGCAGCAGGAGTGGAGCTCCAGTCTGGACCAGGAGGACCCAGAGCCCCCACACATTAAAGAGGAACAGGAGGACCTCTGGACCAGTCAGGAGGGAGAACAGCTTCAAGGGCTGGAGGAGGCTGATATCACCAAGTTCACATTCACTCCTGTCTCTGTGAAGAGTGAAGATGATGAAGAGAAACCTCAGTCCTCACAGCTTCATCAAAAATTAACTGAACAGATAGAAACAGAAGCTGAGGGAGAGGACTGTGGAGGACCAGAACCAACCAGGAACTCAGATCCAGATAGACATTCAGAACCAGATACTGACTACAAGGCTTCAGACTCTTCTGAGACTGAAGTCAGTGATGGTTGCTGGGAGGAGACCAGAGAACCTCAGTCAGGTTTAAATGCTCAGAAGAATAAAGAAGTCATTGTTGGTGATATTAACTGCAATTCTGTTGAAAGATCATTTAGCTGCTCTGAATGTGGTCAAAGATTCGGCCGCAAGCCACACCTGAGTGCCCACATGAGAATTCACACTGGAGAGAAACCATTTGGTTGCTCTTTTTGTGGTAAAAGATTTTCTCAAAAGGGAAACTCAATTAGTCACATGAGACTTCACACAGGAGAGAAACCTTTCAGCTGTTGCGTCTGTAAAAAAAGTTTTAGATATAGTGGAGATGTTAGCAGACACATGAGGATCCACACAGGAAAGAAAACGTTGAACAGCAAAGTTAGGGACATGATCAACAGTAGCATTCACGCAGTATCAGAACCAGCAGGGAATTTAGATCCCAAAAGTCATTTACAACCAGATACTACTGATAAACCTTCAAAACGTGAGACTGAAGTCAGTGATGGTGGTTGGAAGGAGATCCGAGAGCCTCAGTCAGGTTCAAACTCTGATGACGTCTCTGTAAGCGATGAGAGATGCATCACTGACAAAGAGTCATTTAGCTGCTCTGAATGTGGGAGAACATTTTGTCGCAGGGACCATCTGATGAGCCACATGAGAACTCACACAGGAGAGAAACCATTCAGTTGCTCCGTTTGTCAGAAACGTTTCAGCTGCAGTGGAAACATTTTGGCGCATATGAGAATTCACACGGGAGAGAAACCGTTTGAATGTTCATTTTGTGACAAAAGTTTCAGCCAGAAAGGAACTTTGCAGCTACACATGAGAATTCACACAGGAGAGAAACCATTCGGTTGCCCATTTTGTGATAAAAGGTTTGCACATAAAAGACGTATGACGCTGCACATGTCAGTCCACACAGAGGAGAAACGCTTCAGCTGCAGCGCTTGTGACAAAAGATTTACTTGGTATACGCAGCTCAGAACCCATAAGTGTGTCGCTGAGTCCTCACAGCTTCGTCAAAGGCAAACCGAGAAAAAGGCTCCTGCCAAGGAATCATTCAGCTGTACTGAGTGTGGTAAAACATTTAGTCTCAAGGGCAATTTGAAGACACACATGAGAATTCACACAGGAGAGAAACCATTTAGTTGCTCTGTTTGTGGCAAAAGTTTTAAACAAAACATACATCTTACGGAGCACATGACGATTCACACGGGTGAAAAACTGTATAAATGTAGTGTTTGTGGGAAAGGATTTAATAAGAAGTCACTTGTCAAAAACCACCCATGTGTTTAACATATAATGATCACATCCTGAATTCATGGATTTATATTTACAAATATAACAGTGAATTGTACAACAGTGTATTAGGGCCATTGCAGGTAATAAATAAATAAATATGGAGCCAAAGGAAGGAGGTAATAGTTCAAGAATTAAAGTGGTAAATTTAAATTTAATTAAAAAAATTCTCTGAGATTAAAGTAAAAGAAATTAAGAGCTGTTTTAAAAACTGTTTTACTTTTTTTTTGTCAAGGACCCACATTGCTGAAGTTAACAAGGCTGGATCAACCTCATCACTGCCATGTATTATGACTCAGAAATTCAGAGTTTTTTCTGAGTATTATCCCACTCCTCCAGCTCTGTAATTAAACAGAAAAAAGTTTTACCCACAATGGCCAGAATACGCCGTCGTAGAATCATTTCTGTCTGCAGCAGAGCAGCTAGTTTGTCTGCTAGCTGTGACTTCATGTCCCTCTATGTTAATCAATAAATACAAATTTGAACCTTAAAAGCAACTGAACCAACTGGGAAATTTAACCATTTAATGAAGATGAAATACACACTGAATTTAAAGCACTGAATTATTGTATTGACGTATTTGTGGACTGAATTACATTCTGTGAACATAATGTTAAATGTCTACACAGTTTCTCAATATTAGATCAATGCTTTCACTGTAATCTCTGTTTATGTTTCTGTAAATTCATTGATATTTACATTTTAATAAACAAACATTAATATTGTTACTACGGCTGTATGATAATAATAATGTTAATGACTGATCCTCATCAGTGTAATTATGCAGCAGTCATCATTAAACATGACACTTGTCACACACAGGATGTATTGATTATTATCTTTGACAACAGTTCTTACGTATTTTTGAATACCAAATAATGTAATTATTATAAAGTCAGTGTCGTTTATGATGCGTACATGTTTCATTGCATGTGCAGGAATTTATTCTGTTTTTACATTCCTGTTTTAATTTCTTAAATAAATCTGTAATGGATTCTTTGTCTTTCACTGACCTTCATTCGCAGTTAAATCACGTTATCATCATCTTTATTTGTTCTTTTATTTGCTTTTTATGAAGACTACAAATCCAGATTCAGTCATTTTGAATGTGGCCGCAGCCCCTAACTATCATTGCCAATTCTGTAGATGTCTGCTGCGTTCAGCTTAGAAGTGACAACAAGCTTCATTCAGAACTGTTTTTATTATAATGCTTCCAATTATCTTCTTTGTTAAAATTATTCATCGACACAGAAATACGAAAACAATTGATTCATCATCCTGAATCAGCCAAAAAACCTCTGACAGATTAGAGCCAAACATGAGCGACACACCGCAAAAACTAAACCAACAGACGCTCACCGACAGCACCAAACTGTCCGTCAATAAGAAGTCTCTTCTTTCTGACAAAGTCATCATGAGTGTGGTTGCAGGCTCTGTTAAGCCTTCGGAAACGTCTGTAACTCTCCAGCAGCTCACAAAATAGCACCTTTAATCTTCTCAGATGAAACTGTCCTCAGTAGTGATCAACTTAAACTACACTGAAACTGAATTGTCTCTCACACTCAAAGCAGCTAAATAGTTTCTCACCTATAATACGTCTCAAATCATCATCATTCAGAGATTAAACCTGACTGAGGTTCTCTGGCCTCCCTCCAATCATCACTGTCATCAGTCTCAGATTCAGAAGAGTCTTGTCTTGGATCAGAGGACCTGGCTGGTTCTGGTCTTCCACAGTCCTCTCCATCAGTTTCTGTTTCCATCTGTTCAGTTAGTCTTTGATGAAGCTGTGAGGACTGAGGTTTCTCTTCATCATCTTCACTCTTCACAGGGACAGGAGAGAATGGGATCTTGGTGATATCAGCCTCCTCCAGTTGAAGCTGTTCTCCCTCCTGACTGGTCCAGAGTTCCTCCTGTTCCTGGTCCAGAGCTCCTCCTGTTCCTCTTTAATGTGTGGGAGCTCTGGGTCCTCCTGGTCCAGACTGGAGCTCCACTCCTGCTGCTCAGGGGGAACCTCTTCTTTAACCACTAACAGCTGCTGGACGTTTGCAGGAAACAGGAAACACACACTGAGCATCGAACAGCTTCACAGTGACTTCTGACTATTAAAGTAGTTTATAGCCACATGATTTTATTCAACTGCCAGTCAGCCACCGTGATACACATATCACCTCCGTTCAGTCACACACTGCTATACATAGCATCGGTCTGCTATATGTAGCAACGGTCTGTTATAAAGAAATAGCAGACCGTGGACCTCAGTGATTGACCAATCAGAATCGAGTATTCAACAAAGCCATGTAATAAATGGCTGTTAAAGTAAACAGAAAATAGAAAACAATCATATAACAACGTTCTATATACCTGATCAAAGCCACTAGATGTCATTGCCTACCTCAGTAGGGATGTCACAATAAGTCTGTGAAGGTTCTCATTCATCCAGGTCATATTCATTCTGGCAAAAATTGAATCGAAGGCAACTGGACTTGGATTTGTCCCTGAAGACGTTTCGCCCCTTATCCAAGTGGCTTCATCAGTTCGAACGCTGCAGTCTGACTAGTCCCCACTAATCTGACTAGTCTGACTAGTCCCCACTAGTCTGACAAACAGTGGAGTAAGACCCAGGTTTTTAACCTCTGTGGAAGTGTCCGCCCCTCATTCTCCTAAGACAATAGTTCGTTAGTGGAGTTGTCGTTGGCCCCGTTGAATCCTCAACGACTGTCGTTCACTAGTGGGACTCACACTGAATTTCATAAATCTTAGAAAGTACTGTAGTACAACTTTGAGGTACTTCACTTGAGTATTTTATGCTACTTTATAATTCTACTTTACTGCACTAAATGTATTTGATAAACTTGGTTCCATTCTGCATAATTTGTACTTTTACTTCTAGTGCTTGAAGTTTATTTTCATGCTAGTACTGCTGTACTACTACTACTACTACTTTAATCTACTGCTGCTAGTATTATTATAATATCTACTGGCAGTATATAATAATAATTATTATTATATATATTATAGTTTATATTTCACTTTATCATATTATATCCATACCAAACTGTTGTATATATGTCTATACTCTATTCCCTGGAGTTGACAGTGCCATTGTCGACCTGAAATACAGTGAGGATCCACTGCCTTCGATCCCTGGTCAACGTTTCAAAGCTGGACAGCTCTTTCATTTTAAAACAGATATCTTCTACACATTTTATCGTGTTTTTTCATGTTTTATTGATCCATTTCCCATTCTACATTTATTTTTTTCTTTACTTTTGCAGTATGTTTATTTCTTTAATGATATGCACCAAACCGACTCTGAATCAATCAATTAACATAACTGTGACAAGAAGAAGAAGAAGAAGATATTCCTTTATTAGTCCCGCTAGGGGAAATTCAATTTTTTCACTCTGTTAACTTATACACACACATGCACAAACAGGTCCATATACATGCAACAATTGGAGAGATGTCAGAGTGATGGGGCTGCTCCTGACAAGTGCCCCGAGCAGTTGGGGGTTTGGTGCCTTGCTCAGGGGCACCTCGGCAGTGCCCAAGAGGTAAACTGGCACCTCTCCAGCTACCAGTTCACACTCAGTTCTTGGTCCATGTCGGGACTTGAACCGGTGACCAAGCCAACTCCCTACAGACTGAGCTACTGCCGCCCCCATAAGACAAGCCTTTATTAATCCCCAGAGGGGGATTCAAACAATGCGTTGGCCGGGAATCGAACCCGGGTCAACTGCTTGGAAGGCAGCTATGCTAACCACTATACCACCAACGCCTGTTAATGATGACAAAATGAATATTGTGTTAGTTGATCGATAAACACTCAACGTTATAGAAGCGCGTTACTGTGTGTGTGTGTGTGTGTGTGTGTGTGTGTGTGTGTGTGTGTGTGTGTGTGTGTGTGTGTGTGTGTGTGTGTGTGTGTGTGTGTGTGTGTGTGTGGTAGAAAATGGGCTGTTTTGACAGCAGCCTGGTGGAGGCGGAGGTTCCAGGGGGCGGGGCGGGGGAAAGGGCCTGCTGTTGCCGGGGCGACGGAGCGGGAGGAGCGGTTGGAAGAGGCTCGAGACACCGCGGCTCGGTTCGCTCCGCTGAGGAAATGAGTAAAGTCCAAATGCTGAGAGCGTTGGTGAAGCAGCGACTAACTGCGGCTGCTGAAGAGATATTTGGGCTGTTTGAAAGAACGATAGCAGAGTACGAGGAGGAACTTTCTCGATCCAAAGAGGAGAACGAGCGACAACGGAAACTACTGGAGGATCGAGTGGAACCGGAAATAAACAGAGCAGGTAGACAGGAGGTTTTTCTACTTTATTCCGACTGCGCTGATCTCAGTTAAGACACTTTCACCTGACGCTGACCGGACACAGTCAGTCTGTTGTTTTCATTTATTACCGACAGGCTAGCAGTTAGCTTCCAGCAGCTGCGGCAATGCACACTAATCTTCACACTGAGGCCGGATGTTCAGCATTGTTAGCCTTCAAAATAAAAGCCAAAGACGTGTCACGTTCAGATGAAAGCTCAGCAGTTTTACTATCTCGGATTGCTGGATTGGATATCACTGACAATAGGGCCGATATATTCAATTCAATTGATTTTTTTTTAATCGTATATACATTATATAGTGAAATTTTAAGTTTTGACCAGTTTGTTGCTGCATTAAATAGGTTTCAACCTGAATTGTTACTCCTGTTCATTTTGAAGATTTTTTTTTTTCCAAGATGCTGTTGTACCATTTATTGTTTTAATAACTGTTAACAATTACGTTGATTCATATGTATATATTTATTAGTCACATTTTGTTTGATAATGTTAGGTAAGCTAGATGTTATCTTATGCACAACAGAATGATCCCAATCCACACACAGAGGTGTGCAGGTGATTAATTAAACACTGGTGGAAGATCAATACGCTGTACTGACTGATAACCAAAGCACAACTATCTGTATTGCTATCAGGACTGAAAAAGTCAGATCGGTGCCTCCCTAGTTTTTTCTCCCTGCAATAATGTTTTTCTTTCTAGGAATTTTGTACAGACATTCATAGTTCCCAGAGGATGAATTGTAATACTGTTGGTGAATGAATCATACAGAATTTGGTGATTCTCGACATTTAAATCAGCAGAGTTTCTGTCATTTTTCCTTCTCATAAAACAGATATGTCTCTATTAAAATGCACACTGTCACTACTACACAACCCCTACCTCTTTATCAGAGTTTTTCTGTGTAAGACACAGAAGTTGTCATACAGCTGTAGTAAATCTCAGCAGATGTTGCAGTGTAGCATCACTGTAGATTAAAGCATGAGGGTTTTACCTTAATGTCTGTGTTTCACCTTTACCTTCAGATGTTGACAAAGTTTCTGTGGGCAAAGAAGAGGTTTCCCTTGAGCAGCAGGAGTGGAGCTCCAGTCTGGACCAGGAGGACCCAGAGCCCCCACACATTAAAGAGGAACAGGAGGAACTCTGGACCAGTCAGGAGGGAGAGCAGCTTCAGGGGCTGGAGGAGGCTGATATCACCAAGTTCACATTCACTCCTGTCCCTGTGAAGAGTGAAGATGATGAAGAGAAACCTCAGTCCTCACAGCTTCATCAAAGACTAACTGAACAGATGGAAACAGAAGCTGATGGAGAGGACTGTGGAGGACCAGAACCAGACAGGAACTCAGATCCAGATTCACATCCAGAACCAGATATTGATGACAAGACTGGAGACTTTTGTGAACCTGAGATGAATTTCCATGATGATGATTTGAAGTGTCAGTCAGTTTTAAACTCTTATAAAAATAACAGATGTAATATTGACAAGAAATCATTTCACTGCTCTGAGTGTGGGAAACGATTTAGCCAAAACTCAAATCTGAAAATTCACATGAGAATTCACTCAGGAGAAAAACCATTCAGCTGCTCAGTTTGTGGTAAAAGATTTATACAGAAGGTTCATATGACACACCACATGGCAGTTCACACAGGGGAGAAACTATTCAGCTGCAGTGTGTGTAACAAAAGATTTGCCTGGCGTCGACAGATCAAAAAACATAAATGTGTTGGTCATCAGTTCTCACAGCTTCATCAGACTCAGACTGAGGAGAACAGAGAGGCAGAGCCTCCAGCCAGCAGCTCTACTAAACAGATGGAAACAGAAGTTGATGGAGAGGACTGTGGAGGACTAGAACCAGCCAGAAACTCAGATCCAGATAGACATCTAGAACCACATACTGATGACAAGACTAGAGACTCTTCTGAATCTGAGACTGATGACAGTGATGACTGGAAGGAGACCAGAGAACCTCAGTCAGGTTTAAACTCTGTGAATTATGATGAAGTTCCTGTCGGTGATGAGAGATATAGTGCTGGTGAGAAACCATTTAGCTGCTCTGAGTGTGATAAAAAATTTGGTCTCAAGGGAAATCTGAACAGACATATGAGAACTCATACAGGTGAAAAACCTTTCAGCTGCTCAGTTTGTACAAAATCTTTTGCTCGGAATGGAGATTTACAGTTACATATGAGAATCCACACAGGGGAGAAACCATTCAGCTGCTCACTTTGTAAAAAATCTTTTAGACGGAGTGGATGTTTACAGACACACATGAGAATCCACACAGGAGAGAAACCATTCAGCTGCTCACTTTGTGATAAAAGATTTTTGCGCAAGACACATCTGAAGAGACACATTAAAACCCATACAGGAGAGAAACCTTTCAGTTGCTCACTGTGTAATAAAAGATTTACAATAAGAGCAAATATGACCTACCACATGGCAGTCCACAGAGGGGAGAAACGATACAGCTGCAGTGTTTGTGACAAAACATTTGCTTGGTATCGACAGGTCAAAACACACCAATGTGTCGGCCGTCAGTCCTCACAGCTTCATCAGAGTCAAACTGAGGAGACCAGAGAGGCAGAGCCTCCAGCCAGCAGCTCTACTGAACAGATGGAAACAGAAGCTGATGGAGAGGACTGTGGAGGACCAGAACCAGCCAGGAACTCAGATCCAGATGGACATCCAGAACCAGATACTGATTAAAATACTTTACACTGTTCTGCACTTAATTCTTAAGTCAATGATGAGGGAACGTTTCAGTCGGCTTGTTCTCACGTAAACAGTTTTGGGTCACAAAAACAGATATTTTTGAAAACGCCTTCTAAGGTGCAGATTTTTAAAAACTGTAGTTCCTTTGTATCTGTGTAGTCGTGTAAAACGGGGTGTTTGAGAAATACTTTGTGTAATACACATGCACCAGAAACAGTAACAAAGATGGAGGACTACTGGCCTTTTTATGTTTTGTTAGCACAGCTTGAATTAATTAGTACTTTACATTTTAAAAAATAAGCTTCATCTCATACTGTGCAATACTCACAGGTGAAATTTCATTCCAATCACTACATTATATTTTTCCACTGTGTGCAATTGTGTTAATAGTCTGTTTGTTGTCAACACTGTATATATCCCGAATTTCCCTCCGGGGATTAATAAAGGTTCATCTTATCTTAGCGTATATATATTATTCCTATTATTAATATTTCCCCTTGTTTATATTGTTCCTATTTTAATATGTCCTTCTATTTAAACTGTCATATTTTATATCTTTCTACTTTTGTTTAGCCTCTTGTTTTTGCACTATCCCCTTTGCTGCTGTACACTGCAAATTTCCAAACTGTGGTCCTAATAAAGGAATACCTTACCTTATCTTATCTTATCTAAACATGTTCCAGTCACAGGAGGCTGAAACAGGAACACATTAAACATGTGGAGCCTGAATTGTGAATGAATGAAGGTGAGGTTTGATTGATGGACATAAAGCTGATGACAGCAGTGATGACCAGGATATTCCCCATTTAAAACATTGAAGGGATCAGAAGAGACGCTGTGTGGATGGAGATATTTCAGAAATTGAAGGTCGGAGATTTTGTTCTCATCAGCTGCTGCTGTCATTAGAAACAGACGTTGCTTCACGTGATGCTTCAGAGGAAAATATCTCATTCTCTAAAAACATATTTCACAAATCAAAATGGTCTGACTCCAAACAGCCTTGATCGGTTTCTCGTTGAACTCGAGCAGTATAGCGCCTTACTGGAAAAAGTCAAAAACCAAAACGCTGTAAAGTCTCTCAGTATTTTAAAGGAAGCACATTTTCTTGAACTCTGAAAAGATTTAAAATAAGTGGACATTGAACTCCTCTGGAATTATTTTATTATTTTTTGCTTGTTTGTTACCGTTTCCTTGTATTCCTGCATTTTTGTATGTTTCTGTTGTTGAAAATTAACTTCTGTAAAAAAAAACAAAAACAAAAAAAACAGGAAGGAAAAACAAAACAAAACAAACAAAACATATTTCCACTTTCTCTCTCTCCTTGTGTCGCTTTCTCGTCTCCTCCACTCGAATCTCCCCTGAGTGTAACTAAGACATGAGGAGAGGAGTCAAGAAATTGAGGAGAGTAGTCGAGGAGAGGTGTCGAAGAGAGGAGCCAAGGAGTCAAGGAGAGGTGTCAAGGAGGGGAGCTGAGGAGAGGCGTCAAGGAGAGGCATTGAGGAGAGGAGTCGAGGGGAAGAGTCAAGGAGAGGTGTTGAGGACAAGAGTCAAGAAGACGTGTTGAGGAGAGCAGTCAAGGTGTCGAGGAGTCGAGGAGAAGAATCGAAGAGAAGGGTCAAGGAGATGCGTCCAGGAGAGGAGTCCAGGGGACGTGTTGAGGAGAGGAGTCAAGGAGAGGAGTTGAGGAGAAGAGTCAAGGAGTTGAAGAGAGACTTCGAGGAGAGGCGTCCAGGGGAGGAGTCCAGGAGAGGAGGAGAGGTGTTGAGGGGAGGAGTCGATCTGAGGAGAGGAGTCCAGAGGAGGAGGAGAGGAGTCCAGCTGTATAAATTAAGAATGGGGAAAGGCCTTAGGAGACAAGGAGGCTAAAAATCAGGAAATGGGAAGCAGCTCTGGCCTCCTTTTCAACGAGCCTGTTTTATTTTATGTGACCCGGAAGTTGACGGTCGCGTGTTGTAGTTTGAGTCGGAGAAGTAAAACCTTCACATAGTCAATAAGAGCAGAAGAAGCGACAGTATCTGTATCTGTCCTCCGCTGTGAGACTGTGAAGATGTCCCGACTACACAGCCTGAAGCTGTTCATCAACCAGCGGCTAACGGCGGCTGTCGAGGACATCTTTGGACACGTCGAGAGGACAATAACTGAGTACGAAGCGGAGATGGACCGCCGCCATCAGAGGCTGCTCGATGTGGTTTCAACACCTGGAATGAAACCGCGCAGAGAAGCAGGTTGGTTTTCTGTCTGCAGCTGGAAACGTGTTTACAGATCATGGAGTCCGAGCTAAGCTAACGCTAGCTAAACCATCCACACAGCCCCTGTTAGCAGCTAGCAGCTAGTTCCTGCTAAAGGAGATGGTTATGAAGCCAGGCATCATTTAGAAAGAGCTCGAAGCTGGTAGCTAGGAGCTCTAATACGAGGTCAGATCAGTCTCAGTATTCACAAATACACACAGAAGGATTCACAGAGTGGATTTTGTGATTTATATATAAATAACTCTACAAAAATATCTTTGGTGCACACAAAAATAGTTATCGATGAATATAAATACAGAAAAAAATCCACATAAAAGAAGGTACATCCGTCGTCAACCGCTTATCCCGTTAGGGGTCGCGGGGGTCTGGAGCCGATCCCAGCTGGCACTGAGTGAAGGCGGGTTCACCTGGACAGGTCTCCAGTCCGTCACAGGTAACAGAGAGACAGACAACAATTCACGCTCACATCCACACCCACGGGCAATCTAGACTCATCAATTAACCTAAATTACATGTCTTTGGACTGGGAGAAAACCCACACTTACGCGGGTAACCTCCACACAGAAGAGCCCCAAGCCGGATTCGAACCTGCGACCCTCTGATGCACAAACACACGTCTTGTTTGAAACAAGTGTAATAGAAAGAGATGGTTGAGGATTTGGTGTCAAAGCAAAAAGCAAGCACGCCTATTTGTCAGTATTTCAGATTTAAACCCAGTGCCTGGTCACCATGACCGGAGAGGTCAGACACACCACCACCCGCCAGTAAAGATCCGAGTAAGAAAGCTACACATGCTGACGTCATCTTCTCTTCTTAAATGTCTGACGTCATCGGTAAAACCGGTGTTGTCACAAGTTTACTAACCTCACCTCACATAGCGCTGGTGTGGTTTGTGCTGATTTGTAGCTGATTTGCAGCCAGGTAACATTCAGGCGAGTCAGGCGAAATTGGCATCGAAGACAAACCGATTAAAAGGCTACTTTTCTCTGTCATATTTTCATCATTCAAGTTTTTTTAAAAGGATTCGTATAACTTTCACAGGAATGAACGGGGCCGCGCCTCCAACGCTGGCTCCAGTTCTCTTCATACATCCATGGCTTAGACTGCCAAGTGTCCCACTGCTAGAATCTCCTCTGGGTCCTAGTCATAGTACTAGACCTGGGTACAGATGTTGTCAACCACAAACCTTGGTGTCAAGGATCTCACCTCATGGTATTTGTACCACTGGTACCTCATATTGGTATAGGCAATATATGATATGTCATGAGAATACTATGGATTAAGTTAAACTGAATAGGATTGAAGTAGTGCTATATCGAACTGCATAATATCGTCACTTCATTTTATTCATTATTTCATTTTGTATTATCGTATTGCAGACCATGTCATCGAGATGTGTATTGTATCTTTTTGAGAGGGAAAGATGCAAGCTAGGGACGCTAATTTAGATCTTTTTTTCTGATAACCAATCCTCGTTAACCGATAATTAACTGTTAACCCACAAGATTAGTGGGTTGCATGCAGAAGTGCTATTTTTAGTGCCTAACTAGCAGATGCACAAACAGGTTAAATCCCTCATATATCACCAGCTGCAGTATATGAGCACAACAGACAACACCAGTCCCCAGTTCACGGTCAGGAGAGTTACTGTAGCAGCCACGGTGCTGCGTTCACTGTCCCCAGATTCACGGTCAGGAGACTTACTGTAGCAGCTGCGGTGCTGCGTTCACTGTCCCCAGTTCACGGTCAGGAGAGTTACTGTAGCAGCCGCGGTGTGGTTCTGTCCCCAGTTCCGGTGGAGAGTTACTGTAGCAGCGCGGTGGTGTGTTTGTCCAGATTACGGTCAGGAGAGTTACTGTAGCAGCCGCGGTGCTGTGTTCACTGTCCCCAGATTCACGGTCAGGAGAGTTACTGTAGCAGCCGCGGTGCTGCGTTCACTGTCCCCAGTTCACGGTCAGGAGAGTTACTGTAGCAGCCGCGGTGCTGTGTTCACTGTCCCCAGATTCACGGTCAGGAGACTTACTGTAGCAGCCGCGGTGCTGCGTTCACTGTCCCCAGTTCACGGTCAGGAGAGTTACTGTAGCAGCCGCGGTGCTGTGTTCACTGTCCCCAGATTCACGGTCAGGAGAGTTACTGTAGCAGCCGCGGTGCTGCATTTACTGTCTCCAGTTTTTTTGTCTGTGAATGTTCTCATTCATCCAGGTCAGATTCATTCTGGCATAAAATTGAATCGAAGGCAACTGGACTTAGATTTGTCTCTGAAGACGTTTGGCCCCTTATCCAAGTGGCTTCATCAGTTCGAACGCTACAGTCTGACCAAACTAGTGGGGACTAGTCAGACTAGTGGGGACTAGTCAGACTTGTGGGGACTAGTCAGACTGTAGCGTTACAAACTGATGAAGCCACTTGGATAAGGGGCGAAATGTCTTCAGAGACAAATCTAAGTCCAGTTGCCTTCGATTCAATTTTTTGCCAGAATCCATTTTTTTTGTGAAAAATTCAATCAGTGTGACTGAAATAAATAGCTGATACTGGACAGTGCAGGTCAGGACTCCTCAAAGTTATTCTTGTAAGGTAATCAGGGATAAATTAGAGATAAGTAATGATGATTAAGGGCAAATACATTCACCTTTTATTTGAAAATAATAAAAAGTGCAATTTCACGACCCTCAGCTTCAGTTCTCAAGATTCAAGGCAGAACAATATTTAACACTGAAGAGAATAAGCCAACTTCTATTCTGGTTCAATGAACAGCAGTTTAACCTGCTGCTTCTGTTCTCATTTTCAATATAAATGATTGAGCAATAATACAGTGATCAACCGCTGAGAGTGATCAGATAGTTTAGTTTTCAGTTAGATAAATAATTTGCTTATAATTATCATGTAGTCCACTTACACTGTTCCTATGGGGTCTTTTCGTACATGAAAACGTATGGAAAAATATTTTAAATTTACGACTAACGTTGCTTGAATTTCTGTTTGTTTTTTTTTTTTTTTTTTTTAATGTTACTCCCATGATGCTTTGTCTGTTTTTTTGGCTGGAAACTTGAGGCTGTTACTCTGCAACACCGGCTCAGACTCACTTAAAGTGGGCTGTTAAGGTGGACCAGCTTTTCTCCTTTAAGTGACAAGCCGCTTCGAGTTTTGCTCAGCGTTTTAGCTATTTTTTTTAAATATTTTTTTTAACTGATAGCATTAATCCGATAAAATTCTTAATGTCAGTTAAACAGTTCTTAACATCCCTAATGCACATCCCCAAATGTCAGTCATCAAAACGTCCATATTACCTGACCTGAATCCACTCTCCTCCCATTATGCAACAGTAACTGGGATGCACCACCGATTGCACTGTTCATACCATTTATTAATTCATTAATGTTTCCCCCCATGCTGTGCTTTAGCCTCAACTAATGTTTTGTGGCTAACTTTGGTTAACATCCACTCATTTCCTCAGTGTGTTTGTTTCTGTGTTTCAGTGCTTCCTGCAAACGTCCAGCAGCTGTTGGTGGTTAAAGAAGAGGTTCCCCCCGAGCAGCAGGAGTGGAGGTCCAGTCTGGACCAGGAGGACCCAGAGCCCTCACACATTAAAGAGGAACAGGAGGAGCTCTGGACCAGTCAGGAGGGAGAACAGCTTCAACGGCTGGAGGAGGCTGATATCACCAAGTTCACATTCACTCCTGTCCCTGTGAAGAGTGAAGATGATGAAGAGAAACCTCAGTCCTCACAGCTTCAGAGACAAACTGAACAGCTGGAAACAGAAGCTGATGGTGAGGACTGTGGAGGACCAGAACCAGCCAGGAAATCAGATCCAGGTAGACATCCAGAACCAAATGCTCTTGACAAGAATGGGGACTCTTCTGAACCTGAGACTGATGACAGTGATGATTGTAAGGAGACCAGAGAACCTCAGTCAGGTTTAAACTCTCCGAGTAATGATGAAGTTCCTGTCAGTGATGTCAAATGTCATGCTGCTGAAAAGTCTTTTATCTGCTGTGAATGTGGTCGAAAATTTGGTCGTAAGGACAGTTTGCGGAGACACATGAGGTTTCACACAGGAGAGAAACCTTACAGTTGCTCAGTTTGTGGTAAACGATTTTCTCAGAGGCCAAACTTAATTCGTCACATGAGGTGTCATTCTGGAGAAAAACCTTTCAGCTGCTCCTTCTGTGACACAAGTTTCGCTGTACGGAGTGCTTTGGTTAATCACATGAGAATCCACACTGGTGAGAAACCATTTAGTTGTTTATATTGTGACAAAAGCTTCACACAGAAGGGGGGGTTGAAAAAACACATGACAGTCCACACAGGAGAGAAACCATATAGTTGCCCAGTGTGTCATAAAAGTTTTTCTCAAAAGGCAAATCTGACGTACCACTTCTCAGTGCACACAGGACAGAAACAGTTCGGCTGCAGTGTTTGTGACAAAAGGTTCACGTGGCAGTCGCAGGTCAAAAGTCACAAGTGTGTCGGCGAGAGCAGCAGCAACTGAAGCTGCTCATTCAGCTGTGATTAGGGATGGGTACTAGGGGTGGGGAAAAATGAGTTCACATATGTATCACAATGGTTTTTTTTCCAATTTTGAAGTTGATTTTTTAACACCAAAATTGATATATCTGCTTCATCTGAGTCTATGTGGAGGCAGAAGAAATTTCTAACTTTTATTGTGGTAGTCTGAGTAACGCGATGTCATATCCATTCCGTATCCGTCAACCAAAACAAACCTTAGAAAGTATTGAAGGGTGGAGGGTGGGCGTGGATCCGACCTCCACCCTCCATGTTAAATCCAGCCTGGTAAACACTACACATCCAGTAAAGGAGGGAAACACTTTGGAAAAGCAGAGCTAGACATCACGGCTAAAGCTGCACGCTAACTTCGTCACGGACGGGAAACGTCATCGTACGGCGGTAACGTGCGGTCCGGCCGGCCGTCGCTCTCGTCTCCGTGGTCCGACGGGCCGACGCTACGACTGTAGAGCTCCATATACTGACATTTATGTTAAATGCATTCAGACGGCCCCGATGGAGCTGACCATGGATGGATAAAGAGGACGGAGCTGACGGAGAGCTAGAGACCACCTTGGAGAAGTTAGAGGAAGTAGACACCTGGGACTACGTCTGCTTTTCAAAATAATGTGTTAACAAAGGGAACTGGATCTACAGAATCCATCTATGGAAATCAGACTGATGGATTATATTCAGCAGAGTATAAAACATTACATGTCCCTATAAATTAAAAAGAAAACCCCACTAATCTGTGAGGGAAATGTTTTTATTCTTTGATTTTTTGGGTTGCTGGAAAAAAAAAAATGTATAAATAAAACGTGACAATGATCCTGATATATTTGACTTCAAGACATCTGTGACTACATACATGCTGAAACATTTTTGCTGGATTCATTTAGAGATTTTGCTAAGTAAAATTCCTTAGAAGTGTGAGTTTTCCCATAGTCTAGTGTTTAAAAAAGTTAACATAAATCGGATTGAACCGCAAAACTTAAAATTCACAATCAAATTGGCATCCAAGTATATTGATAGTATTGAATCAGCAGACAGATGACTCGTTCCAGACCTATTAACTGTGGCCCTGATCCATTGAGGTGTGCCAGGGCCTTGGTACTGTGCATGTTGGCTCACTGACTTCACCATAATTAACGTTATTAACTACACTTGTGTTTACCCTGCTATGACATGTCAAAATGGCTGCCATGAAAAGGGAATACTGTATATGCTCTCAACTCTTCTAGTGTTCAGATTCTAGCTGCAGCATTTGAAGATTTTGAGTATTATTGCTGGCTTTAAAAATTTGAAAATACCAATAATATATGAAAGATATGGAACATTGTGAGGTTTGAATGGAGTTTATTGCTGACAATAGAATTAGAGAAAAGCCTATAAATGTGTCCTGATTGTGAACATATGTCTGTTTATCTGCACTAATTAGCTCATCTCAATCACCTGTGTTTATGTAGCAGTAATCAAAGGTGCTGCATTTCATGAGCTCAGTGTAAAAACGGACTTTTACTGTGAAAATGTGGTTGCTAATCTGATGGATGGAAGCATCACAACAATCAGCTTAAGTTTTAAATCTAGTCATGTGAGAGCAGCTGTCATGTTTTCATAAAGATCTGATTTAAATCCCTCCTGACAACAGTACAGGAACATACTAAATGGAAACCTATAGAAACCCTTTATTAAGACGACCTCCACATTGAGTCTCAGTTGTCTCCTTAGTTTAACTTCCTTGTAGAGTCTGCCTAGTCCAGCCGAAATGGAATATACTGTATGCCCTCCCTTCAAAATGCAGAAAGAGAAATCAGGAACCACAATGCATTGCAAAGAAAGGAACTCACTGGAGGAAGATTCAGTATCGGGCCTTGAGTTGATTTGTGATCCTCCATCTTTATTGATTTGCTTTTCACTTCACAGGGATGAAACCATCAAAAAGACGTCTGTCAGCCTCTTCAGTTTAAAAACATGTTTCCTTCTTCCCCAACCCCAAACAACTCTCTCTCCTTTGTTCTCCAAGCCCCGCCTCCTCACACCTGTGATGAATAGGTGTAAGGGGGGCGTGGCCTAGATGGGTAAGCATGGGTAGCAATGATAGAGCACACATTTACCTGTGCAAGCTTTTTTCACTATTAAACCATGAAATGTATATATGGCTGTTTCTGCCACTACGGTCACTTTTGACTCAACCTCTATGAATTTTAACCATCGTGTATGTAATAAACAGGAACACAAAATGACATCTAGTGATTAAGATTTCAATCTGTAACATGTCTATTTTTTAGGATTTTCATTGCTTGTTCTTACTAAATGTCCCCACAACAATGAATAATTTTACACATTTTCCTTTTTTAATTTCTATATATATATATTTAATTTCTATAATAAGAAATTTAATTTTGTTTTCATCAAGCTTTCAGCATCATTGTAAATATTGATATAAAAATATATTTTTTAGTGGAGTTCATGATTTTCATGTTAAATTTGCAATGCAATGCTTAATAAGTATATACACAGTAAAAAGGGTTAGGGTTAGGGTTCCATGACTAAATAATGTGATTTAATAAAATCTTTGACTTTTCTTCATATCCCACAACTGCAGTCTCAGTGTTGAGTTCTTTAAAATGAACTGATTCAATTATAATATGACATTTTTCAATAGGAATTGCTTCATATACATATTACTTTACACCATATTAACATGCTTTATTTATTTGTTTACAATGCATTCATAGGATTTTTTTCATCTACATTCATGTATATTAAATGCTGAGAGTCAAAGCTATCTGCAGTATTAGCAAAAATGTCATAACTGCAACACGTCCTTAAAGACATTAGAAATACAATATCCGTCATAAAACACCAACATATTTAATTTTATGTATTAATCTATTTAGTTCACTTTATTTAGTTTTTGTGCAGACTGTAACCACAGATGCCAGCTTCATACCCCAAAAAATATAAACTATGTTGTGTTATGTGACAGCTATTGTATTTCTAATGTCCTTACAGACATGTTGGGAGGTATTTTTGCTATTAAGTCAGACAAATGTCCACAAGCAAGGTGTGCTACGTTAGCTTTGACCCTTAACATCTAATATATGAATTCAACAGTAATATGAAGTTATTGTTTAAATGTTACTGAGCTGTATGGTGAGAAGAAGAAAATGTGATCTTCACCTTGTTTTTCTGGATCTTGAGGGTCACCTTCTGTATGTGATCAGGACTCAAGTTTGGGACAGGCACATTTAGATGAAAAAGTAAAAAAACAAAAACAATAAAACAAAGAAACAGCTATTTGAAATAATGTCATATTATAATTGATTTTTATGTGTCTCAATAGTGAGACCGCAGTTGTAGAACATGGAGAAAAGTGGTGTTTGGACCCAGAAAATGCTTCATAAATTTTATTAAATCACATTATTTCTTAATTATTTTTTGTCAAGATTGGTAATAACACTGTGTTTATATTTATCGAGCACTGCACTGCAAATTTAACGTAAATCCAAAACTTCACTGCTGGGACTTAAAAATGCCCAAAGTCACAACCTGCTAACACCAACATAAAGGCCAGGCAGGTGCACAAATAGACCCCAGCTGGTGCTTAAAGCTGCAGAAATGGAGCAAATATGATTTTTAAAAAGTCATTTTCCTCGTCCTTGTCACTATATCCTGACAGTAGAGCAGGTAATCTGAAAAAAATCACGTCTCTGTGTCCTCCAGTGCTCCTAATGGCATGGCAAACAAGATTTCAGACTGGAGGAAAACATCCAATCAGAGCTGATCTGGAGCCTTCATCTCTGATCAAACAGTCAAACAAGGCAGCGCTGATCGATTATGGATCAATATTCTGTTACTGTAATGACTATTTCTCTTCTCACATGTTCTCAGAAACATCTTGTAGTTACTGTTTAGCTGTAAAATGAGAAAGTTTGTGACCCAGCAGCCATGTTGAGATCAGCTGAGGAAATACCAAAGCACCGCCCACCAGCTGGAGCACAGCCAATGGATCGCTCTCTCTGAAATGACCTGTGATTGGTCAAAGACTCCTGTCACTGGTTAGAGTTCTTAAAGCCTGAAAACAGCCACGAGGAGGTGCAGAAGTCGAGTTTTCCCTCAAAACACTTGAATTAAAATATGCTGAAAGGTTCTTATGGGATTTTTGTCCAATGATGCCAAAAACTTGTTGCCTACTTAAGCTTTAAGCACCTGTCCTTTTGCCCTCTGACTAGATAAGTGCCAGCCCTCGGGGCAGTTCATAATCGTTACTTTTCTGACAGATTAAACATTTCAATCAGAGAATCTGCTTGGACAGAATCTGCTTGCTGTTTCCAGTTTTTATGCTAAGCTAAACACAGTTAGTGATCAACTGCTTATAGTAATCAAACAGCTTGGGACAGAATCATTCCTATACAAACACTGTTTAAATAATTCTCTTGTAGTAATCAAGTGGTCCGCTCACAGTGTTAATGTTGGGTATTTTCATACATGAAAACATACAGAAAAACATTTATGTTGGACGAACATTAATCCTCTGTTGATTCCTCTGTTGATGCTTTGCCTCACAGACTGCTCTCTGGCTGGATACCTGAGGCTGATGCTGCATGGACATTGATATCATAACAAAAAAAACAAAGAATTTTTTTTTCTGAATAATAAATGAATGCTCACAGGAAAAGCACCTGTGGTTGAAGCTGCCCTCGTCAAGTGGTTTGATAATGCCTGGTAATGAAACAGTGAAACTGCTGACCGGCTCCTTGGCGTTGTCCGGCTCTGCAGTGCAACTGTGCATGAGCTACTGGTGCTGCAGAGCCGGAAAAAATACCAACACCTCGCCCTTAGTGGGGGAAAAGGCAGAGGAATCAGGAGCTAGTAATAGTGAAACGGTTCGTTTCATTAATTAGTATTTCTGTAATAAATATACAAAAGTCAGTGAGATGGTAATCTGCATGAGAAAGTGATGCACATCAACAAAGATTTACTTATAATAATCATCAATTTGACCTGGACAGACATGATCATTAGAAGTGGTTTCCATTGTCCTCCTTTAAGAAACCAAAGGTGAACAAGACGATTTGTTGATGTATTATCAGAGATAGTTTGGTATCAACATTTAGACAGAATATTTCTTTTGAAACTGTCATATAGTAAAGTTACATTTAAAGTCTGATCAACAAAAGGCATGAAATCAAAACTAATTTCTCAGTGGTCATTTACTGTGTTGTATGATATATTCTTACATGTCCATATTGTTCTTGTCAACCATTCAACACTCACAGCTGAGCAGTTAGGAAAAGTTTCTTGGTTGCTTTAATGTTTAGTTGTCGCTCTGCTGCTCTCACCAGCACACTCATGTCTTTTCAACTGTGACTGCCAAGTGAAGCTTTTGTCACAAACACTGCAGCTGAACGGTTTCTCTCCGGTGTGAGCCATCATGTGTCTTGTCAGGTGTCCCTTCCGTGAGAAACTCTTCCCACAAACCGGGCAGACGAAAGGTTTCACCCCTGTGTGGGTTTTCATGTGCTGAACCAAAGTGTGACGCTGAGTGAAACGTGTGTTACAAACTGAACAGGAAAAAGGTTTTTCTCCTGTATGAATTCTGAAGTGTGCCACCAGATCGGAGCGCTGCCTGAAGCTTTTACTGCAAAGAGAGCAACTAAATGGTTTCTCTCCAGTGTGGACTCTCATGTGCTTCTCCAGTGACCAACCGTGACTGAAAGCTGTGTCACAAACTGAGCAGCTGAAAGGTTTCTCTCCTGAGTGACATCTCATGTGAGCAATCAAGTGTTCCCTCCGATTGAAACTTTTATTGCAAAATGAACAGCTGAATGGTTTCTCTCTTGTGTGACATCTCATGTGTCTTTTCAGATTTGTTTTGTGGCCAAATGTTTTTCCACACTCAGAGCACATAAATGACTCCTTGCTGGTATCACTTACATTATTTATCACAGAGTTTAAACCTGACTGAGGTTCTCTGGTGTCAGTCCAACCATCACCACTGACATCAGTCTCAGAGGAGTCTCCAGTCTTGTCATCAGTATCTGGTTCGGGATCAGAGTTCCTTGCTGGTTCTGGTCCTCCACAGTCCTCTCCCTCAGCTTCTGTTTCTATCTGTTCAGTTAGTCTCTGATGAAGCTGTGAGGACTGAGGTTTCTCTTCATCATCTTCACTCTTCACAGGGACAGGAGTGAATGGGAACTTGGTGATATCAGCCTCCTCCAGCCCTTGAAGCTGCTCTCCCTCCTGACTGGTCCAGAGGTCCTCCTGTTCCTCTTTAATGTGTTCTGGGTCCTCCTGGTCCAGACTGGAGCTCCACTCCTGCTGCACTGGGGGAACCTCTTCTTTAACCACCAACAGCTGCTGGACATCTGCAAGGGAGAGTGAAATACAGATACACACATTATTCAACTTTACATATCAGAGATGCTATTCTTCCAGTTCATCTACATACAAAAAATGTAAAAAAAAAAAAAAAAAAACAACTTGTGAAATCATTATTTATTCTCCTTTCATGTGTACAATATATCCATGTCCACATACGGTTAGCATTTAGGACAACTGTATCAGAAATGTAATAGAGATATGATTGACATGCAGTGGTTAATAGTCCTATATTACAATTAACATTAATCAGACTTCACAGTTCAAGTCAAGTCAGTTTTATTTATATAAACCAAAATCACAAATTTGCCTCAGGAGGAGCCCTCTCCCAGGACAGACAGAGACATGCAATAGATGTTGTGTGTAAAGAATAACCAACATAATAAAGTAGACCAGTTGGATAAAGCAGGAAACATTGTGAATGACCCAATTTAAAGTTTTTTAAAAGATTCTTCTCATGTCAGACTATACAAATAATTGTTTCCTCTGACAGTGAGACCGGGATGACAGAGGAAATTCAAAGAAAACTGTAAACCCTCAGAACACATATCACAGCAGAAGAAACACACTGATGACATGAGACTGCCTGGTGAATCTTTTGTTTAAGACTTTTCGTATGCTGAACAACTAAAGCTTTTCTTTCCGTGTGAATCCTCGTGCTGGAGCCTGGAGCTTGTTACGATTCTCTCAGTAGCAACAAGCGAAGAGCCCAGAGCTGACTCCCTGTTTGATTGGTGGATTAAGGAAATGTAGTGTACGGAAGAGCGCTTGCCTGGTGTCGCTCAAGGGCCTGAGTCCTTCTGATCGAGGCTCAGCCCATGAACACTGTGAGGCTGGTAACAGCCCCCTTTGCACCAGGGTTCTGGTCTTCTCAGAGTCTGATTATTTTGGAATGCAGCCCAAAACACTGGCTGGCCCCAGCCGGGTGTATTTCCTCTGAGGTAATGCACTGCGACCTGTCTGCTTGGAGAGACTCTGGGCGAAGCCGCTTCCCGGGACAGAGTGCTTACTTTTGTGGTCCAGGTACTCTGAGATATTTGTGGCCCTGGTATTCGATACTCTGACATTTTATCATTTTCTTTTTTTTTAAAGTTTAAAGAAAAAGAATAAATATACATAGGACATGGGATGAATTACCATCATAGAAATACAATACAAAAACTGTCATACAAATAAAGTGCTGAAAATCCCTCCGACCTACATGGGGCTTGAACGCTGACCAAGAAATAAAGACCTTAATTCTCCACCATCTGAGCGAAACCAGAACAACTTTTATCTATCTGCTGGGCTTCCCTTTTGCAGATGGGTGCGGTCATGTTGAGGATTACTCCACTGTGATGAGAGACCGAGCTGTTCTACGCATTCTGGCATTCAGGGAAAATGAATTTGTGGGGTGGTGTCGATGAAGGTGTAGCTAGTTAGCAACTGTAAGTTGTAGTGAACGCAGTACATCATGATGGAGCAGGAGAACACTGATGCTAATGTGTTGTAGTTGCTATATATTGCTAGGGGAAGGATCATGTTAAGGAGGCTCCACTGCATCATCGAGCTTTGAGCCCTAAAAGATGCTGAACACTAAACTGGAGAAAAACAGTTTAACGGTCTAATTCCACAGTCCAGTGATACAATGTTCACAGTGTTTAGTAACAAATCTCTGAATTTACTTTACACAGACTTTAAGTAGTGTATAATTAATGAAGTATATAAAGTCATTAAAATGAGCTCTACCTTTACCAGCTGCAACATTAAAATCAATCAATAATTACAGTCCAATAATATAATACATATGATTCTGAAATGGGCAATTCTGCATGATGAATACTTGTAATTTTGGCACTTTAGTATATCTTGATACTAAAACTTTTATACTTAATTAACATTTTGAATGCAAGACTTTTACACTGTGGTATTAATTTTACTTGCAAAATGGGAAGAGCTTGGCAGTTCTGAGAAGAATCTCCAGTCTTGTCAACAGTATGTGGTTGTAAATGTATATCTGGATCTGAGTTCCTGGCTGGTTCTGGTCCTCCACAGTCCTCTCCATCAGCTTCTGTCTCCACCTGTCGAGTTGAGCTGCTGGCTGGAGGCTCTATCTCTCTGTTCTCTTTGGTTTGAGTTTGATGTCTTGATGTATTTTTTACCAAATCAGCCAGAGCAAATCTTCCATTAGAAACACTGCAACTGAATCCTTTCTCTTCTGTGTTGTGTCAAACGTTCCTTTTGTGAAGGTCCTTTACCACACAATGGGCAACTAAATGGCTTCTCTCCAGTGTGTCTGTCCCCACACTTAGAGCAGCTAAATGGTTTCTCACCAGCAATACATGTGGAATCGACGACAGAAACGTTTAAAACATGACTGTGGTTCTTTGGTCTCCTTTCAGTCATCACTATAATCATTGTCAGGTTCAGAACAATCTCCAATATTGTCATCAGTATCTGGTTGTAAATGTCTATGTAGATCTGAGTTCCTGGCTGGTTCTGATCGTCCACAGTCCTCTCCATCAGCTTCTGTTTCCATCTGCTCAGTTTGATTCTGATGAAGCGGCAAGGACCGATGACCAACACATTTATGTCTTTTGACCTGATGACGCCATGCAAATCTTTTGTCACAAACACTGCAGCTGAATTGTTTCTGTCCTGTGTGGACTGCCATGTGGCGTGTCATAGCTCCTCTTTCTATAAATTTGTTGCCACAAACTGAACAACTAAAGGGTTTCTCTCCTGTGTGGATTCTCATATGATGAACAAAGGTTTCCTTGCGAGAGAATTGTTTGCTACACAGTGAGCAGCTGAAAGGTTTCTGTCTCGAGTGGATTGTCATGTGTTTCTGTAAACTATCGCTCCGTTTAAAAGATTTCTTACAAACTGAGCAGCTGAAAGGTTTCTCTCCTTTATGAGCTCTCACATGTCTCCTCAGACATGCCTTTATGCCAAATCTTTTCCCACACTCAGAGCAGCTAAATGGTTTCTCACCAGCATTACATCTGTAATCACTGACAGGAACTTCATCATTACTCAGATAGTTAAAACCTGACTGAGGTTCTCTGGTCTCCTTCCAGTCATCACTGTCATCAGTCTCAGATTCAGTAGAGTCTCCAGTCTTGTCATCAGCATCTGGGTCTGGATGTATATCTGGATCTGAGTTCCTTGCTGGTTCTGGTCCTCCATAGTCCTCTCCATCAGCTTCTGTTTCCATCTGTTCAGTTAGTCTTCGATGAAGCTGTGAGGACTGAGGTTTCTCTTCATCATCTTCACTCTTCACAGGGACAAGAGTGAATGTGGACTTGGTGATATCAGCCTCCTCCAGCCCTTGAAGCTGCTCTCCCTCCTGACTGGTCCAGCGCTCCTCCTGTTCCTCTTTAATGTGTGGGGGCTCTGGGTCCTCCTGGTCCAGACTGGAAATCCACTCCTGCTGCTCAGGGGGAACCTCTTCTTTAACCACCAACAGCTGCTGGACGTCTGCAGGAAACTCTGAAATACACAAACAGACATTGAGGACAGCTGTGATTTCATGCTAACTAGGGGTGTAACAGTGTGCATATTCATCTCTGTTTGATAGAAGGATAGGTTGACACATGCATAGATACAAATAAATAGATGACATAACATCATAACTCATAGGATACCTGTGTATTGTTTAGAATCACCACCTATGGGCCGAAACTGCTAACTAACTAACTGCTTTAACAAGCAGATCAGGGAGGCTGGCATCACTCTCCACACATCAGTGGAGTAGATGAGAGATTTCTTTTTTACATATTGGTCAATTAGAAATACAAACAAATGGACCAGCTGAGCTCCAAGTCAAAGTTATTGCACATTGCTAGCTCAACAGCACTGATCTGCTGGCTAAATAGGTAGGTTATAACCAGCAACCACTGTTTTAATGTTAGCATGATGCATAACGTTGCAAATTTAGTTCAAAGGTAATGTTTAGTAACGTAAATATTATAACAGTTATTAATATGACACTAACATTCAACCGCTAAGCAGCTGACTTCATGCCAATCAAGTGTAAAGTAATCAAACACCTTAATAACAAGAAGTGCTCGTCCTAAATAACATTTCATAATATCTGAAGATGAAGCCAGTAAGCCAGGTATGTTACAGAGTGCACAAGAAGTTCAGCCCAGGCAAATCAACCCAACAGTTATGTTAACCACATCCCTGACAGCAACACTAACAAACCACAAAATCAGCCAACGGAAGTGGAGGCCGAGGGGTTGCACTTAACGTTACATGTTCACCACATCAGTCGTTAACATCACTTGTCAGCTTACCTCACGCCTTTACATGAGTTTCCTTTCAGTAAGGCAAATTAAAAACAATCCATGTCTTGATCAAGTAGGTTGTGGTAGTCCAGGGGAAGAAAGGAGATTTGTACTTCAGCAGCTCAAGTCATGCTCGCAATTTTGCAAAATTCACACGATTTCTGCACATTATCATCCCAGAGTTAATGTTCATAACGTTACCTTGAGACAAAAATGAGACCAGTGACTACTGAAGGCATCTACCTTTCCATACAAAACTTCCTTTATCAGCTAAAAAACTTCACAGTTAACAAGGCTCTTTAACCTCTCAGCATCAAAACAAACCCCACACAGGCTGACTGGAAAAAATGGGGAAGTGACTCAATTTATGACATCAATAAATAGAAATAATGTAATATAAGACAGTAGGTGTGTTTCTCTCTTGAGCGTCTTATTGTAATGACATGCCTCTAGGGTGGGCAACTATTTATCCTGGGGGGCCACATGAGAAACCCAGACTGTGGCCAGGGGCCAAACAAATACTGTCAGACGTAACCTCTATTTTATCACTGTAAAAAACATACTGTTATTCTTATTTTTCAGCACTTATTCTACTGAAAATCACTCCAAACAGCAGATTATTACGAAAATGACATTATATACAGGAGTCTATGAACCGTACAGGCCTGACTGTTTTGAAGAGCAATGTTTCCATTAACTAAACTTAACATTTAACTGAACATTAACCCTTCCATTTAACATTTAACTGAACATTAACCCTTACATTTAACTTAACATTGACCCTTCCATTTCCTTCTGTGGTTCATGCAGCTTTCTTACAAGTCCTCTCTGCTTTAGTATCTTAGCCAGCAGCCCCTCGGCTGTCCTCTTCTTCAGCTTTCTGTATTTTTCTGTATGTTTTGTCTCAAAGTGACGGTTGTATCGTAAGTTGTATTCTTTGAAAACAGCCACATGTTTGTTGCAAACTAAGCACACAGCTTTACCATAATTCTCAGAGAAAAAAATACTTATCAGCCCATGACTTATTACAGACATGCAGCCTCAGCAGGTGACACTGCTTCAAACATGACTTGCGTCAATTTACATCAAGTGTGACAGGAAGTAGCACACTAACGATTCATGAGCATTTCAAAACAAAAGTTGTGGTTTGTCGGAGACCTCCCGGGTCGGGCAGAATCATCACGTATAATGTCCTGGTCTGTTATAAAGTATTGGAACTTTGTATATTGTTTGTTCAGAGTACTTTTCAAAACATAGACTATCAGACAGTAACGGCTTAAAGTATATATAGGACTTTAGTCACTACAGTTGCAAAATATGATGTCACAATACTTGTGAATATCAGTATTTTCTTACACACCTAAAAATATTTATAATATAACACAACATAATATTTGAGTTTGTATGTGCTTGTTATTATCAATTTAGACAATGTAATTTTGTATCATGATACCTCGATATATGATTTCAGACAGCAGCATATATTCAGACTGCTGAAGAGGATGGATGAGCTGATGCCCTGGACAAGAATGAAGATCCCTCAGGTTGCATAGCTTGTCTCTCAGAGGAGTCAGAAATGACTGCTCGCTCTGCAACACTCCAGCCTCCAGCTCATCTTGTTAGGCTGCAAGATCATGTGGCCATCCTTCAATCTGAGCCTTCCAAGACAACCTAGAGCTGATCGCAGTGCACCGTCACTGGAAAATGCATCCAGCGAGGACCAGACAGCGCCAGAGAGAAGATCCTCCTACAGCGAGCGGCCGTCTCTGACCTGATGAGTTGAATCAGCTGGACAGACACAGATCCCACCCTTTGAGAAGTGTGAAAATATATTTGATTCATTAAGAAACTGTGGCGGGTGTATATAGACTGTAGGTAATTAATAGGAAACACCAGATTGGCCTAGGAAAGAAAAAACATGCAAGCAGCAAAAAAGTTGTAGCATGATGTGTAAATTTGCGACACTGCACATCTTGCAATGTGACTATTGTGTACGTGTACTTCACAGTACCGATGCTGAAATAATATTGGCAGACGAAGTAGAACCAATATAAAAGAATTCAAAATAAGCTTGTGAAACAAAAAGGCCTGAAAGTCTTTCAGAGAACTCCCAGTTCATCCCAGTAGTGAGGTTAATGCACCATGAAAGATGACACCCCTTGAACAGCCATGGTGACTGATACATACATCCCGCTTTAGGTCCTCATGATCCAGAGGATTACCGACCTGCCAGCAGCAGAATACCAACATGGACAGAAACGGGTCCTCGGTCCTTCCCGGAGTGTGTTTGCACTATTATTCTGCTATTGGATGACTTCAAAACTTGGTCAGTGATTCAATTCAAGTGCACGATCCTACTGTGTGTGTAAAGAAATACTATTAGTTGTACTATTGTTATGTCAGCATTCTAGAGACACAGAGTGTAAATCTGAATTTCCCCACTGTGGGAATAATAAAGGAATATCTTTTTTTCTTTCTTTCTTTCTAGTAAAGTGAATAATGATACATAAAAAAATAAATAAGTGGACAATTCGGCTTAATATCCTCTGAGCACTGACAAGCAAAAGATATTGGGTAAGATAACTTTATAATTAACTACTAAGTTAAAACAGTTTTCCAGTGTATGCTACCACAATGAAATAACATTAGCGTTATATTTCTCTGTATTGAAGTTGACGGTTTCATCTCTCGGTGTCACTTGTTACTTTGCGCCTTAACTGTAGACTATGGTTGTATAATTATCACATTATCAGAAGGTTTTGTCCTGTTTATGTAGCATTTTTGTCATTGGCGATTAGCTATCTTTAGCCGTTAGCCTCTTAATGAGTGGCGAGGGAGGAGCAGACCTGTTTAATGGAGGGAAAAGATTTGGTGGCGGGAGGAGGCGTCACTTCAAACAAAGCTTGGATCTGTCAGGGAGACCAAGGTTTCTTGCGTCATTGTTGACGAGATAACGATGCCACAGCACTGTCACAGCAGTCATCTGACAGACTGGACTTTTCCTCGCGTGTCGTGGGGCGTTAACATGTCTCAAAACTACACAGCAAAGACGCCCGATTGTGGTTCATAATTTGCCACAATGCTGGTAATTTGTCGGCCATGTTCATGTAGTCTGATCCTGGAAGACGACATGAACCTAGAGCACAATCAGTGCGACTGTGACAAAATTAGCTGGATACTGGACAGTGTAGCTCAGGATTCCTCAAAGTAACCTTAAGTCTCTGTGGTGCAACCAAACCTGGACACAGCGTGAGCATCAAAATACAACCGGCTGCTGAACTCCAGTGATGACCTCTGACCTTTTCATATAACCCACAGTGGTGAGTGCGACAGATGTATAATGAACTGAAGCACACTGTGGTAAACAGAGAATCGAAAAGTCAAGTAAAAGTACCTCTAATGAGTACTTGAGTACAGTAGTTGAGTAAATTTGTTTTCACCACTAATATGAATCGCCTCCAAAAAGCCTCACAAACACAATAATCTACAGTCAACACGCATTAAAATGTTAGCAGGAGCTACCTGTTAGCTGCTGTCCTGCTAACAGCTAGCGGGTTAGCTGTTAGCCTAGTGTGTGTGGTTTGGCTAACGTTAGCTTAGCATGGACAACACTGTCAGTAAAGATTCCAGCAGGATAAAGAAAACCAACCTGCTTCTCTCCGCAGCTCCATGTCGGCCTTTAAACCACAGCTAGCAGCTTTCGTTGTCGATCGATCTCCTTTTCATACCCGGATATTGTCTCCAAATGTCCGATCAGATGTCCGCGAGCCGCAGGTAGCAGCAGCCGTTTGAATTAATGTTGAAGATCCTGAAATCTGGACATTTTCCACAGATCGAGTCAAAGAAGACTAAAGAAAACTGAACTGTCTTCCTGTCCGCATTTATACTCAGCCCACATGCTAACTGACTCCACCAGAAAGAACCGCCACAGCCTGGAAACGCAAATACTACTTCCGCTACACTCCCCTGGCCTTCACAATAAAAGAGCGGTTCAAAGTCTACTGTACCCCCTGGCCTTTAATAAGTAGTACTTAATTTCCCACAGACTGAACTAAATCTAAACATAATGGAATCAAAGAGAGAATAGGACGAGAGAAAGAAGCAATGTTTTAAGAAATAAATATTTAGATATGTATACAAATGGGTACAAATGTGAAAGGGATAAAGGCATAGAATTATATACATATCCTCAATGAAGAAAAGATAAGATAAGATAAGATAAGATAAGATGAATGTTAGTATAGAGGTGAAGTCCCTTCCTGTGACCACCATGGAGCCTTATTTCAGAAAAAAATATCAACGGTAGTCAACAGAGAGACAAGTACAGAGAACTTTCCCAGGACTTGGTGGACTGGTGCCTGCAGAACCACCTCCAGATCAATGCGGGGAAAACTAAAGAGCTGGTGATGGATTTCCGCAGGCAAACTCATCCCCCTCCAACACCGGTGAACATCCAGGGATCAGACATTGAGATGGTGACATCTTATAAATACCTGGGTGTTCACCTGAACAATAAACTGGAGTGGACAACAAATTCCTCTGCACTCCATAAGAAAGGCCAGAGCAGACTGTATCTGCTCAGGAGACTGAGGTCTTTTGGAGTGCAGGGGACACTCCTGAAAACATTTTATGACGCCGTGGTGGCATCAGCCATATTTTATGGAGTGGTTTGCTGGGGCAGCAGCATCACAGCTGCAGACAGGAAGAGGCTGGATAAGATTATCAAAAGGGCCAGCTCTGTCCTGGGATGCTCTCTAGACTCAGTGCAGGTGGTGGGAGAGAGGAGGACGATGGCTAAGCTGTCATCCATGATGGAGAAGGACTCCCACCCCATGAGAGACACCATCAGAGCTCTGGAGAGCTCCTTCAGTGACAGGCTGCTACACCCTAAGTGTACAAAGGAGCGTTACAGAAGGTCCTTCCTGCCTGCAGCTGTTAGACTCCACAACCAGCACTGCTCCCAGTAGACCACAATCACAGTCATATTCACAACAAACTCACCGGTCATAGGTGAAATAAGGACTCATATGTACAATTATATCATCTGCTCAAATTATAGGAACTGGACAATTATTTATTTATTGATATGCTGGACATATTTTTGGCTTTACTTTCCATTATGTATATATTATTTTATTTTATCTGTATTAATACTGTTTTTTAAAATCTATGCTTCTTGTTTATTGCACTATCCACTTTGCTGCTGTAACGTGTGAATTTCTCCACTGTGGGACCAATAAAGGAATATCTTATCTTATCTTAAAGATGTTTTTTTATTACATCTGAATTGCTCCATGAATCACACATATTATGTTTGTACATTTAAATGATAATTTTTAAAGTTCAGAAAGTCTGTTTGTTGTAAAACTGCTGAAGTATCAAACGTCAATACGTCATTAGAAAGACAAAACAGCCAAATTTTTACTCGTTTTCCTCACCTCAGTTTCTCTTTTCGTGCACTGATTGAACAGCCAATTAAAATTATTTCTCTCACCAACGAGTTCCACTGCCGATTGAACGTGCAATCAGCCAAAAAACCTCCGACCCAGTAAGAAGTGAACTACTGTCGTAGGACTGAAAAACCAGGTTACCTCTCTAACCTAAAATCCTGCTTCATAGTGCACGGCCCAGTTCTTTATCTGCATCTCATACATCAGTAATGCAAAACAACATTGTGTAGATTTCATTCTTTATCTTAAAATGTATAGATACATTATTTACAGTATGTACTAGCTGAGGGTATTACATTACTGTGTAGTACATTACTAGTTAAGAGCTATTTAAATGGACAAGAAAAAGGTTCACTGTTCACTAAACAGAGACAACAACAATTATAATATTTAACAAAGAAAAACACAAACCTGCAGACAAAATAGAACCCATTAAATGCCTTCTAGTCTTTTTCTGCAGCTCTGCTCCTAAACATGCAAAATAACAGAATACACACAAGGAAATGAATGCCAAAATCTCTGCAGCTCTACGTAGGTCACATGACTCAGGGCAACCTGCCATGATATAAATGGTGCTTAAAAAGTTAAACCAAAACATCGACAAAACATGTGTAAACTGTCAAAATGACACAAAACAGCTGGATAACATGATATTATAAGCAGTAAACAATATGAATTGAATGTTTCAACATAACGGTTCAATTTCCAAAGAACACTAGTAGAAAAAGTAAATTCTTTTTAAATGGATGCTTTAAGGCTCCTGACAACAATAACTTCAATTGTTAAAGGTTGTAAGGTTGGATGGTGCAAATAAATACTAACCTGGCATCAGTCAACGATATAAAAATCACACACATTTCTATTTTAGAGCAGGACTGGTTCATCTCTCAGTTCAAAAAGCTGAAAAAACTAAATAAACTACAGCGTGCAGATGTCTGGTAGTCATGTAACATGGTAGTTCTTGCTCATCTTGGGTTGGCTGGGATGAATCCTCCATCAAATGACCTTGTGAGGCAGCTGGACTCGCAAGATCACAAGAAGAGCAACTGTACCACAGTGGTACAGTTTTCAGTGGACACATTTCTACCTTTGTGCAGTGTATACCATCATATCGCCCAGCTAAGGCTGATGTAATTAACTTATATAATCATATAATAAAGGCAGCACAGTGGTGCAGTTGTTAGCACTGTCACTCACAGCAAGACATTGTGGGTTAGAATCCAGATTGGCATCCTTCTGTGTGGAGTTTACATGTTCTCCTGGCGTTAGCGTGGGTTATCTCCAGGTTCTCCAGTTTCCTCCCACAGTCCAAAGAGGTTAATTGATGACTAAACGTCCTGTAGGTGTGAATGTGAGTGTGAATGTTGTCTGTCTCTATGTGTCAGCCCTGTGATATTCTGGCGACCTATCCAGAGTGTACCCCGCCTTCATCCAATGTCAGCTGGGATCGGCTCCAGTCCCCCCACCACCACCCTGAATAGGATAAGAGTTTATGGATGATGGATGGATCATATAATGACCATATAAATCCATACTGTTGCTCATGTAAGATGTTGTTGTTGGTCACACACAATGAGCAGTTGAATGGTTTCTCCTCTGTGGATTCTCATATGTTTCTTAAGAGATGCACTCTCTGCAAAGCATTTCTTGCAGACTGAGCAGCTGAAAGGTTTCTCTCCTGTGTGGGTTCTCATGTGTCTCTGTACACTTCCACTCTGTGTAAAACATTTATTACAAACTGAGCAGTTGAAAGGTTTCTCTCCTGTGTGAAATCTCATGTGTTTCTGTAAACTACAACGCTCTGCAAAAGATTTCTTACAGACTGAGCAGCTGAAAGGTTTCTCTCCTGTATGAGTTCTCATGTGTCTCTTCAGATGGCCCTTAAAGCCAAATCTTTTCCCACACTCAGAGCAGCTTAATGAACTCTTACAAGAATTATATCTGTCATCATTGACAGGGACTTCATTAATATTCAAAGAGTCTGGTCGTCCAGAGTCCTCTCCATCAGCTTCTGTTTTCATCTGTTCAGTTAGACTTTGATGAAGCTGTGAGGACTGAGGACCTACACAGTTATGTGTTTTAAGGCTGGTGTACCATGTTGCGTCACCAACACTGCAGCTCAATCGTTTCTTTCCTAAATGGATGTTCATGTGAGAAACTATGTAGTTCTTGCGAGAGAATCGTTTACTGCAAACTGTGCAACTAAATGGTTTCTCTCCTGTATGAGTTCTCATGTGCATCTTCAGATTTGCTTTGGTGCCAAATCTTTTACTACACTCAGAGCAGCTGAATGGTGTCTCTCTTGAGTGGATTCCCATGTGAGTCTGTAAATTTCCACTCTGTGTGAAAGACTTGTTGCAAACTGAGCAGCTGAAAGGTTTCTCTCCTGTATGGGTTCTCATGTGTCTCTGTAAACTTATTCTCTGCGTAAAATATTTCATACAAACCGAACAGCTGAAAGGTTTCTCTCCTGTGTGGATTCTCATGTGTTTCTGTAAATATCCACTCTGTGTAAAAGTTTTCTTACAAACTGAGCAACTGAAAGGTTTCCCTCCTGTGTGACATTGTATGTGTCTCTTCAGATGATGCTTGAAGCCAAATCCTTTCCCACACACAAAGCAACTAAATTGCTTCTCACCAGCACTACATCTAGAATCACTGACAGTAAGAGGTTGAGGTTCTCTGGTCTCTTTCCAATCATCACTGTCATCAGTCTCAGCTTCAGTAGAGTCTCCAGTCTTGTCATCAGTATTTGGTTCTGGATGTCCATCTGGATCTGAGTTCCTGGCTGCTTTTAGTCCTCCACAGTCCTCTCCATCAGCTTCTGTTTCCATCTTTTCAGTTAATCTTCGATGAAGCTGTGAGGACTGAGGTTTCTCTTCATCATCATCTTCACTCTTCACAGGGACAGGACTGAATGTGAACTTGGTGATATCAGCCTCCTCCAGCCCTTGAAGCTGCTCTCCTTCCTGACTGGTCCAGAAATCCTCCTGTTCCTCTTTAATGTGTGGGGGCTTTGGGTCCTCCTGGTCCAGACTGGAGCTCCACTCCTGCTGCTCAGGGGGAACCTCTTCTTTAATCACCAACAATTGCTGGACGTCTGCAGGAAACAGTGAAATAAATTGACAAAAACCAGGAGTTGAAGTTTGAAATGGCGATATTACATTTCTAGGATTTTTTTTGCATCATTGTCAAGAAGTAACTTCATTTATCATGATGTAGCATCAATAGTAGCAGTAGTAATAGTAGTAGTAGTAGTAGTATCAGTGCTGGTACTATCATTAGTAGTAGATCACTCTTTTGGATCCAGATCTGGGAGGGGTGCTTTGCTGGGAACAGCCAAAAAAATCTACATGGAGCGCCACCCTGTGGGCCCACCACTTGCAGGGATAGGCATTGGGGTTGGGTGCATTGTGAGCCGGGTGGCTGGTAAAGGCAGGGACCTAGACATACCAACCGATGGCATCGCAGACTGGATTTAGGTACAAGGAGCATCACCTCTCTTGTGGGGAAGGAACCGGAGATGGTGCAGGGGGGTTAGAGCAGTACCAAAGCCCAGGGTGAGAGGCGCTGTGTGGGTGTGGGGATATCCACAAGCCCCCAGTTGAGCACTGCTGTGTTGGAGTTCTCCCCACAGAACGAGAGGGTCGCCTCTCTGCGGTGTGAATCGCTGGCCCGCACACAACTGTGTACTTGAGTACAGTAGTTGAGTACATGTATGTTATTGTACTGTATTTTCACCAATAATATGAATCGCCTCCAAAAAGCCTTAAAAACACAATAATAAACTCGTTGGCTAGCACACAGCTGGCCCGCTAGCACACAGCTGGCCCGCTAGCACACAGCTATCTCTGACTGTTGTTTGTGCTTACGCACCAAAGAGCAGCTCGGAGTATCCGAGCTTCTTGGATTCTCTGGGTGGTGTCCTTGAGAGGTCACCGACTGGGGACTCTATAGTTCTGCTGGGGGACTTCAACACTCACATGGGCCACAATGGAGAAACCTGGAGGGGGTGATTTGGAGGAACGGCCTGCCTGATCTGAACCTGAGTGGTGCTTTGCTGTTGGACTTCTGTCCTAGTTGTGGATTGGCAACCTAAGGACCCACTGGTGCTGTCAAGCTGAACATGGATTTCACAGGGTCTAAGGACAGGACAGGGTAAAGGTGCAGCCGGTGGAAGGAGAGTGTCAAATAGGGCGGGGCTACCTTGTGATCGACAGGTTACCACCATGGCATTGTCCAGTCTGTTTTGTCTTAGAACTTCAACCCTTTCACTGTGTGTTTTCACTTCATGAAATTTAATGTGACACTCAAAAATGTGTTATTCAGTGTTCAGTTATACTTCACACTCAATGTCATGGTGACTACTATGGGCAGAAATATGTGTCACTAGAAACTGAATTTGAATAATTAATATGTGAATTTAAATTGCTCCACTTTTATCATTGCATTAAAAATGAATTTTAATAGCATAGTTTTAAATTGACATTATTAGTTTGTAAATGAATTCCAATAAACTTGAAACTGAATGTAATATTATGCAACTGTACTTCTTTGCCTCCATCCATCCATCGTCAACCGCTTATCCCGTTAGGGGTCGCGGGGGGGCTGGAGCCGATCCCAGCTGGCATAGGGCGAAGGCAGGGTTCACCCTGGACAGGTCGCCAGTCCATCGCAGGGCACACAGAGACAGACAACATATAGACAGACAACCATTCACACTCACATTCACACCTACGGGCAATTTAGAGTAATCAATTAACCTAAACAGCATATCTTTGGACGGTGGGAGGAAGCTGGAGTACCCGGAGAAAACCCACGCTTACACGGGGAGAACATGCAAACATGAGAACATGCAAACTCCACACAGAAGAGCCGCAAGCTGGAATCGAACCTGCGACCCTCTTGCTGTGAGGCGACAGCGCTAACCACTACACCACCGTGCAGCCCTCTTCTTCTTTGTAATTCAGTTTTTTTTCTGAGACACTTGCAGTTGTCAAAGAAGAGCAATCAAGATTTCGATTCATAGAACTTCGGTCCATGTGGGCTACATTTTAAATCCTAAATCCAAAGTGGCAATATGATAGATACAGTAGCTTGGAAAACAGTGATATGAGGCTGAATTTGATGAATTTACTGTTTATCAGTATCATTCAGACCACAAATGGGACTAGAATTAGCATGCTGGAACAGCCTGCAGTCCCTCAACTTCACTCCCCACCACTGAAGACCACTATGCCGTAGTAATAGCACTATTACAAGGAAAGCAGATGGCAGCCCTGGAGACAGACCTTCAGTTAAGCTCTGGCTCGCCGCTGGATCAGCAAACTCTGTGTTGCTGCTGTTATGATCCAGCATTGTGCAGCCAGCTCTCCTACTGGTCTCCAGTGTTGGGTAGTAAAGTTGAGGGTCTAATCTCATTTCTTGTCTGATATTTCTGACCTACTGTAGCTGGAAACGGAAATTCCGTTCTGCCACTTTGGATTTAATCTAGAGGGAAATTTGTCAAGTACTTAATATTCTTATCAACAAGGGAGTGGAAAAATATGCTGCTTTCTGCAAACTGTGTACTTGAGTACATGTATGTTATTGTACTGTATTTTCACCAATAATATGAATCGCCTCCAAAAAGCCTTAAAAACACAATAATAAACTCGCTGGCTAGCACACAGCTGGCCCGCTAGCACACAGCTGGCCCGCTAGCACACAGCTGGCCCGCTAGCACACAGCTGGCCCGCTAGCACACAGCTGGCCCGCTAGCACACAGCTGGCCCGCTAGCACACAGCTGGCCCGCTAGCACACAGCTGGCCCGCTAGCACACAGCTGGCCCGCTAGCACACAGCTGGCCCGCTAGCACACAGCTGGCCCGCTAGCACACAGCTGGCCCGCTAGCACACAGCTAGCTTTTAACCTGCTAGCCGTGTGTGGGTAGTTTAGCTAACGTTAGCTTAGCATGGACAACATTGTCAGTAAAGATGTTTCCAGCAGGATAAAGAAAACCAACCTGCTTCTCTCCGCAGCTCCATGTCGGCCTTTAAACCACAGCTAGCAGCTTTCGTTGTCGATCGATCTCCTTTTCATATCCGGATATTGTCTCCAAATGTCCGATCAGATGTCCGCGAGCCGCAGGTAGCAGCCGCCGTTTGAATTACTGTTGAAGATCCTGAAATCTGGACATTTGCCACAGATCGAGTCGAAGAAGACAAAGGAAAATTAAACTGCCTGACATTTACACTCAGCTCATGCTAACTGGATTCCGCCAGAAAGAACCGTCAAAACCCGGAAACGCAAACACAACTTCCGCTACACTCCTCTGGCCTTCACAACAAAAGGACAGTTTAAAACTCCTTCCCTTAACGGGTGCAGTGGGTAGAAATCGAGCAAATATCATTAGAAAAAGTTATATTTTTGAAATGGTCACCATGTCCTGACAGTAGTGCATGAGAAAAAATAATGTGTCTCTGTGTCCTCCAGTGCTCCTACTGGCGTTCGCAGGATTTCACAGACTGGAGGAAAACAACCAATCAGAGCTGATCTGGAGTCTCTCAGCAGCTGTCAATCACTCTGAACTCTGAGCAGAAATGAATTAATATTCTGTCACTGTAACACCTATTCACCACTCAGATGTTTTCAGAAATATCTTGTAGTTTCTGTTTAGCTGTAAAATAAGAAAATTTGTGACCCGGCAGCCATGTTGAGAACTGCCCACTAGCCGGAGCAGTCAATAGCAACACTTTCTATCTCTGAAATGACCTGTGACTGGTCATAGTCCCCCGTCACAGTCATGTTTTTTAAGCCCTGAAAACAGAGCCATAAAGAGGTCTAGTTTTCTCCCAGAACACTTGAATTACAATATGCTGAAAGATTATTGTGGGATTTTTGCCCAATGATGCCAAAAATATTCTGCCTACTGCACATTTAATAAATCAGATCAGTGGTGGGATGGAATTAAGACTATTTACTGATACATTTACTGCAGTACTGGACTCAAATATATTTCTGAAGTACTTGTACTTTAATTTTTCTTTCTAAACATACAGAACTTAAAGAGAGAATGGGATGACACAGATTCCGTTTTGATTCCGTCTGAATTGCTCCATGAATCACACAGATGATGTTTTTTACATTTACATGATCATTTTTAAAGTCCAGAAAGCCTCAGTTTGTTTTAAAACTGTTTAAGTACCAAATTGTGAAAATATGGCATTAGAAACATGACAGAGCCAATTTTTTTTCTCATTGGCTCGCTTTGCTCACGTCAGTTTCTCCTCAGTTTCTTGCACAGATTGAACAGCCAATCAGAATGTTTTCTCTCACCAATGAGTCCCGCCGCCAATTCAATGTACAATCGACCAAAAAACCTCCAACACAAGGAGACTAGAGCTGACAGTAAGGGACACACCAAAAAACTAGACAACTGCTCACTGACAGTCCCAACAACAGGCGACTGTCAGCTCGGTGTGTCAAGACCTTCAGGTGTTCAGCATAAGTTACCACGGTAACAAGTGAACCACCGTCGTCGGACCGAAAAATCAGGGTTAAACCTGAAGTTACCTCTCTAACCTAAAATCCTGCTTCATAGTGCACGGCCCAGTTCTTTTTCTGCATCTCATACGTCAGTAATACAAAACAACATTGTGTAGATTTCATTCTTTATCTTAAAATACATTATTTTAACATTACAGTATGTACTAGCTGAGGGTATTACATTACTGTGTAGTACATTAGTCGAGAGCTATTAAAATAGACAGGAAAATGTCTAACATAAGGTTATAAAAACTAATCTACTCCAAACCATGAAAATGAAAAAGAGGAAAACAGTAAAAGTGGGTAAAATAAAAAAAGGTACATAGGGTTGATTAAACAGAGACAACAAAAATTATAATATTTAACAAAGAAAAACACAAACCTGCAGACAAAATAGAACCCATTAAATGCCTTCTAGTCTTTTTCTGCAGCTCTGCTCCTAAACATGCAAAATAACAGAATACACACAAGGAAATGAATGCCAAAATCTCTGCAGCTCTACGTAGGTCACATGACTCAGGGCAACCTGCCATGATATAAATGGTGCTTAAAAAGTTAAACCAAAACATCGACAAAACATGTGTAAACTGTCAAAATGACACAAAACAGCTGGATAACATGATATTCTAAGCAGTAAACAATATGCCTTGAATGTTTCAACATAACGGTTCAATTTCTAAAGAAAACTAGTAGAAAAAGTAAATTCTTTTTAAATGGATGCTTTAAGGCTCCTGAGAACAATAATTCAACTGTTAAAGGTTTTACGGTTAACAGGTGCAAATAAATACTAACCTGACATCAGTCAGCGATATAAAAATCACACACATTTCTATTTTAGAGCAGGACTGGTTCATCTTTCAGTTCAAAAAGCTGAAAAATCTAAATAAACTACAGCGTGCAGATGTCTGGTAGTCATGTAACATGGTAGTTCTTGCTCATCTTGGGTTGGCCAGGATGAATCCTCCTTCATCAAATGACCTTGTGAGGCAGCTGGACTTGCAAGATCACAAGGAGAGCAACTGTACCACAGTGGAAACGGTATTAACAGCCATATCTCTACCAGTGGACACATTTTTACCGTTGTGCAGTATAAACATTCAGATATGATCTTATCAATAAGTTGTCAAATAATCATATATGATCAGATAATGACCACATAAATCAGAACTGTTGCTGATAAGTTGATGTTGGTCACACATTGAGCAGCTGAATCGCTTCTCTTTTATGAACTCTCATGTGTTTCTTTAAATATGTTTTCTCTGCAAAAGACCTCTTACAGACTGAGCAGCTGAAAGGTTTCTCTCCTGTGTGGGTTCTCATGTGTCTCTTCAGATTTCCATTGAGGCCGAATCCTTTCCCACATACAGAACAGCTGAAGGGTTTCTCTCCTGTGTGAATTCTCATGTGTCTCTTCAGATTTTCCTTTTGGAAAAATCTTTTCCCACATGCGCAGCAGCTAAATGGTTTCTCACCAGCATTGAATCTCTCATCACCGACAGGAACTTCATCATTATTCAGAGAGTTTAAACCTGTGTGAGGTTCACTCGTCTTTTTCCAGTCATCACTGTTATCAGTTTCAGGGTCAGAAGAGTCTCCAGCCTCGTCAACAGTATCTATATCTGAGTTCTCAGCTGGTTCTGGTCCTCCACAGTCCTCTCCATAAGCTTCTGTTTCCATCTGTTCAGCTGAGCTGCTGGATGGAGGCTCTGCCTCTCTGTTCTCCTCAGTTTGAGTTTGATGAAGCTGTGAGGACTGACGACCAACACATTTATGGTATTTCAACTGATAATACCATGCAAAACTTTGGTCACAAATGTTGCATCTGTAGATTTTGTGGACTTCCATGTGTTTTGTCAGATATCTTCTCCATGCAAATTCTTCACCACAAATTCGGCAACTAAACTGTGTTTGTCTCGTGTGGATCCTCATGTGTTGAACTAAAGACTCACTGTCACTGAAACCTGTGTTGCACACTGAACATTGGAAAGGTTTCTCTCCTGTGTGACATGTCATGTGAGAACGTAAGCTTTCATGCTGAGCAAATGTTTTACCACAAACTGAGCAACCAAATGGTTTCTCTCCTGTGGGAGATTTCTGGTGTGTCAGCAGAGTGTGACTGTCTTCAGAGGAGCTGAAAGGTTTCATGTCAGTGTTAAATCCTGTATCACTGACAGAGACTTCCTCGGTGTTCAGAAGGTTTGGACCTGATTGAGGCTGCCTGGTCTGTTGGCTCAAATCATCATCAACACTGTCAAAAGTCTTAGGTTCACTTTCAGCCTTGTCATCAGAGCAGCTGAGTGGTTTCTCACCAGTATTAGAGCCATCATTTACAGAGACTTTTTTATTTCTCTGGTAAGTGAACCCTGGCTGATGCTTCCTGGTGTTTTTCCAAAACTCAATGTCAACACTGTCATCAGCTTCAAAAAAGTCTCCAGTCTTGTCATCAGTATCTGGTTCTGGATGTCCATCTGGATCAGAGTTGCTGGCTGGCTCTGGTCCTCCACAGTCCTCTCCATCAGCTTCTGTGTCCATCTGCTTAGTTAGTCTTTGATGAAGCTGTGAGGACTGAGGTTTGTCTTCATCATCTTCACTCTTCACAGATACAGGAGAGAATGTGAACTTGGTGATATCAGCCTCCTCCAGTCTTTGAAGCTGCTCTCCCTCCTGACTGGTCCAGAGGTCCTCCTGTTCCTCTTTAATGTGTGGGGGCTCTGGGTCCTCCTGGTCCAGACTGTAGCTCCACTCCTGCTGCACAGGCGGAACCTCTTCTTGATTCACCAACAGCTGCTGAAAGTCTGCAGGAAACAGTGAAATATAGACACATTACTGACCACCACTCAAACTAAATTAAAACCAATAATATTAATTGGTCCAACCATTGTTGTATTTTTGAAAACAAAATGTCTCAATCCAGACCACATAAGACCAAGTGTCAATTAAAAAAAAAAGCACTGTAATATCTCTGTTATTCAACACCAGTTTAACTGGAACACTTTAGCTTAGTTGTGTTTTCAGTTAACTAGTTTAGTAGTTAGTACCATAATGTTGTGGAAAAACAGAGCGTTTACACTTGAGGTCTGTTGTCGTATTAGATTGAGTATGTTGGTAAGGGAGAAATCTGAAATCCCCAAGGAGCTGAGGAGGGTAAACAGGGGATGCAGGGCAAGAGTGAAACGCTGGAAAAAGAAAAGGAGACATAAGCCTACCTACCTTTTATCACAGTGGGAACATTCATAAAACAATAATAATAATTACAAATTAACTACTATAAATATAATGGTTGAACATTTTGTCGTATACTGAAGTGTGAACCAACAGTGAATATAAACAGAATATGAATGTCAGAATATTTTGAACGTACATTTGTGTGTTGGCTTGCTAACGCGACTGGCTTCGTGGGCTGTTGTTGTAGCCTATAGACTTAAATTTTGATGGCATTTCACATCAAAAACACAATACAGAAAGCGAGGGGGGCTGCATGCAGTGTGGATGGGAAGGGAGTGAATTCAACAGCATGTGATGTGCAAAGAAGAGGGTGAAAACATTGCTGTATGGCATGAAGTGACCTACAATGTAGAGTATGATACTGTGTCATAGAGATAGCCCCATGAGCATTTTTTCTGTTGAAAAGATAAAAGATAGAATACAATTACTGTATGTTGACCAATGAAAAGAGAAAACTAACTTTTGAATCAATTTTGAACATATTTTTACCCTTGACCAGCAGTTTTTTTAAAAAATCTTTTCAACAGAAAAATGCACTTTGGGTATGAACATAACAGGATCTCATATTGCGTGATATATGTGCAGACTGCTGATGCGAGGACTGGCTCCATTGTCATCCGAATCTACGTGTATACAGAAATCATCTACTCACCATGACTCCCATGGTGAGTAGATGATAGTAGACTCGCATGGACATTTCGCACCCTCTCTAACAGTCCCTGTAGGCTATGCTGCTTTTTAAATGATGTCTTGTATCGATGGATGAATATTATTGTGTGATTTTGTTTGGAACAGATTTAGCAAAGTCACAAAATAACAAACCAACTAACCGACTGAGGCAGTGGTAGGCCAGCAGCCCCCATGTTCTGTGAGGTAAAAATTACTGTTTTTGACAGTGAAGTCTGGTGGCTATGACGAGTGCACAGATGGATATAACAACTTCAGTTCCCCATTAGAAGGGCTGTCTCGCAAAAAACCTAATGCAATGAAAATATTCTCACACTTAATGTGATAGATTTTTGGGGTAAGCCTAAATTTTAAGTAGCTAAATTATGTTTTGGTCTTTTGTGGTCTGGGTGCAGAAAATGCTGAATCAAGGTTGGATCAGTGGTTAAATATAATATTAGATTATCAGAATTCCATTTACCTCCAAGCCAGGAGAATCTTTGGTCACAAACGCTGCAGCTTTTCTCTCCTGTAGTTTTATTTTGTCCCTTCAGGTTTACACTTTCACTGAAAGCTTTACCACAAGCTGAGCAGCTGAATGGTTTCTCTACTGTGTGGGTTCTCTTGTGTCTCCTTAAATCTCCACTCTGTGTAAAAGATTCCTTACAAACTGAGCAGCTGAAAGATTTTTCTACTGTATGAGTTCTCATGTGTTTCGTCAGATCTCCACTTTTAAGGAAAGCTTTACCACAAACTGAGCAGCTGAACGGTTTCTCTAGTGTGTGAGTTCTCTTGTGTCTCTGTAAATCTCCACTGTCTGTAAAAGCTTTCCTACAAACTGAGCAGCTGAATGTTTTCTCTCCTGTGTGGATTTTCATGTGTTTCCCTAAACTTCCTCTCTGTGTAAAAGATTTCTTACATACTGAGCAACTGAAAGGTCTCTCTCCTGTATGAGATCTCATGTGTTCCTTCAGCGTTCCCTTGGTGCCAAACCTTTTACCACAAACAGAGCAGCTAAATCTATTTCTCAAATCACTGACAGGGACTTTATCTTGTTGTAAATGTCTCTGTGGATCTGAGTTCCTGGCTGGTTCTGGTCCTCCACAGTCCTCTCCATCAGCTTCTGTTTCCAGCTGTTCAGTTAGTCCTTGATGAAGCTGCGAGGACTGAGGTTTCTCTTCCTCATCTTCACTCTTCACAGGAACAGGAGTGAATGTGAACTTGGTGATATCAGCCTCCTCCAGCCCTTGAAGCTGCTCTCCCTCCTGACTGGTCCAGAAATCTTCCTGTTCCTCTTTAATGTGTGGGGGCTCTGGCTCCTCCTGGTCCAGACTGGAGCTCCACTCCTGCTCTTCTTTAACCACCAACAGCTGCTGGACGTCTGCAGGAAACATGAAACACAGAAACACACACTGAGGGAAACCTGAGGCCCAGACTATGAAGAGAGTTCAATATGCCCTGGGTATCGTCTCGTTATCTGGTTTAATTAACCCAACAAACGAGACCCTGCTAAGCGTTTTTACAGCATCTGACCAATCACAGACGTGAATAAGTCTGCTGTCAGCTGACATACAGGAAGAGCAAACTATACTATTAGACAAAAATAAAGACATTAAACACATAATCCAGACTAAAATGAACACAGTTGAAGTGGCCGAATGCAAAAAAAATGCTGACATGTAAATACGTAAATTAACAGACTTAATAATTTAATGGAATACTCAAAAGTTAGATACAGTCATCGTCATGTAGACGGGGCAGTGATATATAAATAAGTATAATGGATGAATAAACTACACTTCATTATGGCCTTTGACAAAGTTATGGCATTTAGGACTATTTCAGCTTTCTCTCAGCTGCATTGCTAATTCCAGCAAAGTGAAACGGACTTGAGAGCAAGAAAAAAATAAATATAAAAACATAATTCAAAGCAATAAACACCCACAGCATCCAGCCAGCTGTCCTTCCTGAATCTGTCAGTTTACTGACTGTGTGGTTTTTAGTTCGGATTTTGACAGTAACGATTCACTGACATCTGACTGGTCAGTAGGCTGCGCTTTTATACCAGTTGATCTCTTATCTGGAAGATAACCTGCTGTGGAGCAGATCAGGTGTTCAGCATCAGTTACCATGGCAATCTACCATGATAAGAAGTGATTCTCCATTGTCTCCAGTTCACCGTCAGTAAAGTTACTGTAGCAGCCACGGTGCTGCGTTCACTGTCTCCAGTTCACCGTCAGTAAAGTTACTGTAGCAGCCACGGTGCTGTGTGTAGTGTTGTGGACATGCAGCCACGTTCCCAGTGAAAGTCTCCACCACACATTTAGTTTAGTTTAGTAGGTTGTCAGCTGTGTCTGTCCAGATTAACAATAGCGATTGTCTGACAAACAGTGCGTATTTTTGTGCTAAGTTAGCAGCTGCTAGCTGGTGTGAATGTTTTGCTTTTCAGATACAGAATGGATATGACGTCCCATTACTCAGGCTACAATAATAAAAGCAGCAACTTCCTTCTACTTCAACACAGACTCTGATGAAGAAAATATATTGATTCTGCTGTTAAAAAAATTATTTCAAAATTGTTAAAAAAAAAGCACCGATTAATAGCTTAGTTGTCAACTATTAAAATAATCGCAAATTATTTTTAAAATCAATAATTGTTTTATTCTTCTGTGACAGTAAAGTGAATTTCTTTGAGACATTAGGGGACGTCATCTTGGCCTTTAGGAAACACTGATCCACATTTTATAGGCCAAACAACTTATCAAACAACTTGGGGGCGGCAGTAGCTCAGTCTGTAGGGAGTTGGCTTGGGAACCGGAGGGTCACCGGTTCAAGTCCCGACATGGACCGAAAACTGAGTGTGAACTGGTAGCTGGAGAGGTGCCAGTTTACCTCTTGGGTACTGCCGAGGTGCCCCTGAGCAAGGCACCAAACCCCCAACTGCTCGGGGCGCTTGTCTGGAGCAGCCCCATCACTCTGACACCTCTCCATTACTGCATGTGTGTTTGTGTTTGTGTGCATGTACCATGTATAAGTTAAACAGAGTGTAAATTGAATTTCCCCACTGTGGGACTAATAAAGGTAGATCTTCTTCTTCTTCTTCTTCTTCTTATCGATGAATGGAGAAAATAATTAAGACCTTGTCTTTATTTGCATATTTGGTATTGAAAGTAATCCAAAAGTATTGGGCAGTAATCAGATTACATTACTTTTGTGATACTTGAATTTGGTTACTAGATTACATTTTCTAACCGGTGGCTAATAATCGTATCAGATTCAATTTTTAAGTAACCCTCCCAACCCTGTATATATGATGTTTCTGGATTAGTATTACTGCTGCATTAATGTGTATGTTCAACTCAATTACATCTTGTTGGCTGGTTTAACCTACAGCATTGCATCATGGTCTGTAAGACCATTGTATGATTGGAGCATCACAAATATATGTATAATAGACCACTACTACTAGGGATGCTAATTTTGAAAAAAAAAAAAGAAAAGAAAAAAAAAAGATTGTTAGCCGGCTCTCGTTACCCGGTTATTAACCGTTAACCAACAACATTAGTGCGTCTCCTGTAGCAGTGCGCCAGCTGCAATGGATGAGTACAACAAACAAAGGCGTCCCCAGTTCAACCATCCGGGAGTGTCACCAGCCACGGTGCTGCGTTCACTGTCCCCAGTTCACCGTCAGGAGAGTTACTGTAGCAGCTATGGTGCTTTGTGTACACACACAAGCATTTTACCACCACATCATTTAGTTTAGCAGGTTGTCAGCACTATGTCGCCCGGCTTAGCCTTAGTAACTGTCCAACAAACACTGTGTGTGTTTATGCTACGTTAGCAGCTGCTAGCTGCAAATGTTACCGGTGGCTTTGTGCCTGCTGTAGTGTAACTTCAGCAGGTGTCCAACAGACCGTGTGTGTGTGTGTTTGTTGGTGGCATTATAGCTGTGAAGGTTGTTGTAGCAGACAGTGTTCATTTGTCTATGAATAAATGCTACAAGGCTACAACTCCTCAGCTCAAGACCAGAGCCAACATCCTGTATCCGGCAACACCACCTCAGACTCTCTTAAGGTGGACCAGCTTTGAGCCGCTCCTCTGAGGTTTGCTCATCTTTTAATGAATTAATAATATTTCTGATAACCATTTAAGCGATAATCAGTTAAAATGCTTAATGACGTTTAATGGTAATTAACATCTTTAGCTGCTACTGCTACATATAACAGACCATTGCTATGTATAACAGCCCGTACTTTTGCTGTACTACAATCATCTGACGACTATAGTTACTTTATTCTTGATTCTGATAACTAATAAAAAAATATAATCAACTAATAACTGACGATGTATTATTATAGGTTAAAGTACTGTATAAGCTGAAGCATTAAAGTAATAAGATAAGATAAGATAAGATAAGATGAACCTTTATTAATCCCCGGAGGGAAATTCGGGTGTCATAGCAGCATCAACACAGTACAGATAAATACAGTATAGTAAAAATTAAAAGAGAAGGTGCAAATGAAATGAGCATAAAAAGTATAGAGCAATAAAGTATTTTACATTGTGGTATTAGTACTCCTATTGAAGTAAAAGGTCTCTTCGTCCTCAGTTTGTCTCAGAAATGTAGTGCAGTAGAAGTATAAAGTAACTAGAAAATGAAAATACTCAAATAAAGTACAAGTACCTCGAATATGTACTTGAGTAAAGCAGTCGAGTAAATGTATTTATTTACTTTCACCAATAATATGAATCGCCCTCAAAAAGCCTCACAAACATATTAATCGACAGTCAACACGCAGAAAAACTTGTTAGCAGAAGCTAGCTGTTAGCAGCTAGCAGGTTAGCTGCTAACAGCTAGCTTTTAACCTGCTAGCTGTGTGTGTGTGGTTTAGCTAACGCTAGCTTAGCATGGACAACACTGTCAGTAAAGATGTTTCTAGCAGGATAAAGAAAACCAACCTGCTTCTCTCCGCAGCTCCATGTCGGCCTTTAAACCACAGCTAGCAGCTTTCGTTGTCGATCGATCTCCTTTTCATATCCGGATATTGTCTTCAAATGTCCGAGCCGCAGGTAGCAGCCGCCGTTTGAATTAATGTTCAAGATCCTGAAATCTGGACATTTTCCACAGATCGAGTCAAAGAAGACTAAAGAAAACTAAACTGTCTTTCTGTCCGCATTTAAACTCACCCCACATGCTAACAAAGCCACATATGCTAACTGGATTCCGCCAGAAAAAAACACCTAGACCCGGAAACACAAATACTACTTCCGCTACTCACCTCTGGCCTTCACAATAAAAGAGCGGTTTGAGGGTCGACTTTTAAGTCGATTGTAGCCCCTGTCCTTTAATAAGATCAGATGAGTGGTGGGATGTAATTAAGACCATCCCACCACTCAGAAGTACAATTAAGAGGTACTTGTACTTAAATTTTTCAAACATCTTAACATGAAGGAATTAAAGACAGAATGTGACAAACAAAAGAAAGGAAGCAATTATTTTTAAAAATATATAGTTACTTAGATATGTACACAGATGGGTTCAAATGTGAAGAGGATAAAATAGGTATAGGAATATATTTATAAACCCTCAATGAATGTTTGCATTGAGAGGCAAAGTGTTGATGTATTAGACTGTGAAAGCACGATATTAGACAGAGCAGCCTAAAGTCACATCTCTCTCGCGTGGAACATGGCCAAGTCAGCTCGCTGGCACTTGTTGGTGACAGGAACATATCTAAGGTAGCTAGTTGGGTTGAACGATTAATTACATTTGCGAAAATATTGCGAAATGATAAAACAAGATTTTCTTACAGCAAGGCTGGATTACACTCTGGTCACATGACACGCTGGAGTAGCGGAAGGATGAACTTGGCATGTCAGGAGTGTGGAACTATTTTGGCTTTCACAAAAGAGATGCAGCACAGCGTCACGTATTGTCCACAACCTGCCATGCTACCTCACGGGTCAACACTACTGATGTGTATCACCGCTTTAAAAAACACCATAAAGCCATGTATCACACTTGCGCGGCTAAATCCTGACCATCAGTGTGTCATGTAAGACAAATACCAACCGACAGGAATCACTGACCGAAATGTTTGACAGTGTAACTCCATATAAACTTCAAGCTGCCTACTTTCCAGACAACCACACAGGGGAACATGCTGCAGCCGGCCTGAGAGAGGGACTTGCCAGCTGGGATCTCCATGAAGAGAACCTTGTCTGCATTACGACGGACAATGCATCAAATATGGTGATATATGGGAAACCTAACATTATCCCTGTATCACCAGAATGAATAGTGAGTTGGAGCTTGAGGTGAAGGTGTGTGTCCATCATTCATAACACAATGCAAGAGAGAGTACACTGCTGCAACATTAACGCGATGCTCAAAAAGGAAATAATGAAGTAACAGCAGGACAGATGGGATAACTATGGAAGGATCAATTACAGAAAAATAACCAATGCAGAGGAAACAGACAAGGGGAGGCAGTTTTAACTAGACTGAGGTTCCACCACACAGAATTAAATTAAACATTGATTCTGCTGGGAACAGAACATCAGATGAATGCTCTGGATGTTAGAGAAGATGTGGTCGAACATGGAAACAGACGACTCAGTGGATTATTCTAAGGCTCCAGAGAACAACTTCAACTGTTATAAGCTTAAGTTAAGTTAAGTTTAACAGGTTTAGATAAATACCAGCCTGATGTCAGTCAGTGATATAAAAATCACACACATTATTAATTTAGAGAATACCAAAAGAAAAAAAATGTAATACAGTAGTTCTTCTTCATCTTAGGTTGGTTGATAGGTTTCTCTCCTGTGGGGGTTCTCATAGGACAAATCTTTTCCCACACTTTTTAGAAAAGCTAAATAGTTTCTCATCAGCACCACATCTGGAATCACTGACAAGAACTTCATCATTACTCAGAGAGTTTAAACCTGACTGAAGTTCTCTGGTCTCCTTCCAGTCATCACTGTCATCACTCTCACATTCAGAAGACTCTCCAGTTGTGTTGTCACGACACCAGAAGTCTGACTTGATACCGATACTGAAAAGATACCACGGCAAAAATCTAAAACATCAGAAAAAGTAATGGAATAGATGACAGAATGTGGAGTTTTAAAATTATTTTATTTAAAAAGTTGAAATAAAAAAACTAAATTCTTATTTCTATTTTAATTATAATTTATCTATTTTTATATACACATTTTATTTCTAAAATGGAACAATTGTAATTTCCCCCACGGGGATCAATAAGTTCTGATTCTGATATCACTCATTAAACAATATGGCTTTAATATTTAATATTGCTTTTTTTTTTTAAGTAATTAGAGCTGTTATTTCCTTGTTTTTTTAATGGAGTTCTGCTGATAGAGACACCAGCTCAGAGTGAGACTGTGGTTCATGACATGTTTTAACCTTCCATTGCTGACTCCATCATTCTGGTTCTCACTTTAGTTTAGTTTTTGACTGCTTGCTCCACCAGCAGTAAGGTTATAACTTTCTGCTCCCGCGGACCCCAGTCCTAATGGAGTCCTCTAAAGAGAGCGCTGAACACACACATAGTCCACTGTCCCACATCAATGCAACTCACTTGTGTTAAAATACTGTTTCTGTATCCGTTCTAATAAAACAGGGTAGTGTACGTCTTTTAACAGCAGGGTATCGTGATTTCGAGTATGTGTACACAGTGCAACACTTGTCCTGTATGAATCCTCATGTATCCCTCCAGATTTCCTCCTCCACTGAAAAGTTTTTCACACACCAAGCAGCTGAACGGTTTCTCTCCTGTATGAGCTCTCATGTGTCTCCTCAGATTTCTCTTGAAGCCATTTTTTTAAATCACACTCAGAGATGCTAAGGAACTTCATCATTATTCAGAGAGTTTAAACCTGACTGAGGTTCTCTGGTCTCCTTCATCACTGTCATCAGTCTCAGGTTCAGAAGAGTCTCCAGGCTCATCATTAGTATCTGGTTCTGGATGTGTATCTGGATCAGAGTTCCTGACTGGTTCTGGTCCTCCACAGTCCTCTCCATCAGCTTCTGTTTCCATCTGTTCAGTTAGTCTTTGATGAAGCTGTGAGGACTGAGGTTTCCCTTCATCTTCTTCACAGGGACAGGAGTGAATGGAAACTTGGTGATATCAGCCTCCTCCAGTTGAAGCTGCTCTCCCTCCTCACTGGTCCAGAGTTCCTCCTGTTCCTCTTTAATTTGTGGGAGCTCTGGGTCCTCCTGGTCCAGACTGGAGCTGCTCAGGGGGAACCTCTACTTTAACCACCAACAGCTGCTGGACAGTATCTGGTTCTGGATGTCTATCTGGATCTGAGTTCCCAGCTGGTTCTGGTCCTCCAGAGTCCTCTCCATCAGCTTGTTTTCATCTGTTCAGTTTGACTCTGATGAAGCAGTGAGTACTGATGAATAACACACTGATGGTTTTTGAGCCGATAAAGTCGAGTGAATCTTTGGTCACAAATGCTGCAGCTGAATCTTTTCTCACCTGTATGACTTATTATATGACTCTTCAGATCTGCCTTGCACAAACACCTTTTACCACAAACTGAGCAGCTGAATGGTTTCTCTCCTGTGTGGATTCTCACATGTATCGGCAAATATCTACTCTGTGTAAAGGTTTTCATACAAACTGTGCAGCTGAAAGGTTTCTCTCCTGTGTGACATATCTTGTGTCGCTTCAGATTCCCCTTGAGGTCAAATCTTTTATCACACTCAGAGCAGCCAAATGGTTTCTCACCAGCACTACATCTGGAAACACTGACAGGAACTTCATCATTATTCAGAGAGTTTAAACCTGACTGAGGTTCTCTGGTCTCCTTCCAACCATTACTGTCATCAGTTTCAGGTTCAGAGGCATCACCAGTCTTGTCATCAGTATCTGGTTCTGGATGTGTATCTGGATCTGAGTTCCTGGTTGGTTCTGGTCCTCCACAGTTCCCTCTATCAACTTCTGTTTCCATCTGTTCAGTTCGTCTTTGATGAAGGTTAAATAATAAAGAGAATAGATGAAGGTTAAATAATAAATAGAATAGGTTAAATAGAGTTAAATCTACAGATGATGAACGAATCGTGTTTCTTCTACTCTTTACCAGGTGAAAGAAAGAGCATTTATCTGTTTCTAAATTATAATAATGTTAGCATTACGTTTTTAGAACATTATTAATTTAGATTATTATTATTGCTGTTATTTATAATAACTTAACAACAATAACGATATCCGGATATAAGAACCGTCTGAGGACACATTAAGTGAAACCATTCACAGCTGGTTTTATTGCTTCTTTCAGCAATAAACTAAAACACAGATCAAATCAATAACAGTAAAGACTTCCGCACGTGGGAGAAGTTAAATTAACTCTTTCTGACAGAAAACCCGGAAGACAAACTTCTCCCATGTGCGCTAGCTGCAGCTAACAGGCTCTGTATGAACGGTTTAGCTAACGCTAGCTTAGCATCATTAGCAGAGCAGTAGGAAGAAAACAAACCTTCTCCTCGCGGTTTCATTTCCGGGTTTAAAACCACCCGCAGCTGTTTCCGGTGTCGGTCCATCTCTGATTAACGAACTAAATCATCGGTTTTCTGCCGTTATTTGGATTCAACTAACGGCTTCTCTCTGCTGACTGCTCCCGGTAATAAGCTCAGTAAAACATCTACCACCACTTCCAAAGGAGAATGTCAAAATAAAATTCCTCTGACAATGGAAGTAAATGCAGGCTTTTCTGTGCGTTGTATTGCAGCCAACAGTGCACATATGTTTTGGCTCCCTACAGCATGTGATTGATGAGGATAAAACTCTACTGGTTTTTACACAGGTTTTCTGATAGATGGAGCAGGAGAAAGAGGGGGTGGTCTTTTCTGCTATTTTTAGGGACACATATATGCATAAAAGACATGAAAAAGGGAATTTGGCATAATATGTGACCTTTAATGGCAGAATTATTTAGAAGACAATTGTCTCTCCGGCCCTTTGTCAATGTTACTGTTGTTGAGTTGCTGTTGCGTCTCTAAGAGGAAGTCAGCGGTTTCATGTTTCTACCAAAATCTCATCTAAATGTGTCATGTGACACACTAACTTTTGCCTCTTGTACCACAAAGAGTGCAGCAAAATTGTTCCTCTACTGTGTGAATTATCATGTGCACCTTTGGATTTGTGTTGTTGGCAAATCTTTTCCCACACCAACAGCAGATATTTCATACTTCATCAATATTCAGAGAGTTTAAATCTGACTGAGGCTCTCTGATCTTCTTCCAGTCATCACTATCAGGTTCAGAAGAGACTCCAGTCCTGTCATCAGTATGTGGTTCTAGATGTGTATCTGGATCAGAGTTCCTGGCTGGTTCTGGTCCTCCATAGTCCTCTCCATCACCTTCTGTTCAGTTTGACTCTGATGACGCTATGAGGACTGACGACTAATACACTGGTGGTGTTTGAGGCTGGAGTACCAGGGGAATCTTCTGTCACAAATGCTGCAGCTGTATCGTTTGTCTCCTGTATGGATGCTTATGTGCTGTCTCAAACTTCCGGCTTGTGTGAAACTTTTACCACACACTGAACAACTGAAAGGTTTCTCTCCTGTATGAATCATCATGTGTCTCTTCAGATGTGCCTTGCGCAAAAATCTTTTCGCACAAACTGAGCAAGTGAACGGTTTCTCTCCTGTATGAATTCTCATGTGAGTCTGTAAAGTTTCTCTCCGTGCAAAGGAGTTCTTACAAACTGAGCAACCGAAAGGTTTCTCTCCTTTATGAGCTCTCATGTGTCTCTTCAGAGTTCCATTAAGGCCAAATCTTTTCCCACACTCAGAGCAGCTAAATGGTCTCTCACCAGCACTACATTTTGAATCACAAACAGAGACTCCATAATCTTTACAGCCTGAATGAGGTTCTCTGGTCTCCTTGCAAACTCCACTGTGTTCAGTCTCAGGTTCAGAAGAGTCTCCAGTCTTGTCATCAGTATCTGGTTCTGGATGTGTATCTGGATCTGAGTTCCTGAATGGTTCTGGTCCTCCACAGTCCTCTCCATCAGCTTCTGTTTCCATCTGTTTAGTTAGTCTTTGAGGAAGCTGTGAGGACTGAGGTTTCTCTTCATCTCCCTCCTGACTGGTCCAGAGCTCCTCCTGTTCCTCTTTAATGTGTGGGGGCTCTGGGTCCTCCTGGTCCAGACTGGAGCTCCACTCCTGCTGCTCAGGGGAAACCTCTTCTTTAACCACCAACAGCTGCTGGACCTTATCTGGTTCTGGATTTCTATCTGGATCTAAGTTCCTGGTTGGTTCTGGTCCTCCAAAGTCCTCTCCAGCAGCTTCTGTCTCCATCTGTTCAGTTGAGCTGCTGGCTGGAGGCGCTACCTCTCTGTTCTCCTCAGTTTGACTCTGATGAAGCTCTGAGGACTGATGACGAACACATTTATGCATTTTGACCTGATAACGCCAGGCAAATCTTTTGTCACAAACACTGCAGCTAAATCTTTTCTCTCCTGTGTGAACCGGCATGTGTTGTGTCAAATGTCCCTTTCGTGAAAATCTTTTACCACAATCTGTGCAACTAAATGGTTTCTCCCCTGTATGAATTCTCATATGTTCCTTCAAATGTGTTTTGGTTCCAAATCTTTTATCACACTCAGAGCAGCCAAATGGTTTCTCACCACACCCGCATCTGGAATCACTGACAGGAACTTCATCATTATTCAGAGAGTTTAAACCTGACTGAGGTTCTCTGGTCTCCTTCCAGTCATCACTGTCATCAGTCTCAGGTTCAGGTTCAGGTTCAGAAGAGTCTCCAGTCTTGTCATCAGTATTTGGTTCTCGATATGTATCTTGATCTGAGGTCCTGGCTGGTTCTGGTCCTCCACAGTCCTCTCCATCAGCTTCTGTTTCCGTCTGTTCAGTTAGTCTCTGATGAAGCTGTGAGGACTGAGGTTTCTCTTCATCATCTTCTTCACTCTTCACAGAGACAGGAGTGAATGTGAACTTGGTGATATCAGCCTCCTCCAGCCCTTGAAGCTGTTCTCCCTCCTGACTGGTCCAGAGGTCCTCCTGTTCCTCTTTAATGTGTGGGGGCTCTGGGTCCTCCTGGTCCAGACTGGAGCTCCACTCCTGCTGCTCAGGGGGAACCTCTTCTTTAACCACCAACAGCTGCTGGACGTCTGAAGGAAACAGGAAACACACAGAGACTTTAAGTAAAACTGTGATATCATTATGGTGGTTGTGATAAGATAAGATAAGATAAGATAAGATGAACCTTTATTAATCCCCGTAGGGAAATTCAGTTTTACACTCTGTTGTTAATTTCACACAGTACACAGACATGCGTCAATGGAGAGATGTCAGAGTGAGGGGGCTGCTCCTGACAAGCGCCCAGAGCAGTTGGGGGTTTGGTGCCTTGCTCAGGGGCACCTCTGCAGTGCCAAAGAGGTAAACTGGCATCTCTCCAGCAACCAGTTGGTCTTGGTCCATGGGGGACTTGAACCGGTGACCTCCGCCTCCTAACCCAAGTCCTTACGGACTGAGCTACTGCAGTGTGGTATGTCGGACGTCACCGCCCCCCCCCCCCCCCTCTCCCTCACTCTCTCTCTGTCTCTCTCACCCTCTCTCTCTATCCCTCTCTTCTTCCCTTCCTCTCTTTACCCCCCCTCTCCCTTTCTCACCCCATCCACCCCCCTCTCTGTGTGTCTCTCTCTCCCTTTCTCTCTGCCTGTCTCTCCTCTGTTCCTCCCTCTTTCTGCTCTCTCTCTCTTCCTCTCTCACCCCCCCCCCCCCTTTCCCTCTTTGTCTCCCTCTCTCTCTTGAATGGTTAATTATTAACATCCCTAGTTGGTATCCAGTAAGAGCAGCATAAAATTGTGTGTGTGTGTGTGTGTGTGTGATGTGTGTAAGGAGTGTGACGTCAACAGAGATGCTCAGAGGAGATAAGCTGTTTAACAGGCAGTCTGATCATCAGAGCAGAGAAGAAATTAACGGTAAAGTTGTCTTGTGTTAGCGGTAACAGGGAGACAGGTGGGCTTGCCTCCGACCATAACGTCAGGTCTGGGCTGGGCCGTTCAGGTGTAGGGGACAGGTGTGGGGGACAGGTGTAGGACAGAGGTGTAGGGGACAGGTGTGGGGGACAGGTGTAGGACAGAGGTGTAGGGGACAGGTGTGGGGGACAGGTGTAGGACAGAGGTGTAGGGGACAGGTGTGGGGGACAGGTGTAGGACAGAGGTGTAGGGGACAGGTGTGGGGGAGGGAGGGGGGGGGGACAGGTGTGGGGGACAGGTGTAGGACAGAGGTGTAGGGGACAGGTGTGGGGGACAGGTGTAGGACAGAGGTGTAGGGGACAGGTGTGGGGGACAGGTGTAGGACAGAGGTGTAGGGGACAGGTGTGGGGGACAGGTGTGGGACATTAATTACCTGTGCTGATCGGTACCTGCCTATGAACAGCTGAAGAATCAGTCGATGCCGTTAACCCCATTAGTACGGGCCGGGTTCGGAGCCAACATTAGCCACCGTTAGCATGTCTCCGGGAGTGTCCTCGGGACTGACCTGCTCTGTGCAGCTTGACTCGGGGCTTCAGCACGGCATCGAGCAGCCTCCTCTGGCGGCAGATCTCCCGCTCTGACCGCTCAGCTCTGTCTTCGTACTCCGCCACGGTTTCCTCAAACAGACCGACAATCTCCTCCGCAGCCGCCGTTAGCCGCTCGGTGAGCAGCGCTCTCAGCGCCGGGATTTCAGCCGCCTCTTCTCCCTTTTCCACCCGCAGCAGAACGTCTTCAGTGGCGGCGCTGATCCGCTCATGGACCGACACCCGCAGCAGCTGCACGGCGCACATTCTGCTCCTTTTCTGCGGACAAAGAGAGCCAGCGGGGCCGTAAACACACCGAGCACACACACGGAGTTCCGCGTCGACGACAGTTCGTGCTGACTAGTGCGAAGCGGCGGAAGTGAACAGCGAACCCTGCTGGACGGGAGGGCGAACAGCAACAAGAAGTACTCTTCTTGCATTGAATACTGTTTTGATGTAGTCCTACAATACTGTAATGAGAGTAGATTTCGTACCTATTCCTCCTCTTCCTCCTCCTCTCACTGCTCTTGCCATGTCTCTCTTTCCTGTTGGCATTCATTGCTCCACAAACACAAGAGCTCAGCTGTGGCCTAAGTGGTAATACGTTTCTGTAAAGCACAAGGACACAGGATCAGGGATCGGGGATCGGTGACCGGTAATCAGGGATCAGTGATCACAGCTGGGGCAGGATTCAAATTAAATCTTAAAACTGATGAATGAACACTGTTTTTGTCAGATTCAGCAAATATGTCCTCCTGCCAGTGTTCATCCATGTGCTGCCCTGTAGCTCTGTAAACAAAACAGGACAATAAACATTCTGTATGCTAATGTGGCAGATGCAAACAGAGCAACCCCCCACCAGCCCTTTATACACATATATTAAGAGCATTGTTGAACCTGAGACGTAAGATTTTCACTGCCAATGACTGCTTTGCACAAATAAAGAACCTTGATCCTTGAAATAAAAACCAGCTCAATAGACTGGTACTGGAACAACAGGATATACAGAGAGTGGTTGCGAGATATTTGGAGATATGAATATATCATATATAATAGGGGTGTAACAATACGTTTTTCCAATGAAATGACACATATCACTTTCCATGGGAGAAATTCATCATGGTTATCAACAAGTAAACACAATGATTAATGGCAAATACATTCACCTTTAATCTGAAAATTATAAAATGTGCATCTTCAGGACTTGCTGCTTCAGTTCTCAAGATACAAAGCAGAGCAAAATTTAACACAAAATACAATAAACCAACTTCTATTCAAGTTAAATGAACAGTGGTTTAACCTGCTGCTTCTGCTCTCATTTTCAGTGTAAATGGTAGAGCAATTAACAGTGATCTACCACTGATAGTGATCAAGAAGTTTGGGAAATAATCATTCCTGTACAGATGCTGTTTAAATCATTTAGAGTAATCAAGTAGCCTGCTCACAGTGCTTTGCAAGCATCTTTTCATAAATGAAAACATATGGAAAAACATTTTAAATATTGTGTTTTTGTTTTTATAATTGATACTGTCATTTAAAATAGCAATATACTGTAATCCAGGGACTTATTGCAAATGCAGAGTGGGAGCCACATAGGTCTTTAGTTTTCTTACATAGAACTTTAGTGACTACTGTATTGTCTGCACTGTCCTGTAGTTCTCTGTTTGTCTGCCATGGTTTCAACAGTCACACAGATTAAGATAAAGAGGGGGATAGAGGTAGAGAGAGAAAGAGTCAATATTGGCTCAGAGAAGTTTGGGTTTGGATTTCTACCTGTAACATAACCAGGAATGATATTCTAAATATACAGAAAAATATGGAAATATTGTACATGTACTGTAGATGTTAAGTTCTGTAAAAAGTTGCTCTTAATATGTAGCGCACTTTACCATGCGTTTGATTCAACAAGGTGCTGCCAGACCAGCTGGGAGAGTTGCTCCAACATGTGTGTATAATACATGCTCCCTGCCAAACAAGATTTCTAATTAAAGTAGAAATATTAAATTAACCTCTGTCTCATGTAAACATTTAAACTTAGATATTGCTCGATTTTTTCATATATATTAATAATATAAACATAATGATAATTGTCAAGTTTTGAAAATCAAAAAATATCCTATTAATAATATGTTGCACAGAAATACATCCGTAGAAATGATGTTTCAGTGTAAAAAGGCCTAGATGGACAAAAACAGAAGAAGAAGTCAACCAATCATAACAGGGGCGTTCCCGTCCGAGCCAATCATAACAGTTCTTGTCCAGATGGGCAGCAACGTCATACTGCACACTCCGATACACTAGGTGGCGGTATGGACCTTAGAGGTAAACAGCTGCAACCCGCCATTAAACCAAAACAAGAAGAAGAAAAAAGTAGAGGGAGGAAGAAGTAGTAGTACTAGCAGTAGTACTAGTCATCGTCCCTTCGGTGGTCCCGTCCCTCAGCAGGATTACAGTAAAAGCGGGATGGCAGAGAGCTCGAAGCGGTCCCCTGAAACCGACCTTCCGCAGTTTCCTCCACCAAAGAAGAAATATAAACGATCTTCAGCTAAGAAGGCCTCCGACAAAGAGAGAGATAAGACCCGGATCAACATCGGTCAAGCGTTCCCCAGATGGAGAGCCCTGCGAGCAGCCAAGGGGCTCCAGCTGGACTCGGAGCTGGCTCTGCTTCTGCTTGACGCGTGAGTACCGATTAGAGCAGGCACGAGCAGGCTAACCACCGCTGCTAGCAACCTGTTAGCTACTGTAGCATAGCACGACCATTTAGTGGGACTCACAATGCTAGCCTGGGCTAATGTTGTTGTTGTTGTTGTTGTTGCTGCTGCTGCTGTTGCTGTTGTTGTCTCTCGTGTTGCACACAGCATTCCTGACTGTAAGTGAGCACGTATTACTAATAGTCTCTAATTTACGATGTCCGTTCTCTGTTCTAACTGAACCAGCTAATGCTACTCTGTAGCTAACAGCTGGGTCAGCTAATATGTGCTAAATCTGTAGCATCACAGGAGCGTGGAGTAGGACTGCCAGCCATCATTATATCCATGTCTATATGTACTATACTGTAGTAGTATTAGTAGTAGTAGTAGTAGCAGTAGTAGAAGAGGGCAGCTGAATAGGTGTGACACTTGCAGGCTAGAGAGTTTGAGTAGCCACACCAAGGTAAACAATACAACCTCCGACTACCAGCAGGTAATTAGTACTAGCCTGATGAGTTTTCTAACTTTAGCAAATGCTGATGTCATACTTTTAGCATTTGTTCGATTTTTTTTTTTTTTTTTTTCTTGTGCTAACGTTATTTTGCTAACGACATTAGCTTTACTAGCTAACTTTACAAAACTTTAGATAAGTGAGTTAATTGTTTACTACTTAAACTTACATTACCGTGATGATACCGAAATGTTGAAATTATTAATTATTCAGGTTGTATTGTTTACCTTGCTTGTACAATGGATGCAGTACTCCAATCCTGTACAAACTGTATACATTGTATATGTGTATATATAGTATATACCGTATATACACTGTATGTGTGTACATAAATAACTATTATATATACATATGATATAAATGTACAGTGTGTATATATCACCAACATTTATATATATATATATATATATATATATATATATATATATATATATATATATATAGTGTTGGATTTGAGTTTGTTGTGTTAGTTTAGTTTCTCTGTTGGATGTCTTGTGCTTCCTCTGTGTTTTCTCCACGCTTAATGACATTGATGCTATTGATTAATGGGTTTTTGGACCTCTTGTGTCTGATAATCCGTAAAATCAGTCAGCTGTAGCAGGAATGTCTGCTGCTGCTCATCATGCCTCTGAGCTTGCTTTGCAACCAGAAAGAATCTTTTTGCTTTAACAGTATAATGATGAAGCCTAATGTGTTTCCTCTGTGATTCAGATATGGAGAGCAGAGATGACACCTACCAGCTGTTTTCAAACAAACTGGTAATGATGTGAACTTCTGTCCTGTTTCCAGCTATGAAAAGGGCCCTTTGGGACCAACGCCTCTGAGGACGACTCGACTGGCAGTGAAGCCTCCCGAACTTTCATCTTCTGGTCGGTAAGGACTCTCCGAAGCTTTTTAATGAGAAATAATGAAGAGAAACTGTTCATTATATTCATTCAGTCCTCATCATCCTCACTATCTATCTTGGGCACTGCCGAGGTGCCCCTGAGCAAGGCACCAAACCCCCAACTGCTCGGGGCGCTTGTCAGGAGCAGCCCCATCACTCTGACATCTCTCCATTGATGCATGTTTGTGCATGTGTGTGTTCAGGTCTGCATGTACCGTGTATAAGTTAACAACAGAGTGAAAAAATTGAATTTCCCCTCGTGGGACTAATAAAGGACTATCTTCTTCTTCTTCTTCTTCTTCTTCTTCTTCTTCTTCTTCCATCTTCCTAGTGTCTATGAGGGACAGATTGACTTTGATGAGGACCAAGTCAACACTCTGGAGAACTGTGTGTAAGTAAAAATGTGTGTTTTACTGTTTTGATTGTGAAGGCTGGTGTTTTATAATCCATTTTTGAATGAAAGCTTCATCTTTGTGGCAGGATTGAACTGGAGTCTGAAAGTATCTCAGGAGAAATGGCCAAGGACAGTTCTGACGAGGACCACGCCTCCCCCTTTCATATATGGTATTGATTTCTTACAACGCCTTGAAAGTTTGGAAAATGCTTAATTTAACCATTATGTTTTTAAAAATGGTCCCTGAAAAAATGCTTGATTTTCAACAAAATCTGGTATTTCCTGTGTACCAAAGATATTTTAATATTTGATATGAAATGATCAGGTGTTACATAATTGAATACTCTGTGATCGTTGTCAACCAATATCGTGTTGAACGATAATCTCGTCACGCCAAGGTCACATGCGAAGCTGATGACAGCAGATGTTCCTTAAACCACTGTGGCCATAGTGGCTAACAGGCAAATATTAACTTAAATATTCATAAATATTGTTTTGGGTTAATCTGATATGTTTTTTTTTTTTTTCATTTCATCCTTGTTGTTGTTTAAACCGATCCAGATATTGCTGCTGTGCACTTTACAGCGTTTTAAAAGCTTTTAAAATCATTTAAAGGCTGTCTGTTCTTCGACTTTATAAGAAGTTCACAAAAAGAAAGCTTCTTTCTTGTGTTCACTTGTCATTCAGAGTTAGATAAGTACTCTCTTGGTCCCTTACTCTGGAAATTAGCGAGCATTAAATAAGCATGATCAAAGCATGTAATCCAAGTTAATATGAGCAGCTGGTCACATAAACAAAGTGCTGTGGGTATAAAGGAATTCTGTAAACTTCATTTTTTGCAATTGCAACAATTTAGATGTGAAATTTTTGGTTTAGGTACCATTATTTACTTGAACGTCACTGTTTAAAATCTTGGTAACATGTCTCACTTGTGTTATCTGTCTGATCCTTCAGTTTGGGAGCCCCTGTAGATGCCAGGCCAAAGATGGACAATCTTCCCATCATTGCAGCTGACGAGACGGTCCACGACCTTCCTGAGCAGCTCGGATCTGAAAAGATGCCGCCTCCTACAGAGCCACACACAATCCTGACTGAAGAAGACATCGTTGGTTCTCGTGCATCTATCATTTACGAAGAGAGTTTACGCCAACTGGCTACTCTGCTTCACCTTCCAGTCAAACGGTGTCGCCACAAAATGTCGACTGGACTGATGTGCCTCGGCCTCCCCCCATTTGAGTGTATCATTGAACAAAGGTGTACCGCCTTTGTTGTTGAATGGGTAATTCTCACAACCTAACGATCTTACCATAAGTACCGGTAGTAGGGCTTTACCAAACAGTTTTAACATTCATTTCTAACACTGAAATTCAAATTCTATGTCAACATTCAAATGCTGCTCAGCCGTGATTAAACCAGTGATTAAACCTCTGGGTCTGAGAAGTGAGGTCAATGCTGAAGTGCTTTAAACCTACATGCTTTCTAATAGCCAGCAGGGGGCTGGTATTTATATCTATGTAAATATGAATATTTAAGTATTTGTGCCCAGTGTCCGATAAAGTTCAGGCCCCACTAATATTATTTGTATTCTACTATTTGTTAAATTCCAGAGGTGGCTGGTAGGATTGTTTTGACTTTCTTCATCCAAACACTTTCAAAACCTCCAGAGCAATGTTAAGTCAAAAAGTACATTTACTGTATATCTCTGTATGTATTTGTTACATGTGTTTTCATACATTTAGGAGAGCAATTTTTAAGTCTAGCCTGCTGTTGCTTTCCACATTGAAGAAGTAGGGCCTACAGATTATTAATTAAACTCTGGTATTGGATCAGTATTCTGTATTGTACACTATCCAAGGCCCAGGTGTCGGTATCAGGATTGTTAGAGTCATACTGGTGTATCCCTAGTGCTTTCAAAAACAAAGTTTTTCAATGTGAATAAGCAACATTTGGTGCAGCCCTAATAGATTCTATCTTTTCCACTATTATTGGTTCCCAGGATTTATCACTTTGAGTGATGTTTCCTCTCTTTCCTCACAGCCGTGTGTACCAGAGGCTGATACATGTCTTTTTCTGTTCAGGTTTGTCCTCATGGTCACATCGTCTGGAGTTGGACCTCCCAGCCGACCTTCAAGTTCGGGATGTTGGCAGGTGACTTCATGCTTGGGACGAACATCCTGTTGAGTGGGAGCAACTACTCTAAAGTTGCCCTCCTGTTCCGCTTCATGAACATGGGATTCGTCAGTCCAGTTACCTTCTCCAAGATTCAAGCCACCTACTGTGTGGATACCATCAGGGACTTCTGGATGGAGAGAAGGTCTGAGGTCATTCAGCGGTTACAGGGCAAGGATGTGGTTGTTGTAGGTGAGCAGTAACAACTGGAGTCATTCTCAGTTTGGTATGTTGTCACCTGCATAGTACAAGAGGAAGAGTACAGAGTTGATTGACAATGACTGATAATGACTTGTTGTTTTTAGGAGCCGGAAGGAACGACTCACCAGGTAATGCTGAATATTAATTTTTAATTATCTGTTCTAAATGTACTCTTATCAACATGGGATATGCTGCTTTATGCAAATGTATGTATATATTAATTAATGGAAATCAATTAACAACACGAAACAACGACACATATTGTCCAGAAACCTTCCCAGGTTCTGATTTTAGCATCCAAAAATATGCTCCAATCAGAATATGGCAAACTGAACAGCTGTCAGTGTGTCAGTGTGCTGACTTGACTATGACTTGATCCAGACTGACTGGGACTATCATAAAGTGGACATGTCTGTAAAGGGGAGACTGGTGGGGACCCAGAGAACCCATTTACATTCACATATCTGGAGGTCAGAGGTCATGGTTGTCAGCTGCTAATTGTATCCTCTGATGCATCAGAGAGTATAGGAACAACGAAACTATCGCGACAATGTCCATATTTTATATAGTCTATGTGTGCAACACTACATTAGAACAAAATGTTCATGCTGGCTAACTTTCAACCATACAGGCTGTAATGCTCAGTGCAGCAGTTACTCCACCATGGTGGCATCCACTAAGGAGATCATTAACGTGGTGACGTTTGACAAGAGGCAGACTGGCCGGTCCTCGGTCGTCATGCAGAGGGAGGCCTTTATGCAGACGGTGGAGAAACTTCACTCCGAGATTCAGCTTGTGGAGTTCTGCACAGATGTGAACGTCCAGATTGGAACCCTCATGAGTGAGTAAACATGTAAATGGTATTGTTAGTTAGTTGTGTTCTATGTTAGTGGCACTACCACTGCAAAAACCTAAAACATCAGGAAAAGTAACTGAATAATAGATAAGAGAACAGTGCTCTGAAACACGTTATTTCTAACGGATAGCGCCATGACAGCTTGGGTGCTGCGTGCTGTGGCGAGCGCAGCTCAAACTGTGTTGTGTTGCGAGCATAGACTGCTCTCTTCTGCCAGGAAACAACAGTTGTTGTAGCTGTATTGTCATCCGGGTGGAAACAGTGGGGATCATACGCATTGTTTGATTCCAGAAACAGGCTAAGATAAGGAAAGGGAAAAAAAAAGTGTGAAAATTTTCCAGAAATTATGAGAAAAACAGGAGAATTGTGACCTCAGGAGGAAACTAGAGGCCGGTGGAAAAATGTGAGTCTCCTTTGAAATCTGGGGGTTTTGCTAGTATAATAATTAGAGCCGCACTATTATTTCCTTGTTTTTTTTGAATGGAGTTTTGCTGATGGACCCACCAGAGTGAGACCCTGGTTCATGACCTGCTTTGACTCCATAGTTCTGATTATCACCACAGTTTAGTTTTTGAACGCTTGGTCCAACAACATTTAAGTTATAACTTCCTGCTCCTGCCGGATCCCAGTCCTGATGGTGTTCTCTAAAGAGAGCGCACATAGATGCAACTCACGGCTCGTATTAAAACACTGTCGTTCTCAAAGTAGCGGTTCTGATAAAACAGGGTATCATGCTGGTTTTAATTGCAGGGTATCGCGATACCTTTCTAGTATCGGTATACCGTGCAACACTAATTAGCTGCATCTTGTATGTCAGAGTAATGCTGAATGATTTCCCTTTCCAGACCCGGAGACAGGAAGGTACAAAGACCTCGGGATAAGACACAGCCTTGACATGTGGCACGGTGCCACAAAGCTAGCCAGAAAGATTGCAGCAGTAAGTGTGATTTATTACCTGTGACCATGATGGCTTTGTGGGTAAAAAAAAAACCCAAACAATTCTGATGTTTGTTATGGTGATCTCTCAAGGCTGCACGGGTACAAGGGTACGGCATCCTCCTTGGCTGGTTGAAAGACGTTGTCAACCATTTCTGGTGGTGCTGCAAGAAGGCGAGCACGAGAGAAGAGTTTTATGTAATTATTTGTTTCCCATTCTTTCAAGTGTTTCATCTTTGTTCTTGGCAGTAATAATAAAACTGCATGTGTGTTTAGATACTCTGTTAGGATTGATGAACTAACTACCTGGAATCTCCTCCTCATATTTTGTGGCTTTTGAGTGAAATTACAGTTGGTTATGTATTTATTTTTAATCTAGCTGTAGTCCACTGCAGAATTAAAGCTGAGAAAACAACAACTGTTTACATGCACAAAAAATACATGCCCTTATTCTGAAAAAGATAATGTTCCTTCCAAGTCTGTCATGATAATTACGACTCATATTGTGAATGTACTGTATACATGTCCAAACAATGCTCCTAAAACCTGAATAATATCAACAGATCATGTGTGTCTTAATATGAAAATGCTCCTTTCAGAATAAGGCCTAATTCAGAATATCCAACCAGAGTATGCTGTTAACATGACCCAAATTCACTCTATTTTCATATTCTGCATGTAAATGTAGTCATTGATTTCTCTTAATGAAAGGCACTCTGGATTGGGATCATCTACCACGTCTGTGGCCGTCACACCTGGGCAGTTGGAAGCTGCCACCACGACCATCTGGAGAACTTCAGCCACAAGGAGTTGATTGAAGAAAACTCTGCGACATACAGGGCTCTCCTGAACATACTGCAGAACAAGCGATGGCTGAAGGACGTTCACAAGTACTTGACCTTCAGGTAATTTAATTTTTATACTGTCAATTGAAGATATTTAATTGCATGATTGTCCATAGTGAATCACGATTCATTGCAAATTAATCGCACATTTATCTGTTAAAAATGTACCTTAAAGGGAGATTTCTTAAGTTTAATTTTAATTTAAATGTAATGCTCTTATGAACATGGGAGTGGACAAATATGCTGATTTATGCAAATATATGTATATATCAATTATTGGAAATCAATTAACAACACAAAGCAATGACAGATATTGTCCAGAAACCCTCACATGTAATGCATTGAGCAAAAAATATGTGCTCAGGCAACAATAGCTGTCAGTGTGTCAGAGTGCTGACTTGACTATGACTTGATCCAAACTGTATGTGATTATCATAAAGTGGGCATGTCTGTAAAGGGGGGACCCATAGATCCCATTTTGGAGCTAAACCCAAGTTCAAAGCGTTATTAAACCTCCTTCTCAACAAGCTAGCATGACATGGTTGGTACCAATGGACTCATCAGGTTTTCTAGATTACCGGATTTTTTGCACTATAAGGCGCACTTAAAATCGCCCAACTGTTTAACTCAGACACTGATGACGAAGGATTTGATGGATTTATGGAAGAGGAATGAACTGAAAAGTCAGTGTATTGTTTTGTATTTCATGTGTTTAAACTAAAAATGTTAAGAGTTATTGAAGTTATTGAGTTATTAAATGAATTGAATAAAGTTGGACTTATCTGACCATTTTGTTTCGCTTAATTTGGGGGCGGCAGTAGCTCAGTCCGTAAGGACTTGGGTTAGGACGCGGAGGTCACTGGTTCAAGTCCCCCATGGACCAAGACCAACTGGTTGCTGGAGAGGTGCCAGTTTACCTCTTGGGCACTGCCAAGGTGCCCCTGAGCAAGGCACCAAATCCCCAACTGCTCTGGGCGCTTGTCAGGAGCAGCCCCATCACTCTGACATCTCTCCATTGACGCATGTATATGTACTGTGTGAACAACAGAGTGTAAAACTGAATTTCCCCACTGTGGGACTAATAAAGGAATATCTTCTTCTTCTTCTTCTTCTTATAGTGCAAAAAATACGGTACTATGATACCAGTGTCTTCACTCTAGCTTCACAGCTGAGCCGCTACAACCTAAAAGATCACAAATTGCATTAATGAAATTAGTGCAGTTAAAACAAATTTTTGTTAACGCATTATCACATTAATTTTGACAGCCCTATTTTATACACGTGCGACACCCAAACAGTGACAAATGAATACATTTATGATATTATATGTCCTCATAGATCTACTGCTGACCTTGAGGCGTTCCAGAGTCACATTCTGATGTATGCCAGCAAACGTTTTGCGTTCTCACCACCAGTCTATGAAGCCAGAGTTCTGCTTGCTGCCCTAGACTACAACTTTCACCTGAACAGACCGCCTGTGCTGTCCAAAGATGGCAAGAAGATGTGAGTTTCATATGCACACAAGGACATTACAATTTCCAAGAAACACAATCTTATTCACTCTGAACTATTTTCATGTCTGTATTTTCTGTTAGCTGCGACATCATGGGGCTTGTAAGTAAATCTCCTTCATATATAGAGGCTGTAACTATTGGAATGGTGTGTTTCAGATTCAAAAGGTTGTACGAGAAACACACCAGGCGGTGGAGCGTCTATGCCATTAAGACTCCCAAAACGTACGGGTACATCAGGGATCTGCAGGCTAGGATTGTGGCAAAGAGAGTGTCTTCAGGTGTGGGGGTGCCCACTACAAGGATCCAGCGCCCAGATGACCCCCAAAGGCTTGGCTCACTTCCACTCACCCCCCCTCCACCAGTTGGAGAAGGAGTTGGTACGTCAAAAATGCCCCAGCTGTTATTTTTAAAGTATAAGGGAGGGTGTAATGGGGATGAATTTTTACTTTAGTAAAAGTACTAATACCACAGTGTAGACGTACTCTTGTTACTTGTTGAATCATTGTCGATGACCTCTCAGTGCATTTGAAATTCGTCACGCTGTCCTTTTGTTTTTTAAGAGGCTAAATCTATGAATAATTTTGTCCTCTTGTAATCAGTTTAACCACGAACACGCCGTGTTTCAGTCCGTGTTTGGGTGATTTGGTGACAAACAACCTGGTTTGCTGACCATGCACTGAGGACATTTCGCCTCGGTTGACAGTCATGCTGGGATCTTCATCCCCTCCCCACAGGGAGAGAGGCAGAGCGAGCACAAGTCCACGGCGAAACAGCGAGGTCAGGGCAAGGGCAGACCTGACAGCCGCAAGCCATTTTCACCCTGAGCCATTTAAGGGTCAGAGGTCACTCTGAGTGGCCATCCAGGATACGCTGAGAAGAATCCCCCGGGCAGACTGCACGGGTCCCACTGGTTGACAATATGTTTGGGGAGGCTGTAGCTCAGTGGCAGGATTGGTCGTCCTTCAACCACAAGTTTGGGCGTTCGATCCCCAGTTCCTACTGTCTGCAAGTGTACCCCACTTAGCTCCTGGGATGGGTTAAACGCAGGGGTCACATTTCTTGTACAGGATATACCTGTATGTATATGACAAATCTAATCTAATATCTATTTTAATCTTAAGTATTTATTGTATTTTGAGTTCATTATGAAACCTGCAGACCATATTTGACTGCATTTCTGTAAGAAGTGACATCAAGCTGTATGCAGAAGTTTGTGAGTTTCCTTTAACAGCTGTCTGTCTGTGTTTCAGTTTTACCTTCAGATGTACGAAAAGTGATTGTTGGTGAACAAGAGCAGCAGCAGTGGAGCTCCAGTCTGGACCAGGAGGACCCAGAGCCCCCACACATTAAAGAGGAACAGGAGGAGCTCTGGACCAGTCAGGAAGGAGAGCAGCCTGAAGGCCTGGAGGAGGCTGATATCACCAAGTTCACATTCACTCCTGTCCCTATGAAGAAAGAAGATGATGATGAAGAGAAGCCTCAGTCCTCACAGCTTCATCAAAGACTAACTGAACCGATAAAAACAGAAGCTGATGGAGAGGACTGTGGAGGACCAGAACCAACCAGGAACTCTGATTCAGATAGACATCCAGAAGCAGATACCGATGATGAGACTGGAGACTCTTCTGAGACTGAGACTGTTGACAGTGATGATGATTTTTGGATGGAGACCAGAGAACCTCAGTCATGTTTAAATTCTTTGAAAAATTATGTTCCTGTTCCTGTCAGTGATTCGAAAAGTAGTACTGGTGAGAAACCATTTAACTGCTCTGAGTGTGGCAGAGGGTTTGGCTTCAAGTCAAATCTTACAGAACATATGAGATCTCACACAGGAGAGAGACCTTTCAGCTGCTCAATCTGTAAGAAATCTTTTACACAGAGTGGAAGTTTAAAGAGACACATACGAATCCACACAGGAGAGAAACCCTTCAGCTGCTCAGTCTGTGATAAAAGTTTCACACAAGCCGGAGGTCTGACACAACACATGGTAGTCCACAGGGGAGAAAAGATTCGGTTGCAGTGTTTGTAACAAAAGAGTTGCCTGGCGTCATCAGCTCAAAGTACATAAATGTGTTGGTCATCAGTCCTCACAGCTTCATCAGACTTTAACTGAGGAGAGTGGAGAGGTAGAGCCTCCAGCCAGCTGCTCTACTGAATAGACAGGAGCGTGGAGGATCAGAACCAGCCGGGAACTCGGATTGATAAACACAACCATAAAGGGGAGAAACCAGTCTGTTGTGCTGTTAGTGACACATAAGTAACCAACAAATGTGGCGACAGAGAATCAGAGTCAATACAGAACATGACTTCAGCATCTTTCTTTGTGTGAGCTGGCTGGACCGAACCTAAAACCCCCATCAGAGATACCATGACTGTGGTTATTATTTCTTTGATAACTGGGTTTTCTTCCTCAGGATCTGTGTACATGCCCATAAAAAGGAGTCGCTTGGTGTCATTCGATTCGTCTGCCACACAGAATGAACTGATCATGTGCCGCCTACTTCAGTCAGGAGGAACAGGTCATTATAATGGAGAACTGATGATTTATGTATGATGACACCTTATATATTATGTGATATGTTTTTACATTTTTATAAGACCCTCATGTAAACATTTGAATATGTTATATGTTTTTTTTTTTTTATAAGTTTGAGTAATTTAAGGTAGTATGTCTGGGTTTGTTTTTCTGGATCTCTGTAAAGACTCTTGGTCCATCTGGAGAGCATCTGGTCAGTGAGGCCAGACTGGTGTTATACCAGGAACATGATATGATGCTCTATAAAGGGTGTATGTATGATCTGTGCCTGCTGTCTTTACCATCTCATGTCTGTAATAAATATGCTTTTCAATAACATCGACATTGTTACCTGATCGATCTCACCTGGATGACGCAGCAGAGGAGACAGCTACCAGCTAGTGACCTGGTTCAGCAGCCACCTGTCACTCAAAGCCTCCACATCCTTAATTATGCAGAACTTTAAGCCTTAACATAATATAAACAGGCAAGTTATATAAAAATTCTCCCCCCGTACAGTTGTCGTTAAAGGGGAAACTAGCTCTAGAGCCCAAAACTGTTTTGTACCAGGCTGTAAACCCTGTTTATATCTTTTTAACATTAAGGTGGACAGGGATTGGCTCGCTTTTGGAGCTGCAGGTTGTTATATGATGAACTGCAGTTTGGCACTTTGGCATTGGATTTCAAAAAAAATGGTTTTATTTCTCTGTAGGATCCTTTCCATAATGTTGTCAGACACTTCTAATAACAATTAGAGATGTAACTTTTAGGAGATGTAAATTGTACCAGGTCGACCCAGTTTGTTACATCACAGCTCATATTGTGGCGTTCTGCCTCAAGACTGGACCAGTTTTATAAAGTGTCCCTATAAGTCACTGAGACAGAAAAACATGGGAGAATAGGGTCCATATTGAAAAATACTGAAGTTATCCTTTAATGCATCAAGAACTACTGTATAATACAATAACATATTATATGTTATTACTATTGTATTATTGAATATTATTCTGCAGAATGAGTACTTTTACTTTTGGCACTTTAAGTATATTTTGATGCAAATACTTTTGCACTTTTACCCACAAAATATTTTGATTGCTGGACTTTTATTCTAACAGAGTATTTCCACGCTGTGGTAGTAGTACTTTTACTATACTAAAACACTGGAGTACTTATACCTCTGAAAGTATGTAATTCAATTTCAGCCAAAAGACATCTTCAAACTTCCAAATGTTATACTTTTTTGTACTTTCAGTAGACATTGCAGCTACCCTCACAAAATAGGTTCATAAAGTATGTGCTGTTAAGTATGATGATCTGACACTTGAGGTGCACAAAGGCTAATAAGGACGTGAGACATCAGGAGAGTTTAGAGAGTTGTATCTGTGACACTGTATTCTGGATTTATAGTCTTCATAAAAAGAAAACAGAAGAACAAATAAAGATGTATTTTAACTGAAAATGAAGGTCAGTGAAAGACAAAGAATCAATTACAGAATTTTTCTAAGGAATGAAAACAGAAATGTAAATACAGAATAAATTCCTGCACATGAAATGAAACATAAAGGCATCATCAGCAGCACTGATTTTATAATCAGTTTATAAAACATTTATTTATAGCAGCTCAAAATTTAAATAGTTGCTTTCATATTCAAAAATACGTAATAACTGTTGTCAATTATATTCACAAAATGTAATTCAGCCCACAAATACTCCAATACAATAATTCAGTGCTTTAAATTCAGTGTGTATTTCATCTTCATTAAATGGTTAAATTTCCCAGTTGGTTCAGTTGCTTTTAAGGTTCAAATTTGTATTTATTGATTAACATAGAGGGACATGAAGTCACAGCTAGCAGACAAACTAGCTGCTCTGCTGCAGACAGAAATGATTCTACGACGGCGTATTCTGGCCATTGTGGGTAAAACTTTTTTCTGTTTAATTACAGAGCTGGAGGAGTGGGATAATACTCAGAAAAAACTCTGAATTTCTGAGTCATAATACATGGCAGTGATGAGGTTGATCCAGCCTTGTTAACTTCAGCAATGTGGGTCCTTGACAAAAAAAAAGTAAAACAGTTTTTAAAACAGCTCTTAATTTCTTTTACTTTAATCTCAGAGAATTTTTTTAATTAAATTTAAATTTACCACTTTAATTCTTGAACTATTACCTCCTTCCTTTGGCTCAATATTTATTTATTTATTACCTGCAATGGCCCTAATACACTGTTGTACAATTCACTGTTATATTTGTAAATATAAATCCATGAATTCAGGATGTGATCATTATATGTTAAACACATGGGTGGTTTTTGACAAGTGACTTCTTATTGAATCCTTTCCCACAAACACTACATTTATACAGTTTTTCACCCGTGTGAATCGTCATGTGCTCCGTAAGATGTATGTTTTGTTTAAAACTTTTGCCACAAACAGAGCAACTAAATGGTTTCTCTCCTGTGTGAATTCTCATGTGTGTCTTCAAATTGCCCTTGAGACTAAATGTTTTACCACACTCAGTACAGCTGAATGATTCCTTGGCAGGAGCCTTTTTCTCGGTTTGCCTTTGACGAAGCTGTGAGGACTCAGCGACACACTTATGGGTTCTGAGCTGCGTATACCAAGTAAATCTTTTGTCACAAGCGCTGCAGCTGAAGCGTTTCTCCTCTGTGTGGACTGACATGTGCAGCGTCATACGTCTTTTATGTGCAAACCTTTTATCACAAAATGGGCAACCGAATGGTTTCTCTCCTGTGTGAATTCTCATGTGTAGCTGCAAAGTTCCTTTCTGGCTGAAACTTTTGTCGCAAAATGAACATTCAAACGGTTTCTCTCCCGTGTGAATTCTCATATGCGCCAAAATGTTTCCACTGCAGCTGAAACGTTTCTGACAAACGGAGCAACTGAATGGTTTCTCTCCTGTGTGAGTTCTCATGTGGCTCATCAGATGGTCCCTGCGACAAAATGTTCTCCCACATTCAGAGCAGCTAAATGACTCTTTGTCAGTGATGCATCTCTCATCGCTTACAGAGACGTCATCAGAGTTTGAACCTGACTGAGGCTCTCGGATCTCCTTCCAACCACCATCACTGACTTCAGTCTCACGTTTTGAAGGTTTATCAGTAGTATCTGGTTGTAAATGACTTTTGGGATCTAAATTCCCTGCTGGTTCTGATACTGCGTGAATGCTACTGTTGATCATGTCCCTAACTTTGCACGTTTTCTTTCCTGTGTGGATCCTCATGTGTCTGCTAACATCTCCACTATATCTAAAACTTTTTTTACAGACGCAACAGCTGAAAGGTTTCTCTCCTGTGTGAAGTCTCATGTGACTAACTGAGTTTCCCTTTTGAGAAAATCTTTTACCACAAAAAGAGCAACTAAATGGTTTCTCTCCAGTGTGAATTCTCATGTGGGCACTCAGGTGTGGCTTGCGGCCGAATCTTTGACCACATTCAGAGCAGCTAAATGATCTTTCAACAGAATTGCAGTTAATATCACCAACAATGACTTCTTTATTCTTCTGAGCATTTAAACCTGACTGAGGTTCTCTGGTCTCCTCCCAGCAACCATCACTGACTTCAGTCTCAGAAGAGTCTGAAGCCTTGTAGTCAGTATCTGGTTCTGAATGTCTATCTGGATCTAAGTTCCTGGTTGGTTCTGGTCCTCCACAGTCCTCTCCCTCAGCTTCTATTTCTATCTGTTCAGTTAGTTTTTGATGAAGCTGTGAGGACTGAGGTTTCTCATCATCATCTTCACTCTTCACAGAGACAGGAGTGAATGTGAACTTGGTGATATCAGCCCCCCAGTCCTTGAAGCTGCTCTCCCTCCTGACTGGTCCAGAGCTCCTCCTGTTCCTCTTTAATGTGTGGGGGCTCTGGGTCCTCCTGGTCCAGACTGGAGCTCCACTCCTGCTGCTCTTCTTCACCAACAATCACTTTTCGTACATCTGAAGGTAAAACTGAAACACAGACAGACAGCTGTTAAAGGAAACCAACAAACTTCTGTTAACTGATCTTGACGTCATGTTTTTATGTTGAAGCTGCTCTGTTTCAGAGAGCAGCTTTAACTTTGGTTGATTCCTTCATCTCAAGGAGGTTAAACTACTGTGATGCTCTAGTTGCAGGATTATCCATGGTGATCTTGAGTAGACTAGATTTTAAAATGATCCAAAACCAGACCAGTGTTGCCAACTCTTCTTCAATGAAAGGAGCAGCATCAGCTCCAAAAATCGACAAATCTACAGTAGAGAGAAAGACACCAATTCAGCAACACTGACACTCTGTCCCTTCAACACTGTTGAAGGAACAGCTTCAGAACTGTAGTCAGCAAACCACTGAGTGATGTCACGTTGACGTTCACTTCTTATATACAGCGTGTTATTATAACTTGTGCAGTGACCCTTCAGAACTTGCTGATTTCTGGTCCTGTGGTGTTGCAGCTTGCAGCTTTCTGGAGAACTGCTCCTACAAACAACTTCACACTCAACACTGAGCTTCCTTGAGTCCTGAGCAAAACACCTGACACAACATAGTAGCATAATACACCCAGGTAGCAGCTACGCTCAGTCAGAAACACCGGTTAATTATACTCTGGTTCACGGTTAAACAAGGACAGACTTCACTGTTAGACAAGGTACGGCCCCAAACAGCTATAGATTTATTATGATATTTAGATATGAAAAATATTGAATGATGTTACTACACACTGGACCCTGAAATAACTTAGAAAAGGCTGTGAAGCACTTAAAATATGCACAACTCAACTGTATACTACTTACTGTGTACTTCTACTTCAGAGGAAAACATTGTAGTACTACATTCACCTGACAGAGAAATGTTACTGGTTATGTTGAAGATTCAGATCTTAGTCACAAAATATAACAATTAATATATGATGCAGTATTATTCATGAAACTATCCAGCATCGTATTAGAACTGAAATCTCTACCTTGAACAGAAGTTGAGTAAATTTAAGTACACTGTGCTGATAATACCTTTCTTACCAGTTTAAGTAATCATCTGAATTACTGTGGTATTAAAAGTTTTACTATTAATAGTTTATAATGTTAATAGTTTTAACAACATCTAATAATAACTAGTCATAAGGAGAAGAGAAAACCTGTCATAACAATAACATGGAAATCATCTCATAATAACAACAAAAGTTAATATTTTTTTTTATTGTAGCAGCAATAATCTGCAGCAGAACGTAACCTAGCCCTATTTATAGATGATGAATGAATCATAACAAACAACAGTTTAAAAGCCATAATTTGATGCTACTTCTCTATTCCAGGTGAATTTAAAATGTTACTAGTTATTATAATATCATCATTAAGTTATTAAAACATTATTACACCGTTATTATTCCTGTAAGGTTTGTGAGGACACGTTAGGACACGTCACAGCTGGTTTTATCGCTTCTTTCAGTAATAAACTAATAAACACATCTAATCAATAACAGTAAAGACTCTAAATGAATCCTCTGATACAACACATTAGCTTCAGGAGCTAGCTGCGGCTAACAGGCTCTGTATGAACGCTTTAGCTAACATTAGCTTAGCATCATTAGCAGAGCAGTAGGAAGAAAACAAACCTTCTCCTCGCGGCTTCGTTTCCGGGTTTAAAACCACCCGCAGCTGTTTCCGGTGTCGGTCCATCTCTGATTAACGAACTAAATCATCGGTTCTGCCGTTATTTGGATTCAACTAACGGCTTCTCTTTGCTGACTGCTCCCGGTGTTAAGCTCGGTAAAACATCTACCACCACTTCCGGTGAAGAATGTCAAAATAAGATCCTCTTAAAGACATTCATTGTTTCTTCACTTTTTCATTTATCTTTTTGGAAATAATAGACAATAAGATATTTTTGTATACATAACTGCATTAACTAAATCAATTCATAAATGACACGTTGTTTTAAATATATATAAATATTTATTTTAAGCTTACGGACTTTTATTTACATAATATGAATGAAACGACACCAGAAGCGTTTTTTTTTCACTGTGGTGAACTTGACAGACTTACAAGATGGTCTGGATGATGTTTCGTCCGTTTCTTTGTGAAACACCTGAACAGTCCTGATCCATCAGAGCCTCTGTATGTCCGGATAAACCTGTCTGAATGGACTTTGTGCTCTTCACCTTTTGTTGTGAATGTTTTACCTCTGACTCATCTCCCGGTAGCCTACAGAGCTACTGAAGTTAGCTTAGCATGCTAGCTGGTTAGCAACACAGCGCTAGTCAGAGTGGCTGTTTGATGGAGAGCAAACAGTGTTTCTGACGGAGTCTGAGTGGAGAAAAAGTTTCTGTCGTCGTGTGAAAATGAGTAAAGTCCAAATGCTGAGAGCGTTGGTGAAGCAGCGACTAACTGCGGCTGCTGAAGAGATATTTGGGCTGTTTGAAAGAACGATAGCAGAGTACGAGGAGGAACTTTCTCGATCCAAAGAGGAGAACGAGCGACAACGGAAACTACTGGACGCTGTTTTCAGCCCTCAGCTTCGGCTCCACAGAGCAGGTCGGTTCTCTTCACTTCTTCTCTCTGTTTACTGACCTCAGACCAGCCGTCGGTACAACAGCATGTACAGGTTGTATTGTTGAGCCGATTAAATGTTTCTGTTCCCGTCACACTGTTTACTGACTGCTTCTAATTATTAGCAGCATTACCCAGCTGTTAGGAACCACTTCAGCCCGTTGGAAAGGGTTAACGTCCCTATGAAACCCACCGAAAAACATAGACAGACGCTCACCGACGGCCCCAAACTGTCCGACGGCCGACGATCAGCTTGGTGTGTCAGCACCTTCAACTTTAAGGCAAGGCACATAGGCGCAGTTTGAACTTAAAAATGTCTTCAGAGTGTGAGGTATACAACACAGAGAGGTAATTTATTTATTTATAGGTCAACCGATGCCGATTTTTTTTTTTTCTTTTTTACAGAATCAGGACAGACAATGGCCGATATACAGTATGATGGCGATTTTCTTTTGTTTTGTCTTTATCTTTGCCCCCCCCCCCCCCCATCTGATAAAATATAACAGTTTAATAATAACAGATGAAACATAAATTTCTTAACAGAAAGAGCACTTATGGTCTGCTGGTAGAATGGCAGTTTGATTGACACAAGGGGCGGTGTCACATGTTCTACAGCAACAACACTGGGTTGTTGTTAAAAATGTGAAAGTTGACGTAAAGAGATCTGAAGAGAGACTCAATACTGTTGAAGCCACAATAAGGAGTTTATGCTGTCTCTCTGCATCTGTATTAATCCTTGTGTGTTTCCTGTTTCCTGCAGACATCCAGCAGCTGCTGGTGGTTAAAGAAGAGGTTCCCCCTGAGCAGCAGGAGTGGAGCTCCAGTCTGGACCAGGAGGACCCAGAGCCCCCACACATTAAAGAGGAACAGGAGGACCTCTGGACCAGTCAGGAGGGAGAGCAGCTTCAAGAGCTGGAGGAGGCTGATATCACCAAGTTCCCATTCATTCCTGTCCCTGTGAAGAGTGAAGATGATGAAGAGAAACCTCAGTCCTCACAGCTTCATCAAAGACAAACTGAACAGATGGAAACAGAAGCTGATGGGGAGGACTGTGGAGGACCAGAACCAGCCAGGACCTCAGATCTAGATACACATCCAGAACCAGATACTGATGACAAGACTGAAGACCCATCTGAACCTGAGACAGAATACAATGATTCAAGGTGTATTGCAGGTGAGAAACCATATACTTGCTCTGAGTGTGGGAAAAGATATGGTGCCAGAAAATATCTGAAGAGACACATGATAATTCACACTGGAGAGAAACCATTCAGCTGCTCAGTTTGTAAGAAGTCTTTTATACATAAAGGAAATTTACAGAAGCACGTGAGAATCCACACAGGAGAGAAACCCTTCAGCTGCTCAATTTGTGGTAAAGGTTTCTGTGAAAGTGGAAATCTGAACAAACACATGAGAACACATAAAGGAGAGAAACCTTTCAGCTGCTCAGTTTGTAAAAAATCTTTTACACAAAGTGGACATTTACAGAGACACATGAGAATCCACATAGGAGAGAAAAGATTCAGCTGCAGTGTTTGTGACCAAAGATTCACTTGGTTTTATCAGCTGGGAAATCATCAGTGTGTCTCTTGTCAGTCCTCACAGCTTCATCAAACTCAAACTGAGGAGAGAGGCAGAGCCTCCAGCTCGCAGCTCAGCTAAACAGATGGAAACAGAAGCTGACGGAGAGGACTGTGGAGGACCAGAACCAGCCAGGAACTCTAATCCAGATAGACATCCAGAACCAGATACTGTTGACAAGACTGGAGATTCTCCTGAATCTGAGACTGATGACAGTGATGATTGGAAAAAGACCAGAGAACCTCAGTCTGATTTAAACTCTCAGTGGTATGAAATATATGTGTAGTATCAATATTTTCTGATTAATCTGCCCACCCATAACATTCAGGATCAGATAGACGATTAAAACCAGAAGTTGATGTCCGTGATCAGAGTTGAAAGTCTTACCTGCAATGAAACAAAATAATAATGTGATAATGAATAAGCACAAATGTGTCAGAAGTAGAAGTTTTTGTTTCAAGATGAACCTTGAAGCTCAATGAATGTCATTCTTTAAAACGTGTATTTTAATCGTTTATCTTCCTGCGTGTGTTTTTCCGAGGAAGCCTGTAACTTTAGGGCTTTTATTTTGAAGCTCAGCTACTCTCCTGTGACCCGGAAGTAGTGTTCTTCACTGAGGCTAACTTGACTGTTCAAGATGGCGTCCAGCAGAAACATGTCTGCTAGCAGAGTCTCTTTGTTGTGTAGAGAAAGTGTGTGTGAGCTCCAGCAGTCCTGATCCATCAGAGCCTCTGTATGTCCGGATAAACCTGTCTGAATGGACTTTGTGCTCTTCACCTTTTGTTGTGAATGTTTTACCTCTGACTCATCTCCCGGTAGCCTACAGAGCTACTGAAGTTAGCTTAGCATGCTAGCTGGTTAGCAACACAGCGCTAGTCAGAGTGGCTGTTTGATGGAGAGCAAACAGTGTTTCTGACGGAGTCTGAGTGGAGAAAAAGTTTCTGTCGTCGTGTGAAAATGAGTAAAGTCCAAATGCTGAGAGCGTTGGTGAAGCAGCGACTAACTGCGGCTGCTGAAGAGATATTTGGGCTGTTTGAAAGAACGATAGCAGAGTACGAGGAGGAACTTTCTCGATCCAAAGAGGAGAACGAGCGACAACGGAAACTACTGGACGCTGTTTTCAGCCCTCAGCTTCGGCTCCACAGAGCAGGTTGGTTCTCTTCACTTCTTCTCTGTTTCTTTCTTTTAGGGTTGGCTGGTGGAAATAACAGATGGGCAACTTGTGCGGTTGGTATATCGGGGTGTAAGAAAATATCGATTATCGATTTGTAACCGATAGTTTACATGCTCAGTCAATACATTATTTCATTTACAAAGAGATGCTCCCTCTCAGTGTCCTCTCAAAGTATTGTAATGATGATGGATGTTAGTGACTGTGATAAATGCGCATATTTCTGCTCTGATTGCATAAAAAAGTATAATGTTTTTACTCAGATTTTTTTTTTACTTGGTGGTGTGTCCTTTGTATGGCAGTTTTCCTAAAACTTAATTTGAAATATTTGATTATATCATCTTGCTCAGTATTGAAGGTAAATATGAATTTTCTTGAATAGGTGGAGAGAAAAAATGCTTCGAATGAATATCAGACAGATGGACTGTGTTTGAGTGGAATCAACCTTTAAAACTACAAGTTGTTAGACGAGTAGTAGTAGTAGATAGTCCTTTATTAGTCCCACGAGGGGAAATTTTTTCACTCTGTTGTTAACTTATACACGGTACATGCAGACTTCTGGGGTGCTGTTGTAGCTCACTTGGTAGAGCAGATGCCCCATGTACCAAGGCTGAGTACTTGACTCAGCAGCACCGAGGCTGGATCCGAGCCGAAAATGGGATCACAGGAGCAGGTCAGAGAAGTGCCTTTGTCTGCTTTCTGTCTGAGATTTCTCATCTGATTTAACATTGGGTTCATTTGGGGATTTGCTTGGACTTACTCTCACTTTGGGGATCCTAGAGCCAAATGTGTAAGTTTGTTTGATTCCATAGCTACATGACTGCGGCCAGCAAAGAATTTCCGACAATTTTACTGAAATATTATGTATGAGTGAAAATTGTGGCTTTGGGAGAAATTTGTTAGGAAACATTACAGAAGATTTTAGAGGTCCTTTACACTCTAGCTCTGAACATTCAGTCCAATACACACACACACACACACACACACACACACACACACACACAATTCTGAATCAGCATTCCCTCAGTAACGAAGTAAAAGGACGACATTTACAGTTTTTGACTGTTGAAAATATGAAAATAATGTGATAACAGCGCTCTGTTTATTTAATTGTGAATTTCCAATGAAAATATTTTGCACCTGAAATCAAGGAATAATCGTGATCTCAATATTAATCAAAATAATTGTTCTGTTCATAATTGTGCAGCCCTGATTTGTAGTATTATAAACTTGGTGTCTCTGGCAGCATTTCTTGGAAAAATCACATGTAGCGATCTCTGGGAAGTGAGATACAACAAAAATGAAACACAAAAGCACAGTTGCAATTACTGCTCATCGCTATAATCGCCAAAGAGAAGGAAACAGCATTTGAGATTGTAACTTTAGGTTTAGTTTGAATGGTGGTCAGTAATGTGTCTGTACTACATCCTGTTCTGCAGACATCCAGCCGTTGTTGGTGGTTAAAGAAGAGTTTCCCCCTGAGCAGCAGGAGTGGATTTCCAGTCTGGACCAGGAGGACCCAGAGCCCCCACACATTAAAGAGGACCAGGAGGAACTCTGGACCAGTCAGCAGGGAGAGCAGCTTCAAGGGCTTGAGGAGGCTGATATCACCAAGTTCACATTCACTCCTGTCCCTGTGAAGAGTGAAGATGATGAAGAGAAACCTCAGTCCTCACAGCTTCATCACAGACTAACTGAACAGATGGAAGCAGATGCTGATGGAGAGGTCTGTGGAGGACCAGAGTCAGTCAGGAACTCAGATACAGGTAGACATCCAGAACCAGATACTGATGACAAGACTGGAGACTCTTCTGAACCTGAACCTGAAACTGATAACGGTGATGACTGGAAGGAGACCAGAAAACCTCAGTCAGGTTTAAACTCTCAAAATAATGTTGAAGTTCCTGGCAGTGATTCCAGATGTAATACTGGTAAGACACCATTTAGCTGCTCTGAGTGTGGGAAAGGATTTGGCAAAAAGGGGAATCTGAAGGCACACATGAGAATCCACACAGGAGAGAAACCGTTCAGTTGCTCGATTTGCAAAAAAGCTTTCACTGATAGAGGATATCTGAAGGCACACATGAGGTCTCATACAGGAGAGAAACCTTACAGTTGCTCAGTTTGTAAGAAGCCTTTTACACAGAGTGGCGATGTACATAAACACATGAGAATCCACACAGGAGAGAGACCATTCAGCTGCGCAGTATGTAGTAAAGCTTTTAGTCATAGTGGACATCTAAAGACACACATGAGATCGCACACAGGAGAGAAACCTTTCAGCTGCTCAGTTTGTAATAAAGCTTTCAGTCACAGTGGGAATTTACAGAAACACATAAGATCTCACACAGGAGAGAAACCATTCAGCTGCTCAGTTTGTAAGAAATCTTTCACACAGAGAGGAAATTTGCAGAAACACACGAGAATCCACACAGGAGAGAAACCTTTCAGAGCCTCCAGCCAGCAGCCTCACTGAGCAGATGGAAACAGAAACCGATGGAAAGGACTGGAGGACCAGAACCAGCCAGGAAATCAGTTTCAGATGCACATCCAGAACTAGATACTTTTGACAAGACTGGAGACTGTTCTGAACCTTAACCTGAGACTGATGACAGTGATGATTTGAAGGAGACCAGAGAACCTCAGTCAGGTTTAAACTCTGAATGAAGTCCCAGTACATTGTGTGACAGTTATTACTGGCAAAAAAATAATCTCTGATGCTTTACATGTACAGTAGGCATGGGTATCATTTAGATTGTAATAGTACTACTAATCTTACTGATATTGCTTATTGATCTTATATCTTAATAAAAAAAAAAAAAAAGCACAGAATTAACATTGCATTATTTTTCTTAAATGTACTGAATATAAATTTACATAATAGATTTGAACAATTGTACAGTTACAAGAAAAAGTCTGTGAACCTTTGGGATTACTTGGATTTCTGCATAAATTGATTGATTGATCTTCATCTAAGTCACAACTACAGACAAACACAGTCTGCTTAAACTAATACAGCACAAAAAATTATATGTTTTCATGTTTTTGTTGAGCACAAAATGTAAACAATCACAGTGCAGGGTAGAAAAAGTATGTGAACCTCTGGATTTAATAACTGGTCGATCCTCCTTTGGCAGCAACAACCTCAAACAGGCGTTTCCTGTAGTTGCAGATCAGACCTGCTCAGCTGAGCTTCAGCTGGAGGACAGATGGTCTGAAGTTTTCCTGTAAACGTCTCGATAATATAGTGAATTCATGTTTCCGTCGATGGCAGCGATCCGTCCAGGCCCTGAGGCAGCAAAGCAGCCTCGAACCACGACGCCCCTCCACCATATTTCACAGTGGTGATGAGGTTTAGATGTTGGTGTGCTGAGCCTTTTTCCCTCCACATAGCGTTGTGTGTTCCTTCCTAACAGCTCAGTTCTGGTTTCATCTGTCCACAGAGTATTTAGCCAGTAGTGCTGTGGAGCATCCAGGTTCTTGTAGATTTGTCAACTAAAATGTCAGCATGTGTGAGATTTCTGTTAGTCTTTCTCTGATCTTCTCGGATTCTTCTTCACCTCATTGAGCGTTCGGCGCTGGGCTCTAGCGGCCATCTTTACAGGACGACCACGCCTAGGGAGAGTAGCAGCAGTGCTGAACTGTCTCCATCTGTAGACAGTCTGTCTCACCGTGGACATCAAGGCTTTTAGAGAGACTTCTGTAACCCTTTCAGCTTCATATCAGTCAGCAGTTCTTGATCGTAGGTCTTCTGAGAGCATTTTAGTGGGAGGCATGGTTCCCATCAGGCAATGCTTCTGGAGAACAGTTAACTCAAAATTGGTGTGTGTTTTTTATAGGGCAGGGCAGCTTTAACCAACACCTCCAATCTCATCACATTGACTGGACTCCAGGTTGGCTGGATCAACATGTTTTCCTTCTCTGGCAGAAGTTGGGACTTCTCCTGGTTTATAGTGTTCCCTACAGTCAAAAATACTCTCTAGCTAGGGGTGGAGGAGGCTTGAGCTCAGGGGTAACTTGTTGAAATGTTGGTGAGGAGGAGCACAGTAACTCTCTCCTACCATCATCACATCACAGGATCTTCAGTCTTGCGGCTGGGAGGCAGGTCTTTGTAGAGCTCCACCTCTAGTTAGGTTGTTTCTCTGTTCCTATTGGCTCACGTGTTGAATGCAAAGTCATCTGCTGGATATTATTAGTTTGATCCATGCAGTTGGCTCAGAGTAAACCTGAAAATGATGGAAGGAGACTTCTGTGATATTTGAGCTGAGGGTTTATGGTTTTCTTTTTCTTTCCTCTCTTGCTACTGTCCCCCCAAACTTTGCTGAAATGGAGTCAATATGTCAACAGATCGTCACTGTCAAAATAGACGATTATTTGTATCTCTAGAAGAGATGCAGCCAAGCTGCACTGCTCACGTGTCCAGTGAGTCCTGGCCATAAGGGTTGCCATAGGCAACCATGTTGAGAAACTGGCAACCACAGCAGGGCATGCAAACAGGAAGTGGCGCTTTAGAGTGAAAGCAAATGTATTGATGGGAACATTTTAAGATTTGATGTTTTGTTTACTTGTTTATCTGACTCGGTTGCTGTAGTTTGTTTATCTGGTGATGAGCTGATGTTTTGACAGATTGATCTGATTTGATATGATAGTGTGATGTACAACATAGAAAAGTGGATATCCTCCCCTACACTGTCCCCTTGTTTTCTCATTTCTATATATTCATGAATGTTTATTGAATGTGGTGAGATACAAGGACTCACAATGTTAAACTGTCTCATGAAAACATGAACATTTAAAACGTGAACTTTACCTTCAGAAAAATTAATCTGGCAGCAACAAAAACAGATGAAATATTAGATTTACACTGTGAGACCAAATCTTATATCTTCTGTTTGAAGGTTAAATGAAAGGGAAACAAACTACCATCCTCTTTTAAATGTGGTTCATTGTTTTCTCAGAGCTCTGAAAATGTAATAAAATATTAGTCTCTCTACAAACTGAGTTGTTTAAGTAAAAAGCAGCGAGTGTTTCCCAAACTGAAAGGACTCAATAAAGGCAAGCTCCTTGAAAGGATATCCCTCCGTAGTGTGCCACAACATGAATGACATTTAACACATCATTTAATAACATCTCCATGACATGTGAGCAGTAGATTCCCTGAGGACGGTCCAGGTTGTGGCTGAAAGCTCCACAAACAGCAACTTATTTGGACCTTGTGTTGAGAAATGTTTTGAAGCTTTAATCATTTATCTTCCCGCATTTGTTTTTCTGAGGATTCCTGTATTTTCATTAACATTTTGGACTTTTATTTTGAAGCTCAGCCACTACACTGTGCCCCGGAAGTAGTGTCCTTCACTAGCTTGACGTCACACTATCTGATCAAGATGGCGTCCAGCAGAAACATGTCTGCTAGCAGAGTGTCTTTGTTGTGTAGAGAAAGTGTGTGTGAGCTCCAGCAGTCCTGATCCATCAGAGCCTCTGTATGTCCGGATAAACCTGTCTGAATGGACTTTGTGCTCTTCACCTTTTGTTGTGAATGTTTTACCTCTGACTCATCTCCCGGTAGCCTACAGAGCTACTGAAGTTAGCTTAGCATGCTAGCTGGTTAGCAACACAGCGCTAGTCAGAGTGGCTGTTTGATGGAGAGCAAACAGTGTTTCTGACGGAGTCTGAGTGGAGAAAAAGTTTCTGTCGTCGTGTGAAAATGAGTAAAGTCCAAATGCTGAGAGCGTTGGTGAAGCAGCGACTAACTGCGGCTGCTGAAGAGATATTTGGGCTGTTTGAAATAACGATAGCAGAGTACGAGGAGGAACTTTCTCGATCCAAAGAGGAGAACGAGCGACAACGGAAACTACTGGACGCTGTTTTCAGCCCTCAGCTTCGGCTCCACAGAGCAGGTTGGTTCTCTTCACTTCTTCTGTCTGTTGACTGACCTCAGACCAGGGCCAGTCGGCTGTGAGGGACCAACGGAGTGCCTCACTGGAGTATTTTGGTACTTTTAATGTAGTAATGGAGGTGAATACTTCTACTCCGAGTCCCTCACGCATGGCTGATCTTCTCTCCTTATCTCTAAGGGAGACACCAGCCTCCCTCCTGAGAAAACCCATCTTCGCCTCTTGGACCCGTGATCTAGTTCTTTGGGTCATGACCCGGTCCCCATGAACATAGGTGAGAGTAGGAATGAAGATTTACTTTGATTTACATAAAGTTATAAAAATACACTGAGTTATTGCGCAGAACAGTGGACATGGTCAAAGGGTCTGTGTTGCAGAGATAAAGGTAACCCTGGGAGTGAGAAGGGGAGTCTGAACAGTGCAGTCTGACACGATATGTGAGTGAAGTGTTAAGTATCAACAGTGGTCCTGGTCAGATCTGGCATTAACATACACCCTGAGTGATCCAAACACAAGTGGACAGGCTTCTGTGCTCTACTGTATCCTGTAAGTACAACTTTATTTTATGAAAATACATATCACAACATTCCTACTCTGACGTATGGTCACGAGGGCTGGTTCATGACCCAGAGAACTAAATCACAGGTAGAAGCAGCCGAAAGGGGTTTTCTCAGGAGGGTGGCTGGTGTCTCCCTTAGGGATAAGAAGAAGAAGAAGAAGAAGAAGATCTACCTTTATTAGTCCCACAATGGGGAAATTCAATTTACACTCTGTTAAACTCATACATGGTACATGCAGACCTGAAACACACATACATGCATTAATGGAGAGATGTCAGAGTGAGGGGGCTGCTCCTGACAAGCGCCCCGAGCAGTTGGGGGTTTGGTGCCTTGCTCAGGGGCACCTCGGCAGTGCCCAAGAGGTAAACTGGCACCTCTCCAGCTACCAGTTCACACTCAGTTTTTGGTCCATGTCGGGACTTGAACCGGTGACCGGTGAACCGGTTCCCAAGCCAACTCTCTACAGACTGAGCTACTGCCGCCCCCGGTGAGAAGATCAGCCATCTGTGAGGGACTCGGGGTAGAGCTGCTGCTCCATGGCATTGAAAGGAGCTAGCTGAGGTGGTTTGGGCTTCTGGTAGGATGAAAAGCTGTCTGTTAGTGATGAAGTTTAATATTCCAAGTGTGCTAACCAGATTGGTTTCATCCTGGATTTGTTGTTATAAAATACTGTTGGCTGTCCAGATTAACTGGTGTGCAGTATCCTACTTCATAACAATGGTTGGTACCAGTGCCACAGGGCTGGAGTCATTTAGGCAGGACGCTGTAGACTTTTTAGCTAAAGGGATAATGATTGTTTGGCTGTAGGAAGATTGTTCCACTGTGAAGGTAATGTCAAGTACGTGGCATGTTCTGCTCTAAGGGCTGTTTGGTTCAAATCATCAGCTCCAACCGTCTCTTTTTTTTTTTTTTTTGCAATGTGACTACTGGTGACCCCATTACTGCTAGTGCATTGGATCTTTACCGTTTGTGTCTGTCAGTCTATTTGGCAACTGTGCACACAGAGCGTAAGAAGGAACAACTGCAGAAAAACAGTGTATGTACAGGTGACTATTCAAAAAAGAAATCTGCAATGTCTCTGTGTGTGTTTACCATTCTCCTGCAGACGTCCAGAAGCTGTCGGTGGTTAAAGAAGAGGTTCCCCCTGAGCAGCAGGAGTGGAGCTCCAGTCTGGACCAGGAGGACCCAGAGCCCCCACACATTAAAGAGGAACAGGAGGAACTCTGGACCAGTCAGGAGGGAGAGCAGCTTCAAGGGCTGGAGGAGGCTGATATCATCAAGTTCACATTCACTCCTGTCCCTGTGAAGAGTGAAGATGATGAAGAGAAACCTCAGTCCTCACAGCTTCATCAAAGACGAGCTGAACAGATGGAAACAGAAGCTGATGGAGAGGACTGTGGAAGACCAGAACCGGCCAGGAACTCAGACCCAGATACACATTTACGACCAGATACTGATGAGAAGACTAGAGACTGTTCGGGACCTGAGACTGATGATGGTGATGATTGGAAGGAGACCAGAGAACCTCAGTCAAGTTTAAACTCTTCGATGAAAAATGATGACGTTCCTGTCAGTGATTTCAGATTTGGTGGTGGTAAGAAACCATTTAGGTGCTCTAACTGTAGGAAAGGATTTGGCAGTAAGGGGAATCTAAAGAGACACATGAGAATCCACACAGGAGAGAAACCTTTCAGCTGCTCAGTTTGTATGAAATCTTTTACACAGAGAGCAAATTTACAGACACACATGCGTATCCACACAAGAGAGGAACAATTCAGTAGCAGTGTTTGTAACAAGAGAAATTCTGGTCTTCGGTCTTCACGGCGTCATCAAACTCAAACTGAGGTGAACAGAAAAGCAGAGCCTCGAGCCCGCAGCTCAAATGAACAAATGGAAACAGAAGCTGATGGAGAGGACTGCGGAGGTCCAGAACTAGCCAGGAACTCTGATCCAGATCAATATTTACGACCAGATACTGATGACAAGACTGGAGACCGTTCTGAACCTGAGACTGATGACAGTGATGACTGGAAGGAAAGCAGACCATCTGGTACTGGTGAGAATCCCTTTAGCTGCTCTGATGGGGGGGGGGGGGGGGAGATTGGCTACGGTGATTATCTGAAGAAATGTGAAAATGCACACAGGACAGAAAAGTTTCAACTGCTCAGTTTCTATGAAAGTCAAAATTTACAGACACATCCACACAGAAGAGAAAAGATTCAGTTGTAGTGTTTGTAACAAAAGATTTGTCAACTTAGCCTTAGCCTGTGGGGAATGTATACTGCCATGGTTGTTATTCAAGAGTCTTCCCCTCGTAGAAAGAACGGTCTGCATCTTACCATTAGGAGCTCCAAATCTGAGCAGCAATGTTAATCCACCATGTCCGCACACACACACAGTCCTCCTCTGCTCTTCACAGAATCCCTCGTTTGGTCCTCTGTCAGGAGAGCAGCTGGCTAGTTCGACAGCAGCATCTGCATCTGGGACGTTGTGTTTCACAGGTCCCTGTGATGGTTGTCACACAGTGAGGCATAGTTCACTCTTGGGTCTCATCCATCTTGTGGGTGAGAGACCTGGATTTGGCGAGGAACAAACTCTGAAGCGCCAGTCTGTATAGGTTAGCCTTTAGCCTAGCACATAGCCAAGCTCATTGCTTTGCTTTTCTCTCCCTCCGCCACCTGTGTCGCCTCACTGGTGGGAGAGCGAGTCCGACCTGCTGTGTAGAATCTCAGGGGGATGAAAGCTGTGTCCAGTCTGAGAGCTGTGTGGTGGTCGCAGGTGAAAAATAGCAGGGATCTGGGGATGCTAATTTAGATTTTTTTAAACCGATAGCAAACCCCCGTCAACCGATTATTAACTGTTAACCATCAAGATTAATGCGTTTCGCTGTGGTTTTAGTGCGAAGAGACCCAGCTGCAACGAAAAGCCGATGCACAAACAGGTTAAATCCATCATTTATCACCAGCTGCAGTGTGTGTGCCACACTGCACCATTTAGTTTAGTTGTAAGGTTGTCAGCTGTTTGTGTGGCTACTCTGTGAGCACAGCTTAATTTTAAAGAGTGTCTTGGTCAAGAGACAAAGCGTGTGTGTGACAGCAGTGTCCTCCTGTTAACCTGGTGTAACGTTAGCGAGTGTCCAGCAGGCTGTATGTGTGTGTGTGGTGGTGAGTGTGGGGTTGTTGGTGGCGTTATAGCTGTGAACATAGCAGCAGTAGTGTGCATACAGTTTATTTGTGGGTGAATAAATGCTACAACTCCTAAAGACCCAAACCAAGCTCCCATGTCTTGCCAGGCATTGGCCGAGAAGTCAGCAACAACACTGGCTCAGACTCCCTTAAGGTGGGCTGTTAAGGTGGACTAGCTATTTTCCTTTAAGTGGCAAGCTGCTCCTCTGAGTTTTGCTAAGCTTTTTATTTAATCTTTAATATTTACTTTTACCATTAACTGATAGCATTTATCGGTTAAACAGTTAATTATTAACATCCCTCCTGGGATTGGTCATATTTATTGAAGGCTGCTACTTTGCCGATGAAAAATAGACAAAGTAAGAGACATATAAACAGACTGCAAGAACTAAAGTGAGAGCCGAGCTGCTACGTCTGCACATGTCGCCATCTTGGATCTCTCTCATAAAGGTTAAAGACCAGGTATTGGTTTCCTCCTCTGTGGATCTGTTGGTACAAAATACAAACTGCTGGGTGTCCAGACTGACTGGGGTTTCTCTTGTATTTCATAACAGTGGTGGGTAGTGCCACAGGGCTGGAGTCATTCAGGCAGGATGCTGCAGACTGTTTAGCTGAAGGGATGATGGTTGTTTGAAAGCAGGTGGGATCCTTGTCCTGTGAAGGTGATGTCAAATATATGGCATGTAAATCTACTCTGAGAGCTGTTTGGTTCAAATAATCAGCTCCAACCGTCCGCTTGTTTTGTCATGTGACTACTGGTGATCTCATTATTGCTGATGCATTGTATTTTTACAGTTTGTGTCTGTCTGTCAGTCTGTTTGGTAACTGTGCACACGAAGTGAAAGAAGGAATAATTGCAGAAAAAACTCTGTATGTTCAACAGTTTCACAAAAACTGTGTGCTTTACTGCTTTCTTGCAGACGTCCAGCAGCTGTTGGTGGTTAAAGAAGAGGTTCCCCCTGAACAGCAGAAGAGGAGCTCCAATCTGGACCAGGAGGCCCCAGAGCCCCCACACATTAAAGAGGAACAAGAGGACCTCTGGACCAGTCAGGAAGGAGAGCAGCTTCAAGGGCTGGAGGAGGCTGATATCACCAAGTTTCCATTAACTCCTGTCCCTGTGAAGAGTGAAGAAGATGAAGAGAAACCTCAGTCCTCACAGCTTCATCAAAGACGAATTGAGCAGATGGAAACAGAAGCTGATGGAGAGGACCGTGGCGGACCAGAACCAATCAGGAACTCAGATACAGACAGACATCCAGAACCAGATGATGACAAAACTGGAAACAGTTCTGAACCTGAGACTGATGACAGTGATGACTGGAAGGAGACCAGAGAACCTCAGTCAGGTTTAAACTATTTGATGAAACACAATGAAGCCCCTGTCAATGATTCAAGGTGTCGTACTGGTGAGAAACCGTTTAGCTGCTCTGAGTGTGTTAAAACATTTGCCACCAATAAACATCTGAAGAGACACATAAGAATCCACACTAAAGGTAAACCTTTCAGCTGCTCAGTTTGTAAGAAATCTTTTAGACAGCGTGGAGATTTACAAAAACACATGAGAATCCACACAGGAGAGAAACAATTCAGCTGCAGTGTTTGTAACAAAAGATTTGCTCAGCGTCTACAGGTCAAAACACATAAATGCGTTGGAAGTCGGTTTTCACAGCTTCATCAAACTCAAACTGAGGAGAACAGAGAGGCAGAGCCTCCAGCCAGCAGCACAGTTGATCAGATGGAAACTGATTGTGCACATTTACAAACAGACACTGATGACAAGACTGAAGACTCTTCTGAACCTCAGACTGATGACGGTGATGACAGTGATTTTTAAAACGAGAGCAGTGGACATCTGTCGTATTTAAATACTCAAATATCAGAAGAATGAGAATGTCGGTAAGAATTCATTCTTCTGCTGAGAGCAAACAGCATCTTTTCAGTTTTAGACTTCTCACCTGCTCTGTGTTAAGTGTTCTGCTGAATATTAATAGTTTCATCTGTGCAGTTGGCTCAGATTTAACATGAAAATGAAGGAGGGAGACTACTGGTCTTATGTTTATTCATGGTTGCAGAAGGCTGTGTTTGTATGCCAATTTGTTTCATACGTGGCAACAAGGTGTTAACCTGGCGGGTGGACGGGATCACACCGGCCAAAACAAAAACAGAAGTTACGGATAAGAATGGAAATTGCAAAGGAGAACATACTGTTGTTGATGGAGAAGCAAGTATTTCAATTCAGCATTAATCTCTGCTCACATATCGTATATGATCTTTTATGATTTATTACATTAAATATATCACATATTGGTCCTTTAACTTTACCTTCAAACCATTGACAAAAATAGATAAGGGCTGAATGGTGGTGCAGTGGTTAGCACTGTTGCCTCACAGCAAGAGGGTTGCAAGTTTGAATCCAGCTTGGGGTTTGCATGTTCTCCCTGTGTTAGCGTGGGTTTTCTCCAGGTTCTCAAGCTTCCTCCCACAGTCCAAAGACATGCAGGTTAATAGATGACTCTAAATTGCCTGTAGATGTGAATGATTGTCTGTCTCTATGTGCCCTGTGATGGACTGGTGAAGTGTCCAGGTTGAACCCCGCCTTCACCCAATGCCTGCTGGGATCGACTCCAGCCCCCCTGTAAGTGGTTGAAGATGGATGGATGGAAAAACAGATGAAATATCAGATTTACAGTATGAGACCAAAACTTCTATCTTCTGTTGGAAACTTTAAGGAAGTCACCTCCAAAAATGTAATAAAATATTTCTCTTTCTTCAGACTGAGTCTAGTTCAATCAATAAAAAGCAGAAAATGTTTACCAAACTGAAAGGAATTAATAAAACAAGAACTGCAAGAGCTGCGCCATTCATTTCACATATATATACAATATATACTGTATGTATTTTTTTTATTAAGTCCTTGTAAAGACATGGCACCACAGTGTGCCCCAGAACAAATGACAATTTAACATGTCAGTTAATGATAACTGACATAACTGATTAACTGATTCTCTGAGGACGGCCCAGGTTGGATTGAAAGCTTCAGAATCAAAACCTTATTTGTACCTTCCGTTGATAAATGTTTAGGAGCTTTTCTTTCCAAGTCCAAGTATTAATCTAAAAGCTGTCATATCTTTCAAAGGGCTATTTTACCGGTTATCATTTATCTTCCTGCGTACCTGTGGGTTTTTTGAGTAAACTTACAATATCTTAAAACAACTTCACGAATTTTATTTTGAAACTCAGAAATTAATCTGCCCCGGAAGCTGTATTTTTACTGAGTTTACGTCACACTTTTTGATCAAGATGGCGTCCAGCAGAAACATGTAACGTTGTGTTAACAGTGTCTTTGCTGTCCAGCAGTCCTGATCCATCAGAGCCTCTGTATGTCCGGATAAACCTGTCTGAATGGACTTTGTGCTCTTCACCTTTTGTTGTGAATGTTTTACCTCTGACTCATCTCCCGGTAGCCTACAGAGCTACTGAAGTTAGCTTAGCATGCTAGCTGGTTAGCAACACAGCGCTAGTCAGAGTGGCTGTTTGATGGAGAGCAAACAGTGTTTCTGACGGAGTCTGAGTGGAGAAAAAGTTTCTGTCGTCGTGTGAAAATGAGTAAAGTCCAAATGCTGAGAGCGTTGGTGAAGCAGCGACTAACTGCGGCTGCTGAAGAGATATTTGGGCTGTTTGAAAGAACGATAGCAGAGTACGAGGAGGAACTTTCTCGATCCAAAGAGGAGAACGAGCGACAACGGAAACTACTGGACGCTGTTTTCAGCCCTCAGCTTCGGCTCCACAGAGCAGGTTGGTTCTCTTCACTTCTTCTGTTTTCACTTTAAACTGCTGGAAACCAGAAAAAAATAACTTTAACTTTTACTTGCAGTGGAGTATCTTCACAGTGTAGTATTAGTACTTTTACTGCAGTAGTCTAAAGAGGTAATACAAGACCTCACTGATGTTTCTGTTCTGATCAGCAGCTTGAGTCTCTCCATTTTACTGAATACTACGTTACCCATGAGCCTCGGCTGCTGCTGCTCTACAGACTCTGCATTCCAACACCCATATTAACGGTGCCTTCAGGTGTGGTGGTGTTCACCATGTTCACCAGCTGGGCCGTGAACGCCCCCTCGTGTCGTATTCACGACCTCGTCAGTGGAAAGTTTGTGAAAGCTCCGAGTTCACGACTTGTGACGTGTTTGTTGACGTTGTGAGAAATGGTGGAGCCCATGGAAGTTCATTTATCGCTGCATGATGAGTAAATATTGTACAGTATATTGTTATTTTAGTCATATATCGTATTTCTTGGTAATTTATGTATGAGAAAACTATTGATATTCTCAACGACCTCGTCTTTACGTTTCCTACATTATGTTCCCCACCAGCTAGCTTGCTAAATTGTTAGCCCCTGTGGCTCATACCTTCCCATGTCGTAGGCTCTTCTTTTTCTTCTTCTTCTTCTTCTTCTTCTTCTACTTTTTCTTCTTCTTTATTTAATTTAATCAATTTCTCTTAAAACCTTAATAAATTCACAGTATATGGTAGCTGCTGTATCCCCCAAGAGACCTGATAATGAACAGTCCTGATGTTTTGCCTTTCTTAGTGACTGATAACGGCGATCCCTCTGGATAGTGTAATTCCTGCAGTGTACCAGTATATGTTCATCAGCTTCTTGTTGGTTACAGTGTGGGCTTTTCCCAGTGGGTTGCTTGAGTATTTTATATATTGTGTGTTTCTGACCTGTGTGTCCTATTCTCAGGCAAGCATTTCTCCCTGTCCCAACATGTTTTTGTATATTGTACAGTTGTCTTCCAGTTTCCTCATCATCCCAGTACTCCATGTCATAAACATTAGTTCACAACTTCCATTTGAAGGCACCATAACATGCTATTCAGTCGATAAAACCAAGTCCTGTTGAAGTCCCCAGGCAGGAAGTGGTCATTGATCCCAATTTTCACTGTGGCCAAACGGTGGTACTACAACTTCTTTGTCCCTCACATGATGCCATTCGGCCCAAGAGGATTTGTTCCTCATAGACTCAAATTGGGAAAAAGATGTCTGTAACTCAGCAGATACTTTATTTTGAGGTGCATCAACTGGTTTCAGCCATGATATTGAAATATTTGAAATGTGTTTGTTCTCTGTGGTGCCTGATGTGCTCATCAGAATGATGTAAACTATGTATGTCCACGGTTTGGCTGATTCACACACCTGCATGACTACACTCCACTAAACACAGGTGCTTTATGACTCCACCATACTCTCTAACCAGAGTAATACCTGAAGGGTTACTCAGCCAGACCAATGAATATCCAGGAGGTAACCTTCCCTCCATTACAGGTACTTCTTGAAGGCAGATCCAGTAATTACTGAAGATAATGGAACCTGAGGATACTGATGTTGGAGCCCATCCACAAGTGGTACATCAGAGACCTCCCAGGGAGGTTAGACCTCCAACACACCTGTCTGATTATGCTGTTGACTACCTCCTCATGGCCGAGCCGCACCAAACACACCTGTCCCAAGAAGATGGTAAGTCAAGCAAGTAAAACTTGGTGAGCTGGCAAACTTAATAAAATATAAGCTCTTTTTTTACATTTAGACAACCTCTTACAATATCCAACAGTTGTCACATGTCCAACTGATCAACTTTAATAGCCCCATTATATGTAATAAATCTTTACTGGGATGGTGGAATGAGTGAAATACACATTTCAGTCTTCATAAGTTTCTGATCCGCTTGTGAATGTGGCCTATATTATCACATTAGATGGACAAACAGGCTAAAGAGAGATGTACTGCCAACTAACATACACTCCTGATCAAAATCTTAAGACCAGTTAAAAAATTGCAAGAATTTACGTTTTGCACTGTTGTATCTTAAGAAGGTTCTAAGTAGAGTTTCAAAATGCAAAAAGAAGAAATGAGAGCAAGAGACTAAATGTTTTGAGCAGGCAATTTATTGAAAAGAACAATTTAACTGAAATAGGCTGTTCATTTCATCAAAACATTTAGTCTCTTGCTCTCATTTCTTCTTTTTGCATTTTGAAACTCTACTTAGAACCTTCTTAAGATACAACAGTGCAAAACGTAAATTCTTGCAATTTTTTTAACTGGTATTAAGATTTTGATCAGGAGTGTATATCAGCTAAACATTTCTGATTTCTGCTGACAGCAATCTTGGAGAGGAGGGAACACAAGTTTTCCTGACTGCTGTTTCCGCAATTCAATCAGGTTTTTTTCATGCTCTCATCAAAGCTCTAAACATAGACAGATACTCTGACATGGAGGGGGGGGGATGTTTTTAAGGAGGTTTTGAGCTATGATGTGAATGAACAACATTTCTCTGTATGTGTTTCCTGTTTCCTGCAGACGTCCAGCAGTTGTTGGTAGTTAAGGAAGAGGTTCCCTCTGAGCCGCAGGAGTGGAGCTCCAGTCTGGACCAGGAGGACCCAGAGCCCCCACACATTAAAGAGGAACAGGAGGACCTCTGGACCAGTCAGGAGGGAGAGCAGCTTCAAGGGCTGGAGGAGGCTGATATCACCAAGTTCACATTCACTCCTGTCCCTGTGAAGAGTGAAGAAGATGAAGAGAAACCTCAGTCCTCACAGCTTCATCAAAGACGAGCTGAACAGATGGAAACAGAAGTTGATGGAGAGGACTGTGGAAGACCAGAACCAGCCAAAATCTCAGATCCAGATACACATCCAGAACCTGATAATGTTGATAAGGCTGGAGACTCTTCTGAACTCGAGGCTGATTGCAGTGATGACTGGAAGGAGACCAGAGAACCTCAGTCAGGTTTAAACTCTCTGAATAATGATGAAGTTCCTGTCAGTGATTCCAGATGTTTTACTGGTGAGAAACCATTCAGCTGCTCTAAGTGTGGGAAAGAATTTAGCAAAAAGGGTAATCTGAAGAGATACATGAGAATCCACACAGGAGAGAAACCATTTGGCTGCTCAGTTAGTGATAAAACGTTGTTGTTCAAATAAAATTCTGAAGACAACCAGTCTGATGCAACATGATGTAGTCTTATATGGCCTGATGTAGTCTGATGTGGTCTGATGTACAGTGAACCCTCGTTTATCGCAGGAGTTGCATTCCAAAAATAACCCGCGATAGGTGAAATCCGTGAAGTAGTCCGCTTTATTTTTTACTATTATTTTACAATGCAATACTGTACTATAGAATGAAACCAAAAATCAAAACCTGTTTTCAGGCCCAAAATTTGTTTAAGAAATAAAAATATTAACGTTTTCTTACAAATAACTATGATAGTTTAAAGAAGGTATTGTAAAACAATAATTTGAATACAGGACAGTATAGTAATGAATACAAGGTTGGAAACATGGTCACTGGCGTCTTTCACAGTCCCTCCAGCTGAGCCTCTCCGTCCTCACTCTGCTGTAGCGTCTGTTTCAACTGCAGGCTGAGCAGGAGTCTTTCTCCCAGAGAACAACATCGTTATGAGTAGTTGTTGGCACTCTTTCTTTCTTCCTTCCGGAGGCTCCTTTGTCGATGCAGAATGTTTCTTCGACATTGTGGGTTTTGTCATGGAGAAAAATTGCAAACGTAAATTTGGCAGAATGTACAGAAACGAAAACTGTTGGCATGGGTCTGAGTGAAAAACCAATATCAACTTTTTCACTTCTAGACAACAGTAAAGCCCCTGAGGCAATCAGGATTCAGAGCACAATAAATGCACTGTAAAAAAAAAAATCTGCGAAGCCGCGAAAGGTGAACCGCGTTATAGCGAGGGTTCACTGTAGTCTGATGTGGCCTGATGTAGTCTGATGTAGTCTGATGTGGTCTGATGTCGTCTAATGTGGTCTAATGTGGCCTGGATGGAAGCACTTTGTTTTCCTAAATACAGTAAAGTCACTGTAAATGTGCCAGTGTTAACCAAAAGGCTACTTTTCAACTGTTGTCCATCAACCTGATGTTAAAATTGGCCATTTAAATAATAAAACACACAATATATAAAATTGTAAAAGGAAAAAGGAAAACATGCTGTCTTCATCTTAGAAGGATAAAAGGTGTGGATTTGAAATACTTTTATTCTATATTTATATAGATATATTGGTCTTTTAGTTAACCTTCAAGCAGACATCATTATTTAACAGGAAATTCAGAATCAGCGTTCAGAAGAAGAAGAAGAAGAATTGAGATCAGATAATATTACTGAATCACAAGATTAGATAATCTATTTTAATCTGAACCTGCAGAAGTAGTTTGTTTACCTTTTGGTTAATCATCAGCTGAACTTCCTGAACTCTTTCAGAAAATGGTCCACCACCTCAGTAATGGTCATTTTTGATTAATCTCTTCTGAGATTCGATTGTTTGCACTCTGTAATCTGTCTGTACTTCATTCTGTTCGCCAGATGTCCTGCAGCTGTTGGTGGTGAAAGAAGAGGTTACACCTGAACAACAGGAGTGGAGCTCCAGACTGGACCAGGAGGACCCAGAGTCCCCACACATTAAAGAGGAACAGGAGGACCTCTGGACCAGTGAGGAGGGAGAACAGCTTCAAGGGCTGGAGGAGGCTGATATCACCAAGTTCACATTCTCTCCTGTCCCTGTGAAGAGTGAAGATGATGAAGAGAAACCTCAGTCCTCACAGCTTCATCAGAGACTAACTGAACAGATGGAAACAGAAACTGATGGAGAGGACTGTGGAGGACCAGAAACAGCTAGTCACTCAAATCCAGATAGACATCCAGAATCATATACTGTTGACAAAACTGGAGAGTCTTCTGAACCTGAGACTGATAACAGTGATGACTGGAAGGAGACCAGAGAACCTCAGTCAGGTTTAAACTCTCTGAATAATGATAAAGTTCCTGTCAGTGATTCCAGGTGTAGTGCTGGTGAGAAACCATTCAGCTGCTCTAAGTGTGGGAAAGAATTTAGCAAAAAGGGTAATCTGAAGAGATACATGAGAATCCACACAGGAGAGAAACCATTTGGCTGCTCAGTTAGTGATAAAACGTTGTTGTTCAAATAAAATTCTGAAGACAACCAGTCTGATGCAACATGATGTAGTCTTATATGGCCTGATGTAGTCTGATGTGGTCTGATGTACAGTGAACCCTCGTTTATCGCAGGAGTTGCATTCCAAAAATAACCCGCGATAGGTGAAATCCGTGAAGTAGTCCGCTTTATTTTTTACTATTATTTTACAATGCAATACTGTACTATAGAATGAAACCAAAAATCAAAACCTGTTTTCAGGCCCAAAATTTGTTTAAGAAATAAAAATATTAACGTTTTCTTACAAATAACTATGATAGTTTAAAGAAGGTATTGTAAAACAATAATTTGAATACAGGACAGTATAGTAATGAATACAAGGTTGGAAACATGGTCACTGGCGTATTTCACAGTCCCTCCAGCTGAGCCTCTCCGTCCTCACTCTGCTGTAGCGTCTGTTTCAACTGCAGGCTGAGCAGGAGTCTTTCTCCCAGAGAACAACATCGTTATGAGTAGTTGTTGGCACTCTTTCTTTCTTCCTTCCGGAGGCTCCTTTGTCGATGCAGAATGTTTCTTCGACATTGTGGGTTTTGTCATGGAGAAAAATTGCAAACGTAAATTTGGCAGAATGTACAGAAACGAAAACTGTTGGCATGGGTCTGAGTGAAAAACCAATATCAACTTTTTCACTTCTAGACAACAGTAAAGCCCCTGAGGCAATCAGGATTCAGAGCACAATAAATGCACTGTAAAAAAAAAATCTGCGAAGCCGCGAAAGGTGAACCGCGTTATAGCGAGGGTTCACTGTAGTCTGATGTGGCCTGATGTAGTCTGATGTAGTCTGATGTGGTCTGATGTCGTCTAATGTGGTCTAATGTGGCCTGGATGGAAGCACTTTGTTTTCCTAAATACAGTAAAGTCACTGTAAATGTGCCAGTGTTAACCAAAAGGCTACTTTTCAACTGTTGTCCATCAACCTGATGTTAAAATTGGCCATTTAAATAATAAAACACACAATATATAAAATTGTAAAAGGAAAAAGGAAAACATGCTGTCTTCATCTTAGAAGGATAAAAGGTGTGGATTTGAAATACTTTTATTCTATATTTATATAGATATATTGGTCTTTTAGTTAACCTTCAAGCAGACATCATTATTTAACAGGAAATTCAGAATCAGCGTTCAGAAGAAGAAGAAGAAGAATTGAGATCAGATAATATTACTGAATCACAAGATTAGATAATCTATTTTAATCTGAACCTGCAGAAGTAGTTTGTTTACCTTTTGGTTAATCATCAGCTGAACTTCCTGAACTCTTTCAGAAAATGGTCCACCACCTCAGTAATGGTCATTTTTGATTAATCTCTTCTGAGATTCGATTGTTTGCACTCTGTAATCTGTCTGTACTTCATTCTGTTCGCCAGATGTCCTGCAGCTGTTGGTGGTGAAAGAAGAGGTTACACCTGAACAACAGGAGTGGAGCTCCAGACTGGACCAGGAGGACCCAGAGTCCCCACACATTAAAGAGGAACAGGAGGACCTCTGGACCAGTGAGGAGGGAGAACAGCTTCAAGGGCTGGAGGAGGCTGATATCACCAAGTTCACATTCTCTCCTGTCCCTGTGAAGAGTGAAGATGATGAAGAGAAACCTCAGTCCTCACAGCTTCATCAGAGACTAACTGAACAGATGGAAACAGAAACTGATGGAGAGGACTGTGGAGGACCAGAAACAGCTAGTCACTCAAATCCAGATAGACATCCAGAATCAGATACTGTTGACAAAACTGGAGAGTCTTCTGAACCTGAGACTGATAACAGTGATGACTGGAAGGAGACCAGAGAACCTCAGTCAGGTTTAAACTCTCTGAATAATGATAAAGTTCCTGTCAGTGATTCCAGGTGTAGTGCTGGTGAGAAACCATTCAGCTGCTCTAAATGTGGGAAAGGATTTGGCAAAAAGGGAAATCTGAAGGTACACATGAGATTTCATACGGGAGAGAAACCGTACAGCTGTTCAGTTTGTAAGAAATATTTTACACAGAGTGGAGCTTTACACACACACATGAGAATCCACACAGGAGAGAAACCATTCAGCTGCTCACTTTGTGATAAAGCTTTCATTCATAGCGGACATCTAAAGACACACATAAAATCTCATACTGGAGAGAAAACTTTCAGCTGCTCAATTTGTGGGAAAGCTTTCATTGATAGTGGACATCTGAAGAGACACATGAGAATCCACACTGGAGAGAAACCTTTCAGCTGTTCAGTTTGTAAGAAACCTTTTACGCAGCGTGGAGATTTACAGAAACACATGAGAATCCACACAGGAGAAAAACCATACAGCTGCTCAGTTTGCAAGAAACCTTTTACGCACAGTGGAGCTTTACAGTTACACATGAGAATCCACACAGGAGAGAAACCGTTCACTTGCTTGGTTTGCAATAAAGCTTTCATTCATACTGGACATCTGAAGACACACATGAGATCTCATACGAGAGAGAAACCTTTCAGTTGCTCAGTTTGTGATAAAGCTTTCATTCATACTGGACATCTAAAGACACACATGAGATCCCATACAGGAGAGAAACCTTTCAGTTGCTCAATTTGTAAGAAACCTTTTACTCAGAGTGGGAATTTACAGAGACACATGAGATCTCATACAGGAGAGAAACCTTTCAGAGCCTCCAGTCATCAGCTTGACTAAACAGATGGAAACAGTAGATGATGAAGAGGACTGTGGAGGACTAGAACCAGGCAGGAACTCAAATCCAAATAGATATTTACATCTTGATACTGATGACAAAACTGGAGACTGGAATGTGACCAGAAAATTTCTGTCAGGTTTAAACTTTGAATGAAGTCCCTGTCCACTGTATGAGAGTTATTACTGGCAAAAATGATCTATGCAGCTCTGAGTGTAGGGATGGGTATCGTTTAGATTTTAATAGTACTACCAACGGTTCTCTTGTCAGCTCTTTTTGTTTTTTTGAAGAGAAACATCAGAACAAAGTAAGAGCAGAATCAATTCATCAATCAATTCATTTTCTGAAAAATACTGAATATAAATTTTCATAATTGACTAACAACTGCATCCACAGAAGTGTTGTTTTGAAAAAATATAGACTGCTGGAATTTTAAAAATGCAAATGAAATAAACAATTTACTGCAAATGAAAATACAGCAGTAGAGCAGCACAGTTCTTAGAAGTTTTTCTGAGAAAGATCAACATGTTTTCCTTCTCTGGCAAAAGTCAGGACCTCTCCTGAGATCACTGGATTTCTGCCGAGGGTCACCACCGTTGTACGTCTGTACAGCTGTGTGAGCAGAAGAGGCCATAGAGCCAGTCGCCGGAGCAACCAGGGTCAGAGATGCAGAGGAATCTCATAAGTCAGGACATGATGAGGATGAAATGCTGAGCACCAGAGAGAACGGGCAGAGTTGTGAAGCCTTCCCCCAGGTCACCGATGTGGCAGCCTGATAATTCTCCTTGATCAAGCCTCAATAAACCTGTGTAAGACATCAACAGCTCCTGGGCCTCTTCCTTCCTGTTGAATGAGTTAATGTGACTATCAGAAATTCCACTATATAAATATCATTCATTTATTTTAGACTGAAAAAGTTATAAAGAATGTGCTCATTTTTAAATAATAGTAATAATCTTTAAATAAAAATCAATACGCTATTAATTCATGGAGCCGTGCAAGTCACTTTCCTTTAAATATTGAGGAATAAAACCTTTTGTTAAATGAAGAATTTCTATCAGCAGAAAAAAAACATGAGAGAGCTTTTATTTAGAAATGAAAACAGGAAACGGGAAGTTAAAATAAATCTGGCAAATTCCACAGGTATGCCATAATGTAGCTGGTGTGAAGTCAATACGTCAACAGATCATCACTGTCAAAATAGTTGATTATTTGTATCTCTAGAAGAGGCGCAGCCGAGCCGAGCTGCTCACACTTCCAGTGAGTCCCGGCTGTGAGGGTTGCTATAGGCAACCACTGTGAGAAGTTGTCACCCACAGCAGGGCATGCAAACAGGAAGTGGCGCTTTAGTGTGAAAGCAAATGTACTGCTGGGAGCGTTTGAATATTTGATATTTTGCTTACTGATTTGATTTGGTTGCTGTAGTTTGTTTATCTGGTGATGAGTTGATGTTTTGACAGATTGATCTGATTTGATATGATAATGTGATGTACTTTTATAGACTTTACATATTCTGTATATTGATCTATTTGGAGCATATGTACAACATGGAAAAGTGGATATCCTCCCTTAAGAGATACGATATTCGTTTATTAGTCTCACAGTGGAGCAATTCACATTATTATTCACATTACACTGCCCCTTCTTCTTTTCTCATATCTATACATTCATGAATGGTTATTAAATGTGGTGAGATACAAGGAGCCCTCTATGTACAGATCTCCACAGGTGGCAGCCCTCTTGTACAATGTTAAACTGTCCAATAAAAACATGAACATTAACTTTACCATCAGCCAAATTAATTTGGCAGCAACAAAAACAGATGAAATATTAGATTTAAACTCTGAGACCAAAACTTGTATCTTCTGTTGTGTAGAGAAAGTGTGTGTGAGCTCCAGCAGTCCTGATCCATCAGAGCCTCTGTATGTCCGGATAAACCTATCTGAATGGACTTTGTGCTCTTCACCTTTTTTAAATGAATGTTTTACCTCTGACTCATCTCCTGGTCGCCAAGACAGACAAGGAAACCTCTCAACACATCTCAGCGATCCTGGCTTCCTTACACTGGCTACCTGTTGCTTTTAGAACTGATTTTAAAATATTACTGGTTACTTACAAAACCCTGAGAGGCCTCACCCCAGATAATTTATCAGATCTATTTGCCCTATGTCTCCTCCAGCATCTTGAGGTCCTCAGGTGCCTCATTCCTTGTGGTTCCAAGGTTCAGATTCATTCAGAAAAGTGACAGAGCCTTTGCAGTCTGGACGCCTATAGACTATGGAGGAACCTGCCTGAGGAGATCGGGGCTGCAAACTCTGTCGCATCTTTAAAAATCAAACTTTTTTAGAATTGGTTTTATATGATTTTATTTGTTTTATGACATTTCAGTTATTTTTACCTTTGGATTTTTATGTGTTTAGTTATTGTCTTTTATTACCTTTCTTTATATGTGTATTTAAAATGTTTTCTGTTTTTATTGTTAAGCATTTTGTAACTGTGTTTTGAAAAATCATGATTTTGATGATTATTATTATTATTGTATGGACGTATATAATTTTAATAACTATAATAATATAGTATAATATAATAATAATAAATTTTCTGGACTTTTATTTTGTAGCTCAGCAGCTAAAACGTGCCCCGGAAGTAGTATTCTTCACTGAGGTTTACGTCACAGTGTCTGATCAAGATGGCGTCCAGCAGAAACATGTCTGCTAGCAGAGTCTCTTTGTTGTGTAGAGAAAGTGTGTGTGAGCTCCAGCAGTCCTGATCCATCAGAGCCTCTGTATGTCCGGATAAACCTGTCTGAATGGACTTTGTGCTCTTCACCTTTTGTTGTGAATGTTTTACCTCTGACTCATCTCCCGGTAGCCTACAGAGCTACTGAAGTTAGCTTAGCATGCTAGCTGGTTAGCAACACAGCGCTAGTCAGAGTGGCTGTTTGATGGAGAGCAAACAGTGTTTCTGACGGAGTCTGAGTGGAGAAAAAGTTTCTGTCGTCGTGTGAAAATGAGTAAAGTCCAAATGCTGAGAGCGTTGGTGAAGCAGCGACTAACTGCGGCTGCTGAAGAGATATTTGGGCTGTTTGAAAGAACGATAGCAGAGTACGAGGAGGAACTTTCTCGATCCAAAGAGGAGAACGAGCGACAACGGAAACTACTGGACGCTGTTTTCAGCCCTCAGCTTCGGCTCCACAGAGCAGGTTGGTTCTCTTCACTTCTTCTGTTTTCACTTTAAACTGCTGGAAACCAGAAAAAAAGACTTGTAGTATCTTCACAGTGTAGTATTAGTACTTGTACTGCAACACAAGACGTCACATTGTTGAGTTGTTTCTGTTCTGATCAGCAGCTTGAGTCTCTCCATCTTTATAAATGTTCTGAATACTACGTTACCCATGAGCCTCAGCTGCCGTTTTATTTATTTATTTCTTACAGTTTTTAACAACAGAGACATGTACAGAAGTAGAGGGAATAAAAGGAAACAGTACAACACACACAAAAAACAACAACTTGAGACTAGAGGAGTTCATTGTCAGTGTCTTTAAAGTACTGAAAGACTTTGCAGCTTTTTGTTTTTTGACATTTTCCAGTAGAAGAAAACAAGAAATGGACGAAATCAGGGTTTGGAGTCAGACCGTTTTGATTTGTGGATGTAAAATTTACCAACAATAATCAGAAGCTGAGTAATTTCAGTAATGTTTATTGTGTAAGTAAGATGCAAAGTGTTGTTTGTTTCGGAGCATGGTTAGCCCCTCAAAAATATGATTAATTTCACAGTAGAATAATAAATATAGTGATTTCAACAGGGCCTCATTGACCTCTGGTTGGTGCTCAGGCCCTAAACACAATAAACAATAGAAAAATCTACATCTATATAGAAGAAAAACACAAAATCAGAATAGATATAATAATATCAGTCCATAAGAAATTTATCACACACATAGTTAGGCTTGATTGCCTTGTTATTCTTAGTCTTAATGTTTCTTACTGTGGTGCCATACTGTCTTGTTCTTGATAAAGATGTCAAATTTAGGTTTCGGGTCTGACTATTTCTTCTTGTGAATGTGCAATTTTCCCAAAATCTGAATTAACTGTAAAAAGAGCTGAATATCTTTTTCCTTCCCATTACCCACATTTTGCAGTATAAGCTAAGATAAGAAAATATAGTACTTTATTGATCCCCAGGGGGGAATTTTGGGTATGCAGGCAAGTGTGCTGTTCTGGCTATTCTGACCCACAATGCACAGCGGATATATGAGCTAGAGGGTCAAAGTTCAAGGCACAATGTTGTCAAAGAGGGTGAAAAGAGGAGATGTCATGCGTCATATCTTTGGGGTGCAGCACATGCCCAGTAAATTCTGGTCTGCACTCACAGAAACTGAACCAATCACAATGCAAGACCGCAGCTTCAGTTACACTGCGCCCAAAAGAGTGATGCAGGAATGACGTCTTTCTGCAGTCCAACAGGAAGTGGTCAACTCCCTGGTGCCCTCCACTAACAGCCAATGGGATTGTTCCATCAGATTTTGGGTTATTGCAGAAGATAAGCTGTGTGGCAAACAAACGTTCAGTGATACTGACATGTTTTTGTTCAGCAGGATAATCTCCACTAATGAACACCAATTTATGATTTATGAAGGGTTAAATGCAACCAGCAGAAATAAAAAGCTAACATTAGACTATAAATGTGCTACACGGTGGTGCAGTGGTTAGTACTTTTGCCTCACAGCAAGAGGTTCGCAGGTTCGAATCCGGCTTGGGACTCTTCTGTGTGGAGTTTGCATGTTCTCCCCATGTCAGTGTGGGTTTTCTCCGGGTACTCCGGCTTCCTCCCACAGTCCAAACACATGCAATTTAGGTTAATTGATGACTCTAAATTGCTCTCTCTGTGCCTTGCAATGGACTGGCGACCTGTCCAGGGTGAACCTCTCCTTCGCCCAGTGCCAGCTGGGATCAGCTCCAGCCCCCCCCCCCCCCCTCATCTGGAAGCTAATGGGTTTTTAGTTAGATGCCTGAAATAAAGTCTGTGGTTACATAAGATATAGAGATTTGTAATGTTTTCATCCTCCTTTATGTACACACACGTTCATGTGACAGTGCTGTAGTTAATTTATAGCCTAACATTAGCTTTTTACTTCTGCTGATTGCATTCACACTTCATTAATCAAACAGTGGTCTTCATTAGTGGAGATTATCTCGCTGAACAAAACGTGTCAGTATCATAAACATTTGTTTACCACAGAGATCATTTTCTACAATAATCCAAAACTCATTGGAAGAATCCTATTGGTTGGTTACTCAGCCAGACCAATGAATATCCAGGAGGTAACCTTCCCTCCATTACAGGTACTTCTTGAAGCCAGATCCAGTAATTACTGAAGATAATGGAACCTGAGGATACCGATGTTGGAGCCCATCCACAAGTGGTACACTGGAGACCTCGCAGGGAGGTTAGACCTCCACCACACCTGTCTGATTATGCTGTTGACTACCTCCTCATGGCCAAGCCGCACCAAACACACCTGTCCCAAGAAGATGGTAAGTCAAGCAAGCTAAACTTGATGAAGTATATTTCATTCCAGGTGGAAACACAATATTTAGCAGCCACGGCAGCTGCAGCTGCAGCCACAAACACTGAACTGACAGTGTGAAGATAAAAAATTCAACAGAAACAAACACAACTTAGAACAGACACTTAAATGATACATGAGAATTAAAACCATGAAATGTAGGAATGATAATTAAATAATAGAGATCAGCAATGAACCAAGAACAACTAATTATATTACATTTGGACAACCTCTTACATGATCCAACAGTTGTCACATGTCCAACTGATCAACTTTATCAGCCATACTATATGTAATAAATCTTTACTGGGTTGATGGAGTGAGAGAAATATACATTTCAGTCTTCAGAAGTTCCTAATCCCTTTTTTAAATATAGCCTATATTATGATATTAGACAGCACAATGTTGTGTAATATAAGATAAATGGGTGCTGTAGACAGAGGAAAAAAGGTTCATGTTGATTGATAGATAATGTCAATCTGTCATTATACCTCGAATAATTCCAGATCAGCTCATGGTGCCTTCAGTCATTCTGGTGCTACTCTGGAGTTCTCTGCCACATGACCTAAGGTGGGCTACAACAGTGACTCCTTTTCAAAGCAGACTAAAAACATCACTTTTATCACCAACCTGACAATAATAATACATTCTGTTTTTATATTATATGTTTGAATATATGTAATACCTTCTTATCTGATATGTTCTTATTTTAAATGTTTCTGTCATGCATCTTTTTGTTATTATTTTGAAGTGCATTAATCTACGCCTGTCATATGAAATGTGCTATATAACAACAACTTGATTGATTGATTCACCATGCCCATATATTGTCTGGTCTGGTCACCACAGAAGTTGATGCTGAAAAGCGTAACTTTCATTTCATGGATGTTCACATGTTTGCATGTTTACACCAGATAGGGTAATCTTTTCCCAGCTGCAGTTTCTAAACACTGTTGCCAGGGACAAAGTCAGAGAACACAACCCTGGAGTTAAGAAGGTTTTGAGCTATGATATGAAGGAACAACATTTCTGTGTGTTTGCTGTTTTCCTGCAGACGTCCAGCAGCTGTCGGTGGTTAAAGAAGAGGTTCCCCCTGAGCAGCAGGAGTGGAGCTCCAGTCTGGACCAGGAGGACCCAGAGCCCCCACACATTAAAGAGGAACAGGAGGACCTCTGGACCAGTCAGGAGGGAGAGCAGCTTCAAGGGCTGGAGGAGGCTGATATCACCAAGTTCACATTCACTCCTGTCCCTGTGAAGAGTGAAGATGATGAAGAGAAACCTCAGTCCTCACAGCTTCATCGAAGACAAACTGAACAGATGAGAACCGGAGACTCTTCTGAACCTGAGACTGATGACAGTGATGACTGGAAGGAGACCAGAGAACCTCAGTCAGGTTTAAACTCTCTGGATAATGATGATGAAGTTTCTGTCAGAGATTCCAGATGTAGTGCTGGTGAGAAACCATTTAGCTGCTCTGTGTGTGATAAAAGATTTGACCTCAAGGGAAATCTGAAGAGACACATGATATGTCATACAAGAGAGAAACCTTTCAGGTGTTCACTTTGTAAGAAAACTTTTACACAAAGTGGAGATTTACAGATACACATGAGAATCCACACAGGAGAGAAACCATTTAGCTGCTCAGTCTGTAATAAATCTTTTGCACGTTGTGGACATTTACAGAAACACATGAGAATCCACACAGGAGAGAAACCTTTCAGTTGCTCAGTTTGCCAGAAATCTTTTATACAGAGTGGACATTTACAGAAGCACATGAGAGTCCATACAGGAGAGAAACCTTTCAGTTGCTCAGTTTGTAAGAAACATTTTACACAGAGTGGAAATTTACAGAATCACATGAGATCTCACACAGGAGAGAAACCTTTCAGTTGCTCAGTTTGTAAGAAACATTTTACACAGAGTGGAAATTTACAGAAACACATGAGATCGCACACAGGTGAGAAACCCTTCAGTTGCTCAGTTTGTAAGAAACATTTTACAGACAGTGGGAATTTACAGAAACACACAAGACTCCATACGGGAGAGAAACCTTTCAGCTGCTCAGTTTGTAAAAAAATGTTTACACAGAGTGGAGATTTACAGATGCACATGAGAATCCACACAGGAGAGAAACCTTTCAGTTGCTCAGTTTGTGATAAAGCTTTCATTCAAAGTGGACATCTGAAGAGACATATGAGATCTCATACGGCAAAGAAACCTCTCGGAGCCTCCAGCCAGAAGCTCAGCTGAACAGATGGAAACACCCTGATGGACAGGACTGTGGAGGACCAGAACCAGCCAGGATCTCTAATCAAGATAGACCTCCAGAACTAGATAGTTTTGACTTTTCTGAACTTGAGACTGATGACTGATAACTGGAAGGAGACGAAATCACCTCAGTCAGATTTAAACCCTGAATGAAGTCCCTGTGCATCATATGACAGTTTTTACTGGTAAAAAATATCTATGCTGCTCTGAGTGTAGGGTAGTTATCATTTAGCTCTTAATAGGTCTAATAATCTACCGTTTATTGATTTGGAATTGTAACAGTACTCTTGTTTTTTAAGAGAAAAATCTAAACAAATCAAGAACAGAATTAATATTGATTTATTTTCTTTAATGTTCTGAAAATAAATATCAACATAATTGAGTGTCAACTGCAACAGCAGAAGTTTTGTTTTGAACACATAAAGACTGATGGAAATGTAAAAATCCAAATGAAATAAACTAATTTCTACAAAGAGAAATACATCGGTATAGAAACACAGTTGTTCTGGAGACAGATAAACATGTTTTCCTTCTATGACAGAAGTCAGGACCTCTTCTGGTTTATAGAAGAAGAAGAAGATATTCCTTTATTTGTCCCACAATGGGGAAATTCAATTTTTACACTCTGTTGTTTTACTTATACACGGTACATGCAGACCCGAGACACACACATGCACAAACAGGACCTATATACATGCATCAAATGGAGAGACGTCAGAGTGATGGGGCTGCTCCTGACAAGCGCCCCGAGCAGTTGGGGGTTTGGTGCCTTGCTCAGGGGCACCTCGGCAGTGCCCAAGAGGTAAACTGGCACCTCTCCAGCTACCAGTTCACACTCAGTTTTTGGTCCATGTCGGGACTTGAACTGGTGACCCTCCGGTTCCCAAGCCAACTCCCTACAGACTGAGCTACTGCCGCCCCCAATATATTATATTATATAATATATTATATTATATTATAGCGTTCCCTACAGTCAAAAAGACTCCCTGGCTCGGGGTGGAGGAGGCTTGAGGTCAGAGGTAGCTAGTTGAAATGTTGGTGAGGAGGAACAGAGTGTCTCTCTCCTCCCACCATCACATCACAGGATCTTCAGTCTTGGGATGGGAGCTCCACAAACAACAACTTGGCCTTGTGTTGACAAATGGTTTGAAGCTTTTTGTTTCCAAGTTAAAGAATTAATCTTTAAACTAAATGAATGTCATTCTTTAAGATGTCTTTAAATCGATTATCTTCCTGCATGTGTTTTTCTGAGGATTTCTGTAATTTCAATAACACTTCCGGACTTTTATTTTGAAGCTCAGCAACTATCATGTGACCCGGAAGCTGTATTGTTCACTGAGGCTTAGGTCACAGTGTCTGATCAAGATGGCGTCCAGCAGAAACATGTCTGCTAGCAGAGTGTCTTTGTTGTGTAGAGAAAGTGTGTGTGAGCTCCAGCAGTCCTGATCCATCAGAGCCTCTGTATGTCCGGATAAACCTGTCTGAATGGACTTTGTGCTCTTCACCTTTTGTTGTGAATGTTTTACCTCTGACTCATCTCCCGGTAGCCTACAGAGCTACTGAAGTTAGCTTAGCATGCTAGCTGGTTAGCAACACAGCGCTAGTCAGAGTGGCTGTTTGATGGAGAGCAAACAGTGTTTCTGACGGAGTCTGAGTGGAGAAAAAGTTTCTGTCGTCGTGTGAAAATGAGTAAAGTCCAAATGCTGAGAGCGTTGGTGAAGCAGCGACTAACTGCGGCTGCTGAAGAGATATTTGGGCTGTTTGAAAGAACGATAGCAGAGTACGAGGAGGAACTTTCTCGATCCAAAGAGGAGAACGAGCGACAACGGAAACTACTGGACGCTGTTTTCAGCCCTCAGCTTCGGCTCCACAGAGCAGGTTGGTTCTCTTCACTTCTTCTGTTTTCACTTTAAACTGCTGGAAACCAGAAAAAAAGACTTGTAGTATCTTCACAGTGTAGTTTTAGTACTTGTACTGTAACACAAGACGTCACATTGTTGAGTTGTTTCTGTTCTGATCAGCAGCTTGAGTCTCTCCATCTTTATAAATGTTCTGAATACTACGTTACCCATGAGCCTCAGCTGCCGTTTTATTTATTTATTTGAAAAATAAATGTATTTATTTATTCTGTCGATACTTTTTATTTATTATTTATTCATTTATTTTACAGAACTGTTTTACTTATTTATTTTATTGCCAATTTCCTTTATTGCACCTTCTCTTTTACTTTTTTCTGTATTCATCTGTACTGTTGTTGCTGCTGCTATGACCCCGAATTTCCCTCCGGGGATTAATAAAGGTTCATCTTATCTTATCTTATCTTATCTTATCTTATCTTATTTTATCTGATCAACAGAGACATATACAGAAGTAGAGGTAATACAAAGAACCAGTACAAGACAAAAAACCTTCAGCACTACGCCATTAATTTAAATTTAATTAATTTATTATTAGGGGCTGCATGGTGGTGTAGTGGTTAGCGCTGTTGCCTCACAGCAAGAGGGTCGCAGGTTCGATTCCGACTTGGGACTCTTCTGTGTAGAGTTTGCATATTCTCCTCGTGTAAGCGTGGGTTTTCTCCGGGTACTCAGGCTTCCTCCCACAGTCCAAAGACATGCTGTTTAGGTTAATTGATTAATCTAAATGTCCCGTAGGTGTGGATGTGATTGTGAATGGTTGTCTGTCTCTATGTGCCCTGCGATGGACTGGAGACCTGTCCAGGTGAACCCGCCTTCACCCAATGCCTGCTGGGATCGGCTCCAGCCCCCCCCGCGACCCCTAACGGGATAAGTGGTTGACGATGGATGGATGGCTAATTTATTATTATTGTTATCGCTATTGTTGTTATTTAGATATTTTTATATTTTATTTTTACCATTATAAAAAAACAACAACTTGAGACTAGAGGAGTTCATTGTCAGTAAAGTACTGAAAGACTTTGCAGCTTTTTGTTTTTTGACATTTTCCAGTAGAAGAAAACAAGAAACGGACTAAATCAGGGTTTGGAGTCAGACCGTTTTGATTTGTGGATGTAAAATTTACCAACAATAATCAGAAGCTGAGTACTTTCAGTAATGTTTATTATTCAAGTTTATTAAGGTGCAAAGTGTTGTTTGTTTCAGAGCATGGTTAGCCCCTCAAAAATATGAATAATTTTGGAGTAGAATAATAAATATAGTGATTTCAACAGGGCCTCATTGACCTCTGGTTGGTGCTCAGGCCCTAAACTCAATAAGAAATCAATCAAAAATGATTGTCTTTGAATTAGACCCTTTTCCTTTAATTAAGGAGATCCAAGAGGTCAGTTCCTGTCTTGGTGTGGGTATAGGGTAACTACACCACATAATACTTAAAGCTCCAGTTCCTCAGCTCTTAATACTACTCAGTAGTGCTAAAAGTGTGTTCAGGTTCTTATCTGGCATCCAATAAATTTAGCTGTCAGATGTCTTCTATGGCAGGTCCCACGGTTGGCCACTCTGCTTCCACCACCGTCCACAGTCTCTCAGGGCTAGGCTCGCCATCACAGGATCATCCAGATTCTATTGTTGTTTAATGGAAAGGAAGAAAAAAACAACCTACACAAATAGTGCAGGATCATGAGTCAATTTGCTCCTCTATTCAGTCCAGTTTCTTATGTGACATCTCATTCACTTCTGTTCTCCCACAATATTACATCATGTATATCCAGTAACTAAGGATATACTTCAAAACAACCAAATGAGCAGGAATTTTAACTTTCAATATTTATTTATTTTTTTATTTTAACATTTAACACAGTTTCATATATATATATATATATATATATATATATATATATATATATATATATATATATATATATATATATAAAGATAAAGATAAATGGGTGCTGTAGACAGAGGAAAAAAGGTTCATGTTGATTGATAGATAATGTCAATCTGTCATTATACCTCGAATAATTCCAGATCAGCTCATGGTGCCTTCAGTCATTCTGGTGCTACTCTGGAGTTCTCTGCCACATGACCTAAGGTGGGCTACAACAGTGACTCCTTTTCAAAGCAGACTAAAAACATCACTTTTATTATCAACCCTGACAATAATAATACATTCTGTTTTTATATTATATGTTTGAATATATGTCAGACCTTCTTATCTGATATGTTCTTATTTTAAATGTTTTTGTCATGCATCTTTTTGTTATTATTTTGAAGTGCATTAATCTACGCCTGTCATATGAAATGTGCTATATAACAACAACTTGATTGATTGATTCACCATGTCCATATATTGTCTGGACTGGTCCCCACAGAAGTTGATGCTGAAAAGCGTAACTTTCATTTCATGGATGTTCACATGTTTGCATGTTTACACCAGATAGGGTAATCTTTTCCCAGCTGCAGTTTCTAAACACTGTTGCCAGGGACAAAGTCAGAGAACACAACCCTGGAGTTAAGAAGGTTTTGAGCTATGATATGAAGGAACAACATTTCTGTGTGTTTGCTGTTTTCCTGCAGACGTCCAGCAGCTGTTGGTGGTTAAAGAAGAGGTTCCCCCTGAGCAGCAGGAGTGGAGCTCCAGTCTGGACCAGGAGGACCCAGAGCCCCCACACATTAAAGAGGACCAGGAGGAACTCTGGACCAGTCAGGAGGGAGAGCAGCTTCAAGGGCTGGAGGAGGCTGATATCATCAAGTTCACATTCACTCCTGTCCCTGTGAAGAGTGAAGATGATGATGAGAAACCTCAGTCCTCACAGCTTCATCAGAGACAAACTGAACAGATGGAAACCGGAGACTCTTCTGAACCTGAGACTGATGACAGTGATGACTGGAAGGAGACCAGAGAACCTCAGTCAGGTTTAAACTCTCTGGATAATGATGATGAAGTTTCTGTCAGAGATTCCAGATGTAGTGCTGGTGAGAAACCATTTAGCTGCTCTGTGTGCAATAAAAGATTTGACATCAAGGGAAATCTGAAGAGACACATGAGATTTCATAAAGGAGAGAAACCTTTCAAGTGTTCACTTTGTAAGAAAACTTTTACACAGCGTGGAGATTTACAGATACACATGAGAATCCACACAGGAGAGAAACCTTTCAGCTGCTCAGTTTGTAAGAAATCTTTTACACAGAGTGGACATTTACAGAATCACATGAGATCTCACACAGGAGAGAAACCTTTCAGCTGCTCAGTTTGTAACAAATCATTTACACAGAGTGGAAATTTACAGAAACACATGAGATCTCACACAGAAGAGAAACCCTTCAGTTGCTCAGTGTGTAAGAAACATTTTACAGACCGTGGGAATTTACAGAAACACACGAGAGTCCATACAGGAGAGAAACCTTTCAGCTGCTCAGTTTGTAAGAAAATGTTTACACAGAGTGGAGATTTAAAGGTGCATATGAGAATTCACACAGGAGAGAAACCATTCAGTTGCTCAGTTTGTGATAAAGCTTTCATTCAAAGTGGACATCTGAAGACACACATGCGATCTCATACAGGAAAGAAACCTCTCAGAGCCTCCAGCCAGAAGCTCAATTGAACAGATGGAAATAGAAGCTGATGGACCAGAACCAGCCAGGAACTCAGATCCAGATAGATATTTACAACCTGATTTCGCGGATGTAACTGGAGACTAGAAGGAGACCAGAGAACCTCAGTCAGGTTTAAATTCTGAATGAAGTCCCTGTACATCGTATGTGTAGGGATAGTTATCATTTGGATTTTAATAGGTCTAATAATCTTACCAGTACTGATTATAGATCAAGAACTTTGTTGTTATTGTTTTTTTAAGAGAAAAAAATTAAACATTAAAGAACAGAATTAATATTGATATATTTTCTTATATACTAAATATAAATATCAACATAAATGAAAATAAACTGCAATAGCAGAAGTTTTGTTTTGAACACATAAAGACTGATGGAAATGTAAAAATCCAAATGAAATAAACTAATTTCTACAAAGAGAAATACATCGGTATAGAAACACAGTTCTTTTGGAGACAGATAAACATGTTTTCCTTCTATGACAGAAGTCAGGACCTCTCCTGGTTTATAGCGTTCCCTACAGTCAAAAAGACTCTCTGGCTCGGGGTGGAGGAGGCTTGAGGTCAGAGGTAGCTAGTTGAAATGTTGGTGAGGAGGAACAGACTGTCTCTCTCCTCCCACCATCACATCACAGGATCTTCAGTCTTGGGGTGGGAGCTCCACAAACAACAACTTGGCCTTGTGTTGACAAATGGTTTGAAGCTTTTTGTTTCCAAGTTAAAGAATTAATCTTTAAACTAAATGAATGTCATTCTTTAAGATCTCTTTAAATCGTTTATCTTCCTGCATGTGTTTTTCTGAGGATTTCTGTAATTTCAATAACACTTCCGGACTTTTATTTTGAAGCTCAGCAACTATCATGTGACCCGGAAGCTGTATTGTTCACTGAGGCTTACGTCACATTATCTGATCAAGATGGCGTCCAGCAGAAACATGTCTGCTAGCAGAGTCTCTTTGTTGTGTAGAGAAAGTGTGTGTGAGCTCCAGCAGTCCTGATCCATCAGAGCCTCTGTATGTCCGGATAAACCTGTCTGAATGGACTTTGTGCTCTTCACCTTTTGTTGTGAATGTTTTACCTCTGACTCATCTCCCGGTAGCCTACAGAGCTACTGAAGTTAGCTTAGCATGCTAGCTGGTTAGCAACACAGCGCTAGTCAGAGTGGCTGTTTGATGGAGAGCAAACAGTGTTTCTGACGGAGTCTGAGTGGAGAAAAAGTTTCTGTCGTCGTGTGAAAATGAGTAAAGTCCAAATGCTGAGAGCGTTGGTGAAGCAGCGACTAACTGCGGCTGCTGAAGAGATATTTGGGCTGTTTGAAAGAACGATAGCAGAGTACGAGGAGGAACTTTCTCGATCCAAAGAGGAGAACGAGCGACAACGGAAACTACTGGACGCTGTTTTCAGCCCTCAGCTTCGGCTCCACAGAGCAGGTTGGTTCTCTTCACTTCTTCTGTTTTCACTTTAAACTGCTGGAAACCAGAAAAAAAGACTTGTAGTATCTTCACAGTGTAGTTTTAGAAAAATCTTCATCTATATAGAGGAAAAGCACAAAATCAGAATCGATATAATAATATCACTCCATAGGAAACACATAGTCTTGATTGCCTTGTTATTCATATTCTTAATGTTTCTTATTGTGGTGCCATACTGTCTCAGTTCTTGATTAAAATGTTCAACTTTAGCTTTGAAGTCTGACTATCTCTTCTTGTGAATGTGTAATTTTCCCCAAAACTGAATTAATTGTACAATGAACCAAATATTTGTTTCCTTCCTTTTACCTACATTTTGCAGTCAAGTGTGCTGGTCTGGTTATTCTGACCCGCTGACCTCTGCACAGCGGATATATGAACTAGAGGATCAAAATTCAAGGGACAGTGTTATCAAAGAGGGTGACAAGAGGAGATTTTACGCATCATATCTTTCGTGTACAACTAGGGGTGGGACTTTCATAAAGTTCAGGGTTCGGTTCGTTCATGGTTTGGGGTCACGGTTTTTGGTTCGGTTTGGTACATTTATGGTCCAGCAGGAGGCCAATTTTCAACTTCAATTTAAACATGCTTTTCATTTATTTGGCAAAATAAGTCAACAGCTGTTTGTCTTCACAACAGCAGACTAAGATCAGGAACAAAACTCTTCTTTATTGTCACATCTGATGGCTGGACTTCTGATCTAAAAGAAAAAAGAATAGCAAATCTGATAGATTAATAAAATAAATCAGATTCCTGAGTGAAGTTTATAAAGACTGAAGAACACAAACATCAGTCAGTATCAGTCCTTCCTCCTGTCCTCTGTCCTCCTCTCTCTGCTGATGTGAACCACTACAGGTAGAGAAGGTAGGTAGAGCAGAAATAAAAAGCTAACATAAGGCTAGAAACATACTACACCATGGTCACATAAGTGTGAGTATTGTCTTAGATCCAGTGATATACCCCGGTTGTGATATAACAACCAGCTCTCTGTTTAATAGATTTGATTTTCAGTCCTACAGGAGTTACTCAGATAGGATTTACTGAAAATTGTTTAAGCCGGTGACGAGGAGACTCGCCTAACATCTAACTGCCTTCTTCTGGACATCTACCCTGCTTGCTCCGATGCAGCACCAGATTTAGTAGCCCGGGATCTGATACCATCACCGGCCACAGCTGTTAACAGCAGCTCTCCTCTCAGCGATCTATGGCTCTTGGTACTGTGTTAGGAAAAGTTTTAAAGACTAGGAAAATAAGTCTTAATGATCTGTTAATTTTGTGGGCTAGCAGAACTATAGGAGCCATAAAGATGTTGACACACTGTACCTTTAAGACCACAGTCCTTAAGAAGGGGAAAAAATTCAATGTCCAAAAATTTGACTTTAATTGCAGTTGGTAGTTTTATTGCAGAATTAAGCAGGGCAAAGCATACAACTCAAAAATGATTAAAAATTCAATTTTTAGAATTGAAGATTTGGTAAAAATGGTGACTTGCTGTCATTGAGAAAAATATTTGAAAACCTGATGAAAATGAGTGGCTGAACAGAGTCTTTTAGGGTGAGACAAAGAGGAAATGTAGCTGGTCTTGCTACACTTCATTTGCTGCTGGAAAAGAGGAACTATGTCCCATAGTCCGACAACCAGAGTGCAGAAACCTTGATAATCAAATATAATCCCACAGCTGGTTTCCAGCTGTAGAATTTATCAGTTTCAACTTGCTAACTCACACTCTCCGTCTCAAAAGTTTTTCAAGGATTTATCCTCTGACATGGTCAATTCAGCAGTATATGATCAAACTTGCTCGAAGTCCATCCAACGGAAGATTAACAGAATACTGTGCGTTCTGTTCTTTTACTGATGTTGATGCTGTCAACACTTTCTAGAACTTTCTGTGCACGGTTGTGTGTGCTACAACACTTTTTGCCACTTGGTGTGTCCCCTTACACTTCCTCTTTTTGACTTCCTCTTTGGAATTTTTCTAGATGAGGTAATGTTCTGTTCAGCACATACACAACTTGGTCATAGGTCATTATTAAACTGAGTGATTCATTAATCAACTTCTTTCTTACTTACAATTTTCTATTACAGATTTATATATCAATGGAATATGATCATGTCATAAATCAATACAATCATGTTTTCAATTTTACTTGATTTTTGGTTGAATAATCAGTGTTACATGATCACATTCTGTGTGGCAGGAAATTACCTCACTCTGCCAGTTTCTGGTCGAGTGTCCCTTTGGTCGCTTGATGTAAAGTCCTAAGAGTTTCTGATGTTTTCAGCGTGATCAGGCCATAATGCTCACTTCAGCAGTGGGGGATTCTCAGCTCATTTGACAGTATTATGATTTTGAACCAGCATGACGATGAGTGATTATCCTCTTGTTAGCTTCAAAAAGCTATGAGGAAGTAGCATGTCTCAGTTTCTGCATGTGACAGTACATACTTTGTTCGGGCAACTGTAGTATGTCTTCACTTCCTGTTCCCTCGTCTGGAAGCTAATGGGTTTTTAGTTAGATGCCTGAAATAAGGTCTGTGGTTACACAAACTGAAAAGATTTTAATGTTTTCCTCTACGATATGAAATATGTCAGTAAATCTCCCACTGGTGAATTTTGAAGCTTGTTGAAGCTAACAAGTGGCTAATCACTCATCTTCATGCTTACCTTATTTCAGGCATCTAACTAAAAACCCATTCGCTTCCAGACGAGGGAACAGGAAGTGAAGACATGCTGACTAGTTTCTGGGAAGGACTCATTTCTGCCGTTCCAAATCACATACTTTTTTTCTTTTTACTTTTAAAACACATTACAGCTTCCTGAATAAAGTACGCACTGTTGCATGCAGAAACTGAGACATGCTGCGTCCTCATAGCTTTTTGAAGCTTTTCCTAACCAGGCCCCCTCCTACCTCACCAACCTGCTTCACCACCATACTCCTTCCCTCTCCCTTCGCTTCTCTGAAGCCAACCTCCTGTCCCCACCACTCCGAACCAAGCACTGGACCTGGGGCGACACCGCATTCACTATAGCTGCCCCCTCCATCTGGAACTCACTTCCTCAACACATCGGTGACTGCACCAACCTGTCCACATTCAAAACACAAATCAAATATATTGTCTGGTCTGGTCCCCACAGAAGTTGATGCTGAAAAGCGTAACTTTCATTTCATGGATGTTCACATATTTGCATGTTTACACCAGATAGGGTAATCTTTTCCCAGCTGCAGTTTCTAAACACTGTTGCCAGGGACAAAGTCAGAGAACACAACCCTGGAGTTAAGAAGGTTTTGAGCCATGATGTGAAGGAACAACATTTCTGTGTGTTTGCTGTTTTCCTGCAGACGTCCAGCAGCAGTTGGTGGTTAAAGAAGAGGTTCCCACTGAGCAGCAGGAGTGGAGCTCCAGTCTGGACCAGGAGGACCCAGAGCCCCCACACATTAAAGAGGAACAGGAGGAGCTCTGGACCAGTCAGGAGGGAGAGCAGCTTCAAGGGCTGGAGGAGGCTGATATCACCAAGTTCACATTCACTCCTGTCCCTGTGAAGAATGAAGATGATGAAGAGAAACCTCAGTCCTCACAGCTTCATCAAAGACAAACTGAACAGATGGAAACCAGAGACTCTTCTGAACCTGAGACTGATGACAGTGATGACTGGAAGGAGACCAGAGAACCTCAGTCAGGTTTAAACTCTCTGGATAATGACGATGAAGTTTCTGTCAGTGATTCCAGATGTAGTGCTGGTGAGAAACCATTTAGCTGCTCTGTGTGCGATAAAAGGTTTGACCTCAAGAGAAATCTGAAGAGACACATGAAATTTCATGTGGAAGAGAAACCTTTCAGGTGTTCACTTTGTAAGAAAACTTTTACACAGAGTGGATATTTACAGACACACATGAGAATCCACACAGGAGAGAAACCTTTCAGTTGCTCAGTCTGTAAGAAATCTTTTACACAGAGTGGACATTTACAGAAGCACATGAGATCTCACACAGGAGAGAAACCTTTCAGTTGCTCAGTCTGTCAGAAATCTTTTATACAGAGTGCACATTTACAGATACACATGAGAGTCCATACAGGAGAGAAACCTTTCAGTTGCTCAGTTTGTAAGAAATCTTTTATACAGGGTGTACATTTACAGAATCACATGAAATCTCACACAGGAGAGAAACTTTTCAGTTGCTCAGTTTGTAAGAAATCTTTTATACAGAATGGAAATTTTCAAAATCACATGAGATCTCATACAGGAGAGAAACCCTTCAGTTGCTCAGTTTGTAAGAAATCATTTACAGAAAAAGGAATTTTACAGAAACACGTGAGAATCCACACAGGAGAGAAACCTTTCAGCTGCTCAGTCTGTAAGAAATCATTTACACAAAGAGGAAATTTACATAAACACATGAGATCTCACACAGGAGAGAAACCCTTCAGTTGCTCAGTTTGTATGAAATCATTTACACGTAGAGGACATTTACAGAAACACATGAGATTTCACACAGAAGAGAAGCCAGCCAGCAGCTCAACTGAACAGATGGAAACAGAAGCTGATGGAGAGGACTGTGGACGACCAGAACCAGCCAGGAACTCAGATCCAGATAGATATTTATAATCTGATACTGATGACGAGACTGGAGGGAGGCCAGAGAACCAGAGTTACTTAATTGTGCTGTAAATAAATGAACATCACTGGGTATCAGCTGCAACAGCAGAAATGTTGATTTGAATAAATATATACTGACGGAAATCTAAAAAAACAAAAAAAAAAAAACTATTTTCTGCAACAGCAAATAAGAAGAAGAAGAAGATCAACCTTTATTAGTCCCGCCAGGGGAAATTCAATATCAATCAATCAATCAAATACATTGGTATAGATACACAGATCTTAGAAGTTCTCCTGGAGAAAGATAAACATGTTTTACTACCTACCTGGCAGGGGAGATACCATGATCAAGAAGGTGGTTCACCCAGGGCGAGGCTCATCCATTGCACTCCGGTTGTGCTGACCCTTGCGAATTCGCCAAATGAGGGAATCTCGACTGCATAATTTCTGCTAGTGGGGGACTGCGTTCGTGCTCTCCCCTGATTTTTTCTGGGGGTGGCAGTAGCTCAGTCCGTAAGGACTTGGGTTAGGAGGTCACCGGTTCAGGTCCCCCATGGACCAAGACCAACTGGTTGCTGTAGAGGTGCCAGTTTACCTCTTGGGCACTGCCGAGGTGCCCCTGAGCAAGGCACCAAACCCCCAACTGCTCTGGGCTTGTCTGACATCTCTCCATTGACGCATGTATATGTACTGTGTGAAATTAACAACAGAGTGTAAAACTGAATTTCCCTACGGGGATTAATAAAGGTTCATCTTATCTTATCTTATCTTATGTTTTCCTTCTATGACAGAAGTCAGGACCTCTTCTGGTTTATAGCGTTCCCTACAGTCAAAAATAGTCTCTGGCTCGGGGTGGAGGAGGCTTGAGGTCAGAGGTAGCTAGTTGAAATGTTGGTGAGGAGGAACAGGGTGTCTCTCTCCTCCCACCATCACATCACAGGATCTTCAGTCTTGGGGTGGGAGCTCCACAAACAACAACTTGGCCTTGTGTTGACAAATGGTTTGAAGCTTTTTGTTTCCAAGTGAAAGAATTAACATTTAAACTCAATGAATGTCATTCTTTAAGATCTCTTTAAATCGTTTATCTTCCTGCATGTGTTTCCTTCCTGAGGATTTCTGTAATTTCAATAACACTTCCGGACTTTTATTTTGAAGCTCAGCAACTATCATGTGACCCGGAAGCTGTATCGTTCACTGAGGCTTACGTCACATTATCTGATCAAGATGGCGTCCAGCAGAAACATGTCTGCTAGCAGAGTCTCTTTGTTGTGTAGAGAAAGTGTGTGTGAGCTCCAGCAGTCCTGATCCATCAGAGCCTCTGTATGTCCGGATAAACCTGTCTGAATGGACTTTGTGCTCTTCACCTTTTGTTGTGAATGTTTTACCTCTGACTCATCTCCCGGTAGCCTACAGAGCTACTGAAGTTAGCTTAGCATGCTAGCTGGTTAGCAACACAGCGCTAGTCAGAGTGGCTGTTTGATGGAGAGCAAACAGTGTTTCTGACGGAGTCTGAGTGGAGAAAAAGTTTCTGTCGTCGTGTGAAAATGAGTAAAGTCCAAATGCTGAGAGCGTTGGTGAAGCAGCGACTAACTGCGGCTGCTGAAGAGATATTTGGGCTGTTTGAAAGAACGATAGCAGAGTACGAGGAGGAACTTTCTCGATCCAAAGAGGAGAACGAGCGACAACGGAAACTACTGGACGCTGTTTTCAGGGACAAATCTAAGTCCAGTTGCCTTCGATTCAGTTGTTGCCAGAATGAATATGACCTGGATGAATGAGAACTTTCACAGACTTACTGTCCAAAAGGTTTCAGCTGTGAAATTGAAATGTTTGAAATGTGTTTGTTCTCCACGGTTTGGCTGATTCACACACCTGCATGAATACACTCCACTCAACACAGGTGTTTTATGACTCCACCATATAATACCTGAAGGGTTACTCAGCCAGATGAATATCCAGGAGGTAACCTTCCCTCCATTACAGGTGGTCCTTGAAGCCAGATCCAGTAATTACTGAAGATAATGGAACCTGAGGATACTGATGTTGGAGCCCATCCACAAGTGGTACACCAGAGACCTCCAAGGGAGGTTAGACCTCCACCACACCTGTCTGATTATGCTGTTGACTACCTCCTCATGGCCGAGCCGCACCAAACACACCTGTCCCAAGAAGATGGTAAGTCAAGCAAGAAAACTTGGTGAGCTGGCAAACTTTTTTTTTTGACATTTAGACAACCTCTTACATGATCCAACAGTTGTCACATGTCCAACTGATCAACTTTATCAGCCATACTATATGTAATAAATCTTTACTGGGTTGATGGAGTGAGAGAAATATACATTTCAGTCTTCAGAAGTTCCTAATCCCTTTTTTAAATATAGCCTATATTATGATATTAGACAGCACAATGTTGTGTAATATAAGATAAATGGGTGCTGTAGACAGAGGAAAAAAGGTTCATGTTGATTGATAGATAATGTCAATCTGTCATTATACCTCGAATAATTCCAGATCAGCTCATGGTGCCTTCAGTCATTCTGGTGCTACTCTGGAGTTCTCTGCCACATGACCTAAGGTGGGCTACAACAGTGACTCCTTTTCAAAGCAGACTAAAAACATCACTTTTATCACCAACCTGACAATAATAATACATTCTGTTTTTATATTATATGTTTGTATATATGTCAGACCTTCTTATCTGATATGTTCTTATTTTAAATGTTTTTGTCATGCATCTTTTTGTTATTATTTTGAAGTGCATTAATCTACGCCTGTCATATGAAATGTGCTATATAACAACAACTTGATTGATTAATTCACCATGTCCATATATTGTCTGGACTGGTCACCACAGAAGTTGATGCTGGAAAGCGTAACTTTCATTTCATGGACGTGCACATGTTTGCATGTTAACACCAGATAGGGTAATCTTTTCCCAGCTGCAGTTTCTAAACACTGTTGCCAGGGACAAAGTCAGAGAACACAACCCTGGAGTTAAGAAGGTTTTGAGCTATGATATGAAGGAACAACATTTCTGTGTGTTTGCTGTTTTCCTGCAGACGTCCAGCAGCTGTTGGTGGTTAAAGAAGAGGTTCCCCCTGAGCAGCAGGAGTGGAGCTCCAGTCTGGACCAGGAGGACCCAGAGCCCCCACACATTAAAGAGGAACAGGAGGAACTCTGGACCAGTCAGGAGGGAGAGCAGCTTCAACTGGAGGAGGCTGATATCATCAAGTTCACATTCACTCCTGTCCCTGTGAAGAGTGAAGATGATGAAGAGAAACCTCAGTCCTCACAGCTTCATCGAAGACAAACTGAACAGATGAGAACCGGAGACTCTTCTGAACCTGAGACTGATGACAGTGATGACTGGAAGGAGACCAGAGAACCTCAGTCAGGTTTAAACTCTCTGGATAATGATGATGAAGTTTCTGTCAGAGATTCCAGATGTAGTGCTGGTGAGAAACCATTTAGCTGCTCTGTGTGTGATAAAAGATTTGACCTCAAGGGAAATCTGAAGAGACACATGATATGTCATACAAGAGAGAAACCTTTCAGTTGCTCAGTCTGTAATAAATCTTTCATGCAGAGTGGACATTTACAGAAGCACATGAGAGTTCATACAGGAGAGAAACCTTTCAGCTGCTCAGTTTGTAAGAAACTTTTTACACAGAGTGGGAATTTACTGAATCACATGAGATCTCACACAGGAGAGAAACCTTTCAGTTGCTCAGTTTGCAAGAAATCATTTACACAGAGAGGAAATTTACAGAAACACATGAGATCTCACACAGGAGAGAAACCTTTCAGTTGCTCAGTTTGCAAGAAATCATTTACACAGAGAGGAAATTTACAGAAACACATGCGATGTCACACAGGAGAGAAACCTTTCAGTTGCTCAGTTTGTAAGAAACATTTTACAGACAGTGGGAATTTACAGAAACACACGAGAGTCCATACAGGAGAGAAACCTTTCAGCTGCTCAGTTTGTAAAAAAATGTTTACACAGAGTGGAGATTTACACATGCACATGAGAATCCACTTAGGAGAGAAACCATTCAGTTGCTCAGTTTGTGATAAAGCTTTCATTCAAAGTGGACATCTGAAGCGACACATGAGATCTCATACAGGAAGGAAACCTCAGATGGAAATAGAAGCTGATGGACAGGACTGTGGAGGACCAGAACCAGCCAGGAACTCACATCAAGATAGATATTTATAAGCTGAAATTGATGATGAAAAGGAAGTTGAAGGAGACCAGAGAACCTCAGTCCAGTTTAAACTGAATGAAGTCCCTGCACATACGCTGCTCTGAGTGTGATAGTTTTCATTTAGATCTCAATAGGTCTAATAAGTTACCGATACTGTTTTTCGATCCAGAACTTTAACAGTGCTGTTTGTTTTGTTTTTGAAAGAGAAAAATTTCAATGAATCAAGAACAAAATTAATATTGATTCATTTTCTTTAATGTACTGAATCGAAATATTAACATAATTGAGTTTCAACTGCAACAGCAGAAATTTTGTTTTGATCACATAAAGACGGATGGAAATGTAAAAATCCAAATAAAAAAAACAAACAATTTTCTGCAACAGAAAATACATTGGTATAGAAACACAGATCTTAGCAGTTCTCCTGGAGAAAGATAAACATGTTTTCCTTCTTTGGCAGAAAGAAAAGAAAAGAAAGAAAGATGTTCCTTTATTAGTCCCACAGTGGGGAAATTCAGTTTTACACTCTGTTGTTCACACAGTACATATACATGTCAATGGAGAGATGTCAGAGTGATGGGGCTGCTCCTGACAAGCGCCCAGAGCAGTTGGGGGTTCGGTGCCTTGCTCAGGGGCACCTCGGCAGTGCCCAAGAGGTAAACTGGCACCTCTCCAGCAACCAGTTGGTCTTGGTCCATGGGGGTCTTGAACCTGTGTCCCACGTCCGCGTCCTAACCCAAGTCCTTACAGACTGAGCTACTGCCACCCCCAGACAGAAGTCGGGGGCCTCTCCTGGTTTATAGCGTTCCCTACAGTCAAAAAGACTCTCTGGCTCGGGGTGGAGGAGGCTTGAGGTCAGAGGTAGCTAGTTGAAATGGTGGTGAGGAGGAGCAGAGTGGCTCTCTCCTCCCACCATCACATCAGCAGCTAAAACGTGCCCCGGAAGTAGTATTCTTCACTGAGGCTGCCGTCACTCTGTTCAAGATGGCGTCCAGCAGAAACATGTCTGCTAGCAGAGTCTCTTTGTTGTGTAGAGAAAGTGTGTGTGAGCTCCAGCAGTCCTGATCCATCAGAGCCTCTGTATGTCCGGATAAACCTGTCTGAATGGACTTTGTGCTCTTCACCTTTTGTTGTGAATGTTTTACCTCTGACTCATCTCCCGGTAGCCTACAGAGCTACTGAAGTTAGCTTAGCATGCTAGCTGGTTAGCAACACAGCGCTAGTCAGAGTGGCTGTTTGATGGAGAGCAAACAGTGTTTCTGACGGAGTCTGAGTGGAGAAAAAGTTTCTGTCGTCGTGTGAAAATGAGTAAAGTCCAAATGCTGAGAGCGTTGGTGAAGCAGCGACTAACTGCGGCTGCTGAAGAGATATTTGGGCTGTTTGAAAGAACGATAGCAGAGTACGAGGAGGAACTTTCTCGATCCAAAGAGGAGAACGAGCGACAACGGAAACTACTGGACGCTGTTTTCAGCCCTCAGCTTCGGCTCCACAGAGCAGGTTGGTTCTCTTCACTTCTGTTATCACTGATCACACTAGGGCTGCATAATTAATCAAAATTAATCACAGTGTTGACTTCTCATAATTAAATTATCAGGATCTCCTGCAATGATCTCGTTAAAAATCATGTTCTGCTCATAGAAAACTGCTGCAGATCAAATCAACAGCCACCAGCCGGTGATCCAGATGTTTTGACTTCACTTTTGGGTATAAATATTATCTATCCAACCACTGTGATTATATGCAGAGCATCAAATTGTTTATCTACACTGAACAAAAATATGAGCACTTTTGTTTTTGCACCCATATTTGAATGGGTGAAGTCAAAGATCTAAGACTTTCTATGTACACAAAAGGCCTATTTCTCTCAAATGTTATCCACGAGAGGTGGGACGGTTCATAAGAGTCACGGTTCGGTTTGGTTCGTTTGGGGTCACGGTTTTCGGCTCGGTTCGGTACACTTATGGTCCAGCAGGCCAGTTTCCAACTTCAGTTTAAACATGCTTTTGTTTGTCAGAATAAGTCAACAACTGTTTGTCTTTACAACAGCAGAAACAACAGAACATGAGGAGCAAAACACTTCTTCATTGTCACATCTGATGACTGGACTTCTGATCTAAACGTTTTTAAAGTCAGAACCAGATTATTAATTGAATATTTAAATCCAACAAGGACACATGTTGTTTCTAGAGACGCAACAGTAATGTTGACAACAGCAAAGTCACCATAGAAACTCATTAATATCTGACTGGAAACAATCTGATATATTAATAAAATCAATCATATTCCTGAGTGAAGTTTATAAAGACTGAAGAACACAAACATCAGTCAGTATCAGTCTTTCCTCCTGTCCTCCTGTCCTCTGTCCTCCTCCATCTGCTGATGTGAACCACTATAGGTCCCAGCTGATGAGTTTTCTACTAAGATACATGACAAACTAACCTAACAGTCAGACTACAGAGCCTACTGCCAGCTTTATTTTACGAGTGAGATACATGACAAACTAACCTAAACAGACTACAGAGCCTACTGCCAGCTTTAGTTTACTACTGAGATACATGACAAACTAACCTAAACAATCAGACTACAGAGCCTACTGCCAGCTTTAGTTTACTACTGAGATACATGACAAACTAACCTAAACAATCAGACTACAGAGCCTACTGCCAGCTTTAGTTTACTACTGAGATACATGACAAACTAACCTTAACAGTCAGACTACAGAGTCTACTGCCAGCTTTAGTTTACTACTGAGATACATGACAAACTAACCTAACAGTCAGACTACAGAGCCTACTGCCAGCTTTAGTTTACTACTGAGATACATGACAAACTAACCTAAACAGTCAGACTACAGAGCCTACTGCCAGCTTTATTTTGCTCTACCTATGGCTCCAGCAGACCCGTCACACAGACAACCCCCCTCTGCTCCACTACACAACTCTACTCCCCCACCCCCCTCCTCTGCCTCTGACACACAGCCCCCCTGCTCCAGTTTGTCCTTCACAACACTTCAGGTGAAGAACCAGTTCATGAAGATGAACGTGAGGAAGGCTACGGGTCCAGATGGCATCAGCTCCAGGCTCCTGAAGTCCTGCGCAGATCAGCTGTGTGGGACTTTTGGACGTCTATTCAACCTGAGCCTGAAGCTGAGGAAGGTACCACAACTGTGGAAGACATCCTGCGTGGTACCTGTGCCCAAGACCCCACACCCCAAGGACCCCAGCAGCTTCAGGCCGGTGGCATTAACATCCCACCTGATGAAGGCCCTGGAGCGCCTGGTCCTCCAACATCTCCGCCCTGTGGTGAGTCCATCCATGGACCCACTACAGTTTGCCTATCAACCTGGCATTGGGGTGGATGATGCCGTCATCTTCCTTGTGGACCGAGCTCTGTCTCACCTGGAGAAGCCTGGGAGCACTGTGAGGATCATGTTCTTTGATTTCTCCAGTGCTTTCAACACCATCCAGCCGACACTTCTGGGGGACAAACTGGAGACTGCAGGGGTAGATCAACATCTTACATCCTGGATACTGGACTACCTCACAAACCGCCCACAGTTTGTGAGGACACAGGACTTCATTTCAGACACGGTGGTCTGCAGTGTGGGGGCCCCGCAGGGAACGGTTCTGGCTCCGTTCCTCTTCACGCTCTACACTGCAGACTTCACTTACAACTCACCAACCTGTCACCTGCAGAAGTTCTCTGACGACTCTGCTATCGTCGGCCTCATCACTGATGGGGACGACGCGGAGTACAGAGAACTTTCCCAGGACTTCGTGGACTGGTGCCTGCGGAACCACCTCCAGATCAACGCGGGGAAAACTAAAGAGCTGGTGGTGGATTTCCGCAGGCAAACTCATCCCCCTCCAACTCCGGTGAACATCCAGGGATCAGACATTGAGATGGTGACATCTTATAAATACCTGGGTGTTCACCTGAACAATAAACTGGACTGGACAACAAACTCCTCTGCACTCCATAAGAAAGGCCAGAGCAGGCTGTATCTGCTCAGGAGACTGAGGTCTTTTGGAGTGCAGGGGACACTATTGAAAACATTTTATGACACTGTTGTGGCATCAGCCATATTTTATGGAGTGGTTTGCTGGGGCAGTAGCATCACAGCTGCAGACAGGAAGAGGCTGGATAAGATTATCAAAAGGGCCAGCTCTGTCCTGGGATGCTCTCTGGACACAGTGCAGGTGGTGGGAGAGAGGAGGATGATGGCTAAGCTGTCATCCATGATGGAGAAGGACTCCCACCCCATGAGAGACACCATCAGAGCTCTGGAGAGCTCCTTCAGTGACAGGCTGCTACACCCTAAGTGTACGAAGGAGCGTTACAGAAGGTCCTTCCTGCCTGCAGCTGTTAGACTCCACAACCAGCACTGCTCCCAGTAGACCACATACACATTCACATTCACAACAAACTCACCGGACATACGTGCAATAAGGACTTTATGTACAATTATATCATTGATATGATGGACACATTTTTTCTGTCTTTACTTTTTTCTATTTTCTATTATGTATATACTAATTTATTTTTATTTTTATTTTTATTTGTATTGCTGCTGTAACGTGTAAATTTCCCCACTGTGGGACTAATAAAGGAATATCTTATCTTATCTTATCTTATCTTATTTTACGAGTGAGATACATGACAAACTAACCTAAACAGACTACAGAGCCTACTGCCAGCTTTAGTTTACTACTGAGATACATGACAAACTAACCTAAACAATCAGACTACAGAGCCTACTGCCAGCTTTAGTTTACTACTGAGATACATGACAAACTAACCTAACAGTCAGACTACAGAGCCTACTGACAGCTTTAGTTTACTACTAAGATACATGACAAACTAACCTAACAGTCAGACTACAGAGCCTACTGCCAGCTTTAGTTTACTACTGAGATACATGACAAACTAACCTAAACAGTCAGACTACAGAGTCTACTGCCAGCTTTAGTTTACTACTGAGATACATGACAAACTAACCTAACAGTCAGACTACAGAGTCTACTGCCAGCTGTCGTTTAGAAAATCCACACTAACAGGGAGAACATGGAAAATCCACATAGAAGAGGCCCAAGTTGGATTTGAACCTGTGACAGTGCTAACCATTGCACTATATTTTCACAAAATTTTGATATTTGGCACCAAGGTATTGATGATGTTTCGAAAGAGGAAGTAATACAGTATATTTCCTTATCAATATTTTGTCCCGACTGCATGGTGGTGCAGTGGTTAGTATTGTTGCATCTCAGCAAGAGCGTCGTAGGTTTGAATCTGAAATTAGCAATAAAGTTCTCAACTGTTATTAAAAGCTACAGTGTCAAACATGCACACATGCCCTGTCCACTTGTGAAACTAATCCAGCGTCGCTGATCAGGATGAGGTATTTTCCCAGGGACCGACCAGGGAGATAGCTGGTGGAGCGGTGACACCGCCGATGATGACGATGGGTCTTGGCTGAGCTGGTCAGTGCTGAGGACGGGTGTCATGGGCACTGCAGCATTTTTTCTTGATGAAAAAACAATCAGTAGTTCTCTTCATTTTGAATTACCGGTATTATTTTAGGTTGTGACATCCACACACTTGCTAAATGTCACACTTAATTTTTGTTCTCACTTGCACCAAAGTGGTTGCCCCCTGCCGCCGCCCTGTGAGGGCTATTTGGATCAAAACTCCAGCTCCAACCATCCAGTTGTTTTGTAATGTGATGACCAATGACCTTGTTACTGATGGTGCATTGTTTCCCTACAGATTGTTTCTGTCTGTCCATCTGTTTGTTCACAGGGAGTGTAAAAGAGAATAAATGCAGAAAAATCAGCCTGTACAGGTGATTGTTTGTTGAACTGCAGCGCTGTGATATCACAGACCTGACATGAGAGAGAACACTGTGAAGCTGTTTGATGCTCAGTGGTCTGTACAAGTGCAATAAGGAGTTTCTGAGGTGGGATGTTGTTAGGTTCAAACCTGGAACACCGGAAGAGATGAGAGGCAGACACAAACTCAGATCCTTTTACTTGCGAGGGGAGACAGGACACCACTGTAACACCGCTGCTATAGAATCCTTCTCCAAAGAGTCCTGGTCTCTCCCGGCCTTTTATTTAGGTTGGGCAGTCAGTAATACTTGCATAGTCACACAATCTTATATCAGGCACATTCTGTCACATAGTCATTTACACAGAATCACAAAGCAAGAATGTAATCGTTAGTGCGTCATTATCATGCGTAAGCATGTTTACTGCATAGCTGCATACATTATCTCATCAGGACTTGCTGGACCTATTCTAATCTGTAAAAGGTCACAGTCACTCAATGATAACTAAAGCACAAGTAAGCACCCACAGAAGAACAGAACAAGTAAAAGAATAGAACAACTTAGAAGGATAAACGATATAAAAACATAATTATTCTAACAGATGTGAATGAACATCATTGTAACACACCTGTGTGTGTTTACTGCAGATCATCAGCAGCTGTTTTTGGGGAAAGAAGAGGTTCCCTTTGAGCAGCAGGAGTGGAGCTCCAGTCTGGACCAGGAGGACCCAGAGCCCCCACACATTAAAGAGGAACAGGAGGAGCTCTGGACCAGTCAGGAGGGAGAGCAGCTTCAAGGACTGGAGGAGGCTGATATCACCAAGTTCACATTCACTCCTGTCCCTGTGAAGAGTGAACAATATGAAGAGAAACCTCAGTCCTCACAGCTTCATCAAAGACTAACTGAACAGATGGAAACAGAAGATGACTATGGAGGACCAGAACCAGCCACAAACTCAGATCCAGATACTCATGTACAACCAGATACTGGAGACAGTTCTGAACCTGAGACTGATGACAGTGATGACTGGAAGGAGACCAGAGAACCTCAGTCAGATTTAAACTATCTGATGGAAGATTATGAAATCCCTCTCAGTGATTCAAGATGTAGTGCTGGTGAGAAACCATTTAGCTGCTCTGAGTGCGCGAAAACATTTGGCACCAATGGACATCTGAAGAGACACATGAGAACTCATACAGGAGAAAAACCTTTCAGCTGCTCAGTTTGTAAGAAATCATTTACACAGAGTGGACATTTACAGACACATATGACAATATATGCAGGAGAGAAACATTTTAGCTGCTCAGTGTGCAGTAAAGTTTTCATTGAAAATATAGAGCTTGAGAGACACATGAGCTCTCACACTGGAGGGGAATCTTTCAGCTGCTCAGTTTGTACGAAATCTTATACACAGAGAAGACGTTTACGGAGACATATGATAAGTCACACAGGAGAGAAACCTTTCAGTTGCTTAGTTTGTAGTAAAGGTTTCACTGATCGTGGAGGTCTGAAGAGACACATGATAATCCACACAGGAGAGAAACCCTTCATTTGCTTAGTTTGTGGTAAAAGATTTGTGCGAAAGGACCATCTGAAGTCACACATGAGAACTCATACAGGAGAGAACTCCATTTAGTTCTGCGTTTGTGAAAGGATTTGTACAAAAGGTAAGGCTGTCATGCGACATGGTACAGCACACAAGGAGAAACCATTTAGTTGCACAATCTGTTGTTTTTTGTTGTTGTTTTTTTAACAGAAAACGGACTATGAATCACCACATGGCAGTTCACAGAGGGGAGAAACTACTAATTTACAGTTGGTGATGTGCATCTTTGTTTCAGTGATTCAATACACATCTTGATGTATGATCTATGATACGATAGTAGAATGATGCAGTTAACCTTGTAATGATTCAATACAGTACGATATAGCACTTCTTTGATATGGCTCTGATTCAATGCGATTCAGTTTAACTTTATTCATTGTAGTCTCATGACTTTGTAATTTAATAATCGTAACCTTTAATTTCAACTGTTGCTTGCCATGTATCTGTGATGATGATATGATGGAATACTATTTGTGGAGGAAATGTTGAGCACAATTAACTGGAAACTGAAGAATCAACTGAAGACCCAGGAGTGTCTTACAGCTGAAAGTTTATTGTGTCTTCAATATTCAAGGAGAATTGAGTAACAGCAGAATAAGTGAATCCAGTCTCAAGTGTGCTGCCACCTTCCACTGTGAAGGATGCAGCCTGTCAACCTGAATTTCCCTCCAGGGATTAATAAATGTTCATCTTATCCTATCTTATCTTATCTGTCAGAGGGATACTTAACTTATGCGATGAACAGAAACAGGATACCCCTGATATGGTCTCAAGTCTGCAAAACAACACGTGTGCTTTCAGAGTCAGGTATTGTCTTGGTTTTAGACTTCTTATCCTGGTTCTTATTGATGTCTTTAATACTTCTTCATATCAGGTGAGCAAGAAAATAAAAAACGAATACATGTCCTCATCAGTTTCACCATGTGTCATTAATTCTACTGCCTGTATTATAATGACAAGTAATTAATATATATAATGACAAGATGTTTTTTTCTGATCTCCAATTTGCTCACACGCTTTATATGAAGTGTTCTGTTGGTGATTGATAAGTTTCATCCATGCAGTTGCCTCAGAGTAAACTTGAAAATGAAGGCGGGAGACTACTGGCCTGCTATCTGTTAAGAGGGTTTATGGGTTTTTTTTACTGTCCACTTGTCTCATGAACATTAACTTGACCTTCAGAAAAACTGTTTGGCAGCAACAATATTTACACTCCCAGACCAAAACATATATATCTTCAGTTTGAGACTTAGAGGAAAGGGGAACAAACTACCATCATCTTTTCACTGTGGTTCATTATTTCTCAGAGCTCTGAAAATGTAATAAATATTAGTCTTTCTTCAAACTGAGTTGGTTGAATCAATAAAAAGCAGTGAACTGAAAGGATATAATAAAGATAAGATAAGATATAAGGCAACACAAGAACAGAAAGAGCTGCTTCATTCATTCCACATTTATATTTTTCTCTACTCCTTGAAAGGATACCACACCAGATTGCCACAAAATTAAGTTGATATGTCATTAAATGATAATATCTTCCCTAAACACGCAACCAGGTTGTGGGTGAAAGGTTCAGAAACAACTTAATGCACCTTGTGTTGAGAAATGCTTTGAAGCTTTTTGCTTCAAAGTTTAAGTATGAACCTTCAACCTCATTGAATGTCATTCTTTAAAAATCTATCTAGTCTATTTTAATCATTTATCTTCCTGTGGGTGTTTTTGCGAGTAATTTCAATAACGCTTCTGGACTTTTATTTTGAAACCCAGTAACTAATCTTCCCCGGAAGTTGTTAACTTTGATCAAGATGGCGTCCTACATGTAACGTTGTATTAGCAGCGTCTCTTTGCTGTCCAGCAGTCCTGATCCATCAGAGCCTCTGTATGTCCGGATAAACCTGTCTGAATGGACTTTGTGCTCTTCACCTTTTGTTGTGAATGTTTTACCTCTGACTCATCTCCCGGTAGCCTACAGAGCTACTGAAGTTAGCTTAGCATGCTAGCTGGTTAGCAACACAGCGCTAGTCAGAGTGGCTGTTTGATGGAGAGCAAACAGTGTTTCTGACGGAGTCTGAGTGGAGAAAAAGTTTCTGTCGTCGTGTGAAAATGAGTAAAGTCCAAATGCTGAGAGCGTTGGTGAAGCAGCGACTAACTGCGGCTGCTGAAGAGATATTTGGGCTGTTTGAAAGAACGATAGCAGAGTACGAGGAGGAACTTTCTCGATCCAAAGAGGAGAACGAGCGACAACGGAAACTACTGGACGCTGTTTTCAGCCCTCAGCTTCGGCTCCACAGAGCAGGTTGGTTCTCTTCACTTCTTGTCTCATTCCGTTTATACTGACTCTCCAGTACTGGTCGGCTTTGAGGGCCCCTGCTGTCTGAATGGCTGCTTGACCAGGTGAAATTCGGGCTGAACAGTCTTTTCTGTTGAGGAAGGTTCTTAACTTAACTTAACTTAACTTAACGCCCCTACTCCGCCTCTGGTTGGCTCCTGGCTTCTAAACCTAAATGGTAGCATCCCAATTATCAATGTTCCTGAATATAGATAAAAATGAAGATAGATAAAAATAATTCAGCCAATGCAAGGATGTGTAGACCACAGAACAATCTTAGCCTGAATACAGTATATCGTTTACATACTTTCTAATAGATTATCAGTGTGTTTTCTTTCCAGATTCACTCGCACACAGAGAGAATAGACCAGATGCCGACAGTGGTGCTGAAGATTGTGATTGTTTACATGGGCGGGCACTGCAAGGACACAAGCAGCGCTTGAACCCAGTCTAAAGCTTTGTTTATGCATCCCTCCAGAGATGGCACACACACTGCAAGCATGCACATAGGCGTATATGCTCAGCATTGTTCGTTGCCATGTGCTCCTCGAAACACCAGGAGGCGTATAAACAAAATATTCTGTGGATAAGCAAGAAGTTGAGTGGTACCAGAAATGAAAGTAGGCTGCCTGGCAACAGTAGTAAACACAAACGACACACCAGACATTACATTTGTGTGCTCTCTTTATTAATGTTGCTTACATTATCATCTGCATGCTCACATTCGCACATAGAGTCATCTGCATGTCTTTGGACTGTGGGAGCAAGCTGGAGAACCTGGAGAAAACCCACGCTAACCATGCTAAACTCCACACAGAAGGGCCTGCTACCCTCTTCTGTGAGGCGACCATGCTGACCACTGCACCATCATACCACCCCTACTGTCACTTACCTCCAAGTCTAAATTACTTTTTGCCTCTCTGTGCTTCCCCTCTGGTCACCACTTTTTCCATCAGACCTTCTTGTTTTTGGCTTTTACAGAACGATCACTCATATTCTTTCACAGCCTGCAGCAGAAAGCCTCAGTCCGTGTGTTGCCTATTACTTTTTCAAGTATTTAATGTCATGTGACTGTCCCTGTGGTTTCTCATTGATCACTCGTAGTGATTATCTGTACAGGCGAACCAGCTTGGCCAGTCTTCCCTCGAAGGCGTCCATGTTGAAATGAAAAGCATACAAAAAAAAAAAAAAAAAAAAGGCAGTCGGTGTGTAGTTACAAAAATTCAGAGGTGAACAACAGAGCACCGCACTAACTTGCTGAACCTTAGTGCACCATGCAAAAGCTGTGATAAGACTCTGTAGCAGGGCCAGTTCCAGCTAGCAGGGTTGTTCCAGCTAGCAGGGACAGTTTTAGCTAGCAGGGCCGGTTCCAGCTGCCAGGGTTGTTCCAGCTAGCAGGGCCGGTTCCAGCTAGCAGGGTTGGTTCCAGCTAGCAGGGCCGGTTCCAGCTAGCAGGGTTGGTTCCAGCTAGCAGGGTTGTTCCAGCTAGCAGGGACAGTTTTAGCTAGCAGGGCCGGTTCCAGCTACCAGGGTTGTTCCAGCTAGCAGGGCCGGTTCCAGCTAGCAGGGTTGGTTCCAGCTAGCAGGGCCGGTTCCAGCTAGCAGGGCCGGTTCCAGCTAGCAGGGCCGGTTCCAGCTAGCAGGGTTGGTTCCAGCTAGCAGGGACAGTTTTAGCTAGCAGGGCCGGTTCCAGCTAGCAGGGCCGGTTCCAGCTAGCAGGGTTGTTCCAGCTAGTAGGGCCGGTTCCAGCTAGCAGGGTTGGTTCCAGCTAGCAGGGTTGTTCCAGCTAGCAGGGCCGGTTCCAGCTAGCAGGGTTGTTCCAGCTAGCAGGGCCGGTTCCAGCTAGCAGGGTTGTTCCAGCTAGCAGGGCCGGTTCCAGCTAGCAGGGCCGGTTCCAGCTAGCAGGGCCGGTTCCAGCTAGCAGGGTTGTTCCAGCTAGCAGGGCCGGTTCCAGCTAGCAGGGTTGGTTCCAGCTAGCAGGGTTGTTCCAGCTAGCGGGGCCGGTTTCAGCTAGCAGGGTTGGTTCCAGCTAGCGGGGCCGGTTCCAGCTACCGGGGTCGGTTCCAGCTAGCAGGGCCGGTTCCAGCTAGCAGAGTTGATTCCAGCTAGCAGGGCCGATTCCAGCTAGCGGGGCGACTTATGTCAAAGATCACTTGAATGATTAACTAATGATAATGTAGATATATAAAGATTTTAAATTTGGGACAGTTTCCAGAAGGGTGGTGAAAAAAGTTTAGAGCCCTGGCTCCGGCTGGTGGGTGGTGCTTGGTATTTCCTCAACTGATCTCAACATGGCTGCCAGGTCACAAGCTTTCTCATTTTATAGCTAAACAGTAAATACAAGATGTTTCTGAAACCATCTGAGGAGAGAAATAGTCACTACAGTAACAGAATATTGATTCATATCTGATCAGTGCTGCCTAGTTTGACTGTTTGAGAGTTGGTGAGTGATTGACAGCTGCTCAGAGACGACAGACTCCAGATCAGCTCTGATTTGTTGTTTTCCTCTAGTCTGTGAAATCTAGCAGATGCTGTTAGGAGTACTGGAGGATACAGAGGAATATTTTTTTTTTCAGATTACGTGTCTCATGTACTACTGTCAGGATGTAGAGACGGTTTCATAAAAATGACTTATTTTAATCATATTTGCTCCATTTCTACCCACTACTGCTTTACTTTCAGCCAGACTTTTGTGGACAATCTCTGAGATGATCTTGCTTCTATCATATTAATCTAATTTCCTGTTGAGATACATTTGCTGCATTTTAAAAAAAAAGTATTCTGTGTTGGCTGTAAAACTTACTATTGTTTTAACAGGCTGATCATTAATGAAAACAGACATTGTGGGGACTCACAATAATCAGCTCCTTATTCTTACTTTTGTCAAGAAAAGGGGCACTTTTAAGATAAATGTGCACACTCTGCATTTACAATACTACTCCTGATAAATCCAATATCACAATTTCAAGCTTGACTTTAACAAAAACTCCTGGTTTTCTCAATCTGTGTTTCAGAGTTTCCTGCAGACGTCCAGCAGCTGTTTGTGAGGAAAGAAGAGGTTCTCCCTGAGCAGCAGGAGTGGAGCTCCAGTCTGGACCAGGAGGACCCAGAGCCCCCACACATTAAAGAGGAACAGGAGGAGCTCTGGACCAGTCAGGAGGGAGAGCAGCTTCAAGGACTGGAGGAGGCTGATATCACCAAGTTCACGCTCACTCCTGTCCCTATGAAGAGTGAAGATGATGAAGAGAAACCTCAGTCCTCACAGCTTCATCAAAGACTAACTGAACAGATGGAAACAGGAGCTGATGGAGAGGACTGTGGAGGACCAGAACCGGCCAGGAACTCAGATCCAGATGCGCATTTACAACCAGATAATTATGACAAGACTGGAGACTCTTCTGAAACTGAAACTGATGACAGCCATGACTGGAAGGAAACGAGAGAACCTCAGTCAGGTTTAAACTGTTTGAAAAATGATGAAGTCCCTCTCAGTGATTTGAGATGTGTTACTGGTGAGAAATCATTCAGCTGCTCTAAGAGTAGGAAATCAAATGGAATCAAGACTTTGCTGAACAGACACCTGAGGTGTCATGTGGAAGAGAAACCTTTCAGCTGCTCCGTTTGTAAGAAATCTTTTACACGGAGTGGAAATTTACAGAAACACATAAGAATCCACACAGGAGAGAAACTATTCAACTGCTCAGTGTGTGGTAAAGCTTTTGTTGAAAGAGGAAATCTGAAGGTACACATGAGAACTCATACAGGAGAGAAACCTTTCAGTTGCTCAGTTTGTGAGAGATCCTTTGCGCATAGTGGAAATTTGCAGACACACATGAGAACTCATACAGAAGAGAACAGATTCAGCTGCTCAGCTTGCGGTCAAACGTTCAGTGAAAGTGGAAATCTGACAGGACACATTAAAACTCATACAGGAGAAGAAAGCTGTAGTATGTGTGACCAAAGAGTCACTTGGCTAAAAGGTAAAACAAATTCTAATAATATAATGTTAATATAATATTTATTGACTGATCCAAGTAAATGTCTTAACATGTTGTTTAGCTTTGTTTTCAGAATCAAAACCTTGATTTAGCTTTTTTGCACCCAGACCACAGAAGACCAAAACAGCCCACCTAAAAATATCTAAAGTGTAGAATAATTTCACTGCTTTACCTTGCTGTGACAGAGCCCTTTCTAACAGGGAACTGAAGCTGTTATATCCATCTATGGTCTGGCGAAAGCCACCAGACGCCTTTGAAAAAAACAGTAATTTTACCATGGAGAACACAGAGGTTGCTGGTCTACTTTGGTGTATCCAGACTAACCAAAGTCGCACAAAAACACTACTGCTGGTATAATACATTTAAAAAGCAACATATCCAATGTGATGAAATGTCCATGCGGATGTGGGTCTCTAAACTGGGGAAAATAATTCAGGTAGGATTTATGCATACACATGGTTTCCATCCGTGCATCAGTAGTCTGCGCATACAGTGTATGTTGCACAAGACGAGATCCTGTTTTGTCCACAGTTGCAATGAGTAAAAGGAAAATGCAAAAACTCCTCTGAGAAAGACAAAGAATAAGCATATAAATACTGATTTGAATATAGATCATCCACCTGCAACTGCTTATCTCGATCATCCTCACATTTCTTCAGAAACATCTTGTATTTACTGTTAAGTTGTAAAATGAGAGAGTTTGTGACCTGGTAGCCATGTCGAGATCAGTTGAGGAAATACCAAGCACCGCCCACCAGCTGAAGCTCAGCAAATAGCACAATCAATCTCTCTATGAAATGACCAAAGTCTCCCATCACAGGCTAGAGTTTCTAAAGCCTGAAAACAGAGCCATGAGGAGGAGCAGAAGTCTAATTTTCTTTCAGAAGGCCATCCATCCATTCATGCACTTATCCCATGTGGGGTCACGGGGGGCTGGAGCCGATCCCAGCTTGGCAAAGGCGGGGTTCACCCTGGACAGGTCTCCAGTCCATGTCAGGGCACATAGAGACAGACAACAATTCACACTTACGGGACATTTAGTGTCATCATTTAACCTAAACTCCCTTTTGCTAACCACTGCACCATCGTGTAGCCCGAATATAGATGATGTTATTCTTAAAAAATATTGTATATTGATATTCAGATGTGGTAAAATGTGTGAAAGACTAGAAGGGGAAGCAACTGAGTTAAAAAGTACAGAAATCAAACCTGAGCTTAATGCATCAATTTGTGAAAAAACACAATTCTTAATTGGGGGTTAGAGTTGCTCAGATATTGGCCAAAATTCAGGACTGTTTATCGTGAGTACATCAGTCTATCTGATACTAGAATTTATTAACCCAGATAAATCACTCATTTTCTGCAGTGTTGATACATGGGTACGATTCAAGCTGTGCTTGCTGCTCTCTCTTCTCTCCAACATGCACACAGCAGAGCTCTGCCTCCTCTCTTTCACTCACTCATTGTGCTGTTTTGTTGTCACTCGTCTTTACTCCAGTTGAATATAATCATTTGCAGGTTTTGTTATTGTTATTCTACCCTCACTGAACGTTGTTTTCTGTTTAGTTTGGCAGCATAATGCTGAAATAACTCTTATAGCCGTCATAACTACCATAACTATGTGGCAAATAACTAGCGCTGAGTCTGTTAGCTCGATGCTAACACATCATGGGAATTACCAGTAATGGAAATTAGCATTGTGATTGTGATAATAATATCTTATCAAACTAAGCGATTTATTTATTTGATAGGAAATAAATGTTGTTGTCATGTTATCTTTGTCTTTTAATACAAATTGTATGCCTTCAGTGTTGTGTCAGTTTTTCCCTGTGGTACTGAATATTTTTTCAAGGTATCGGAGGTAGAAATTCCAGTGCTGTGACAACACCAATTGCAGGTAGTTTGTCATGTAGCAATAGCAAACAACACCAGCATGGTGCCGGTGGAGAGTGTAACGATAACTGACAAACTGAATAATAAAAGAGAAATCTATGTCATTCATTCTCTGTATGTATATGTATGTTCATGTTCTACAAAGGGCTCATCTTGAGCCAGACCACACAACAAAGATAGTAATCATATCACTGCAATCGGTATCAGGAAGGAAAAGATGGTGATGGAAGACTGGGGACCCCCACAAATGGCTACCTGTGGGTGTGTGAGACTCAATACTTGATACAATACTCAATACAAAATCTACCAACATCACTGATGAGAATAGCAAGTCCCCCACTTTCCTCCCTTCCTTTCCACTCTCACTGCAATACTCTCACAATACTCTCTCTGACTCTCCGCTAGGGCTGCTAGCTCATCCGTCCTGTTAGCCAGCAATCTCACATTTCCCATGGTGATGGGACTGTATTTCAGTCCTTTTATTCCTACCCTACATCCCCTGTATCTCCCCCTAATCTTGTTGGGGTTTACAGGTATTAACCTTGACAACAGATCTCTGGAGTAAACGCTCTGCCAACGCTGTCTTGTTGTGAAATGCGGTGGAACAAAAGTTCCCCAGTGATGAGGTTGTCCATAAAATTTTGGCACTAACTGTTAAAGTAGCTGACTGAAAACACAGCTAAGATAAAGATAAAACAACTAATAAGAATATTAATGAAAGAATAGGAAAGGACAGAGACCAACTGCTTGTTCCAGTTTAACTGGTGTTGAGTGGTGATGTTTTCCCTGACGCATGGGCTGATGTGGTCTGGATGGAAACATTTTGTTTTCATGAATACAGAAAGGTTGCACTGAGTGTTTTCTGGTTTAACTTTGCTTTCAGTACTTGTCAGTAATGAGTTTTGTATTTCACTTTCCCCTGCAGACGTCCAGCAGCTGTTCGTGATTAAAGAAGAGGTTCCCCCTGAGCAGCAGGAGTGGAGCTCCAGTCTGGACCAGGAGGACCCAGAGCCCCCATACACTGAAGAGGAACAGGGGGAACTCTGGACCAGTCAGGAGGGAGAGCAGCTTCAACTGGAGGAGGCTGATATCACCAAGTTCACATTCACTCCTGTCCCTGTGAAGAGTAAAACAGATGATGAAGAGAAACCTCAGTCCTCACATCAGAGACAAACTGAACAGATGGAAAGAGAAGCTGATGGAGAGGACTGTGGAGGACCAGAACCGGCCAGGAACTCGGATCCAGATATGCATATTCAACCAGATTCTGGTGACTCTTCTGAACTTGAGACTGATGACAGTGATGTTAATGGGAAGGAGACCAGAGAACCTCAGTCAGGTGTAAACTTTTTGAAAAATGAAGTTACTGTCAGTGACTTGAGATGCAGAGCTGGTGAGAAACAATTTAGCTGCTCTGAGTGTGGGAAAACATTTGCAAACAGTGGAAATCTGAAGAGACACATGAGATCTCATACAGGAGAGAAACCTTTCAGCTGCTCAGTTTGTAAGAAATCTTTTACACAGAGTGGACATTTACAGAAACACACCAGAGTCCACACAGGAGAGAAACCGTTCAGCTGCTCAGTGTGTGGTAAAGGTTTCATTGTAAGTGGAGATCTGAAGAGACACATGAGAACTCACACAGGAGAGAAACCTTTCAGCTGCTCAGTGTGTGGTAAAAGATTTGTGCGCAACGCAGTTCTGAAGGTACACATGATAAATCATACAGGAGAGAACTCATTTTAGTTTTTCTGTTTGTGGTAAAGTTTTTGTACAAAAGGTAAATCTGACATAGCACATGGTACGTCACACAGGGGAGGAACCATATAGTTGCAAAGTCTGGTGAAAAGTTTTCAGGAAGATCAAGTATGACACCACACGGCAGTCCACATGAGAGAAATGAATCTGGTCTCTTGATAGAAGGGAGCTCTCTCTCACTATGTGGTTCAGGTCTGCCACGTCCCTCTCTGAGTGTCTGGATCATCCATCAGTGGTTGTATTACACTTTCTTGTTAGTGTTGTATAAATTCTGTCAAAGCCTAATCTATTATGTCCAGTTTAAATGTATTTTTCTACTTATTGAAGTCAATCTGTGATTGTGATTCAGCAAATTTCCTCATAGTCCGTTGTCTGCTGTTTGTGTTTATATATATATATATATATATATATATATATAAAACGTGGTGTGATACGAGGAGCCCTCAATGTACAGCTCTTCATAGATAGCATAGCAATGCTCTTGTACATCGTTAAACTGTAAAAGTGTTTCCCGAACTGAAAGGATTTAATAAAGACAACACGAGAACCGAAAGAGCTGCTTCATTCATTTTGTCCACTCCTTGAAAAGATATCCCACCGCAGCAGAGCACCACAACATCAAGTCTTTATGTCATTTAATGACGTCTGAACAGTAGTTTCTCTGAGGACAGCCCAGATTGTGGTCGAAAGCTTTAGTAACGACAACTAATTTAGACCCTGTGATGAAAAAATGTTTTGAAGCTCTTTAAATGGTGTATTTTAATCATTTATCGTCCTGTGTTCTTTGGACTAATTTCCTCTAACAATCTCTGGACTTTTATTTTACAATTGAGCAAGTAGTTTGACCCGGAAGTAGTATTCTTCACTGAGGCTAACTTGACTGTCTGATCAAGATGGCGTCCAGCAGAAACATGTCTGCTAGCAGAGTCTCTTTGTTGTGTAGAGAAAGTGTGTGTGAGCTCCAGCAGTCCTGATCCATCAGAGCCTCTGTATGTCCGGATAAACCTGTCTGAATGGACTTTGTGCTCTTCACCTTTTGTTGTGAATGTTTTACCTCTGACTCATCTCCCGGTAGCCTACAGAGCTACTGAAGTTAGCTTAGCATGCTAGCTGGTTAGCAACACAGCGCTAGTCAGAGTGGCTGTTTGATGGAGAGCAAACGGTGTTTCTGACGGAGTCTGAGTGGAGAAAAAGTTTCTGTCGTCGTGTGAAAATGAGTAAAGTCCAAATGCTGAGAGCGTTGGTGAAGCAGCGACTAACTGCGGCTGCTGAAGAGATATTTGGGCTGTTTGAAAGAACGATAGCAGAGTACGAGGAGGAACTTTCTCGATCCAAAGAGGAGAACGAGCGACAACGGAAACTACTGGACGCTGTTTTCAGCCCTCAGCTTCGGCTCCACAGAGCAGGTCGGTTCGCTTCACTTCTGTTATCACTGATCTCTGTTTACTGACCTCAGACCAGGGCCAGTCGGCTGTGAGGGCTCCCGTCTCTACGATCGGCCACTCCGGTGAATCAAACCGCTTCAGAAAGGTTAACATGCTGGAAATAACGGTACAAATCTAAAGAGGTGAAGCCAGAAAGTTAATTGTTTAGTTGATTATGTCAGCAGTGACCCCTCTCATAAGTATTAATTAGAATAAAGTTACACACAGTAGTACATACTGTACATGTCAGCACTGACACACCAGCCATGTTTAATACTGAACGGCAATATTTTGGACCAGTGATTTACATGGAGTTGAAAAAGTGTTGTTAATTTCAAGATTAATTATAATTTGTGATATTAAAATATAGTAGGGTTGCACCTAACAATTCTGTTTTTATTAATTACTCTACAGATTACTGATTAATCTAATTATTGATTAATCTAACGAATAACTCATAGATTATTTGAAACATTTTTTGAAATTTTCCAAAAACAAATATCAAAACCTTGTTTCATTTCAGTGTGTTATTCAAACATTTCTTCTCACCATACAGTAAAGCCCAGTCTTTACTGGGAATCTGTTTTCAGTCTAACATCAAATCTCTCTCGTCCTTGATAATAAGAAGATAAGATAAGATAAGATAAGATGAACCTTTATTAATCCCCGGAGGGAAATTCTGGATCTTAATGCTGTCAGTGAGCTCGGCGGACATCTCCAGTGGGCACTGACTTTGGTTCGTTTTGTGGATAAACTCCTGAACCACTGACACAGAAAGTCCATTAAAATAATACTAATAGTTGCATATTTTAAAATCTGTCTAATTTCCACATCACTGTTGCATTATGACATTAGACTAATAATACTATAAATACTACTACTAATAATCAGCATCATCAGTAGTTTACCTAAGTACTTAACTACTTAAAATGGTTTAGACATGGATTTATTTCATCACTAATAATATGCAGTCAAGATAATCACGAGCAAATGTACAAGAGAAATACAGTAGCAAGAAGAAGTCTGTGAAACTTTGGGATTACTTGGATTTCTGCATAAATTGGTCATAAAATGTGTTCTGATCTTCATCTCAGTCACAACTACAGACAAACAGTCTGCTTAAACTAATACCACACAAAACATATGATTTCAGTTTTTATTGAACACAACATGTAAACAGTCACAGTGCAGGGTAGAAAAAGTATGTGAACCTCTGGATTTAATACCTGGTCGACCCTCCTTTGGCAGCAACAACCTCAACCAGACGTTTCCTGTAGCTGCAGATCAGACCTGCTCAGCGGTCAGGAGGAGTTCTGGACCGATCCTCTTTACAAACCTGGTTCAGTTCAGTGATGTTCTGGATGTCTGGTGTGAATCTCTCTCTGGAGGTCCTGAGGTCAGGACTCTGACTGGGCCTATTTTCTTCTGTTGGTGATCTACTTCTCTGCTTTGGGTCGTTGTCCTGTTGGATCACCATCCTCTGCTGAGCTTCAGCTGGAGGACAGGTGGTCTGAAGTTTTCCTGTAAACGTCAATGGCAGCGATCGGTCCAGCAGCCCCGAACCATGACGCCCCTCCACCATATTTCACAGTGGTGATGAGGTTTAGATGTTGGTGTGCTGAGCCTTTTTCCCTCCACATAGCGTTGTGTGGTCCTTCCTAACAGCTCAGTTCTGGTTTCATCTGTCCACAGAGTATTTAGCCAGTAGTGCTGTGGAGCATCCAGCTGCTCTTTGGCAAACTTCAAACCTGCAGCAGTGGTTTTTGGACAGCAGTGTCTTCCTCTGCGGTGTCCTCCCATCAACTCCATTCTTCTTTAATGTTTTACTTATTGTAGATTTGTCAACTAAAATGTTGCTGTTAGTCTTTAGCTGATCCTCTCGGATTCTTCTTCACCTCATTGAGCATTCAGCGTTTTCAGGTGCTCATGCATTGCAGTTTCACTGCTGTGGTTCGCCATCTCCATCTTGCATAACTTACAGAGCGCCACATTGTTGGGTCTCTGTTTGCAGTATTGCCACTTTTGATGAACGGGGGCAAGTTTTCTGTTTTGACACTTTTTGCTCGCTGGAATCAGAAACCATGCTGAGTGCATCCATTTTCATTACGTCATTCGATGCGTCAACGCACATCATCAACGTATTTATATAATTGCTTATGTCTGTAATGTTGCCGAGTCGCCCCAGCCCTAAAACATAGTGTAAGCCGCTCTCATTTTCACAGGCTATGTTAGGAGGACTGTCTCACACTCACGCACATATTACGATCGTCACAGTACATTTACAGGTTTTTTTTCAGGCCTACACTCAAAACATTCAGGTGTACGCTATATTTAGAATATTTTAACCACTTTATCTTGCCATCAGCCCTTTCAAAACTGAACTGAAAGTGAAAATGATCTATATATCACAAGACTCTGCTGACAAAAACATTATTTATAAGTCTCACTTTCAGTTCAGCTCACTTCAGAAAATATTGCAAATATAGCGTACACTTGATTTTTATTTATTTATTTTTTTAGGTGAGCCATTTTTTAGGTGGCTAAAAATCCTTTTTGCTGCTGCCCCTGTCCACAGCAGTACATTGCTTTTCTCCTGTGCTGGTTTCTCCAAACTAGGGGTGTGCTGACTGCCGTCTAATGGAGCTAATACACCTACTATGGATAAGTACCCCATACAGCCCCACTTCAAAACACCTAAACTATCCCTTTAATAAGAACAAGGTTGTTGTCCGCTCCGTAGACAATAACTTTGTTCACCAGTTTCCTGTGTGATGACTCGCTCCATCATTGGTGAGGCCAAGGACGGTCGTGTCATCTGCGTATTTATGATGTCGTTGTTGTGGTTGGAAACTAGGGTTGACTGATAAATCATATTTTCATTGTCATCGCGATATGAGCATGCATGATGAACAAATCGTAAAGGCTGCCTGAAACATGATAAGATAGGATGAACCTTTTTTTTGATGAATAAGGAAATCATAATATTTAGGGATGGTTAACAAAACGCCTTTATTAAAGGTCCCATATTATGCCAATTTTAAGGTTCATACTTTATTTTGTGTTTCTACTAGCACATGTTTACATGCTGTAATGTCCAAAATACTTTTTTTCCTCATACTGGGCCTGAATATGCCTGTATTTACAATCTGTGAACAAATTTACAATGTTTACATTTAAAACTGTAAAATAGTCTTTATAGTGTAGATTTGTGACATCACAAGGGGACAGAAATCCTGACAGCTTGTTTTAAAGGCTAAGTTTCTGTATACAGGGTGTGTGAATTTCTACATGGATTGAGTGTTTCAATACTTTCACAGAATTTATATAGCACTTATATAGCTTACTTTGCAGTAAAAAAAGACACAGAAACCTGAGTTTTTACTGTATGGGACCTTTTAGATGGTCTGCGGGGCGAAAGCTGCATCCTCTTCCTGCTGCTCTGCACTCACAGTGAACTCAGTGAACAGCTGATCAGAGAGGCTGCGGTGGAGAGTCTGGTGAACCAGCTGAAGTCAAGTTGACGACAACTAACATTACACTCGTTACTGTACGTAGGCGCAGTAAAACTCTGCAAGTGTGATATTGCTCGATGGAGCTTAGAGGACAGGAGGAAAGATACTGATACTGACTGATGTCTGTGTTCTTCAGTCTTTATAAATGTCACTCAGTATTTTCATGTCAGGAATACCATTTATTTTATTGACATTTTAGATTGTTTCCAGTAAGATATTAATGAGTTTTTATAATAATTTTGCTGTTTTAAACATTAATGATGCTGCTGGAGGAACATGTAGCCTAGTTATATTTAAAATATATGTATATGTAGCTAATATGCACACTCAATATTTGTTTATTTATCGCAAGACATATTGTCATCTGAATACTGAACAATGTTATCGCACATCACAGATTTTCCTCATATCCCGCAGGCCTAGTGGAAACACAGTCACAAGTCTGTGTTGAAGAAGTTCGGTGCTTGAAGTGGGAAAAAAATAAGTGCTGGTACTCCCCTTATTCACATGTTGTGTGTATCGCACAGTAACAGCAATCTCTTGTGACTTATTCCTGTTCATCTGTCTGATCCATCTCATACACAACTTCCTCACAACCACATCACCTGCACTCACCGCTAACACCAGAGTGCTGCAGGGCTGTGTGTTGAGCCCATTTTTGTATATGCTTTACACCAATGATTGCACCAGTCTGTCACCCAACACTACCTGCTGTACCTCAGATACTCAGACGACAGCCATTCTCTGCCCTGGACTATAACAGCACAGTTGCTCACTTCACTCAGTGGTGTGAGGACAACCATCTTCACCTCAACATCACCAAAACAAAGGAAATAATAGTCGATTCATGTCGACAATAGTCGACTTCATGTTGCCTCTCATCTCCTCCTACTGCTGTACCAGGGCATTATTCAGCCCATCCTGCTGTACTGATCCACGTTATTTGTCACTAACTGGGCAAAACTCACATGCATAACCAACACTGCTGCCAACTGGTCTCCCTACACCCAACTTCAATGACCACCATAACATTATCCCCTGCTCTGAGCACTGGTACAGAACATTGAGGTGCAATAGGACTCGCTTTGGGAAAAGCTTGATACCTGCAGTCATGGCCGCCTTAAACAATAAGTGTCGCTGAAAAGGCCCGGTGTGTACTGCTCTCTGTCATTTCCTGTTGTTATTGCTGTTACTGTGTGCTTTTGTATGTATTGGTGTCTGATAAGTGCAGTGCTGTGGAAAAGATTATCCCTTTGTGGGACAATAAAGTCGAAACCCACGCAGCGCAAATACGCTGCTGCTGCGCCATTATCAATCTCCCGGAGAACCTGATATGGAGAGGGCAGAGCAGAGTACTGGCAGCTTGTGAGAAGCTCAAGAATGCGAGAAAAAAAAAAAAAAAAAAAAAAAAATTTTTTTTTTTTACCCCCAGGGGGGAAAATTTTTTTTTCTCTTTTTTTTTTAAACAAAAAAAAAAAAAAATGAAGGGGGGGGGGGGGGGGGGGGGGGGTGCCTCGGGAGAGGGGGGAGGGGGGGTGGGGGGGTGGGGGCCTGGGGAGGGGGGCCGGGGGGGGGGGGAGGAGGAGAAAGGGCCCCCCCCCCAAAAAAAGTTGGTTTTTGGGGGGGGGGGGGTTGACCCCCCGCCTTCCCCCCCCCAACCCAAAACCTAAAAAAAGAAGCCCCCCCCCCCCCCAAAAAGTCACAGTACGCCAAAGAGTCAAATGAAGAAGGGCCGGTACAGCATACCGCTGCATGCTGGCCCACTTTGAGCACCGAGGAAGTGGATCAGCTTTGTTGCGGTCAAACAGAGCAGCTGGGTGCTGGGTTTGTGCACAGACCTATAGTGCAGTTACACGGAGAGCATGAGAAAATATATCTGTATAAAAGGTGTTGTTTCATCCTATATCTCATTTGAAAATATACCGACATACCTAAAAAAAAAAAAAAAAGTTAATATACTTCCCAGCCCTGCCTACATGCAAGGCACCAATCTTGAACATTTCTCTGTAACATCTCTGTGTGTGGTTACTGTTTTCCTGCAGACGTCCAGCAGCAGTTGGTGGTTAAAGAAGAGGTTCCCCCTGAACAACAGGAGCAGAGCTCCAGTCTGGACCAGGAGGACCCAGAGCCCCCACATATTAAAGAGGAACAGGAGGACCTCTGGACCAGTCAGGAGGGAGAACAGCTTCAAGGGCTGGAGGAGGCTGATATCACCAAGATCCCATTCTCTCCTGTTCCTGTGAAGAGTGAAGATGATGATGAAGAAGAGATGCCTCAGTCCTCACAGCTTCATCAAAGACAGACTGAACAGATGGAAACAGATGGAGAGGACTGTGTAGGACCAGAACCAGCCAGGAACTCAGATCCAGATACACATTTAATAGCAGATACTGATGACAACACTGGAGACTCTTCTGAACCTGAGACTGAAAACAGTGATGATTGGAAGGAGACCAGAGAACCTCAGTCAGGTTTAAACAGTTTGAGACATGATGAAGTTGCTGTCAGTAATTTCATATGTAGTGCTGGTAAAAAAATACTTAGCTGCTCTGAGTGTGGACACATACAATCTCACACGGAAGAAAACCCTGACAGCTGCTCAGTGTGTGGGAAAGGTTTCACTGAATGTGAAGCTCCTACGAAACACATAAGAATTCATGCAGGGGAAAAACCTTTCAGTTGCTCAGTTTGTGATAAAAATTTTTTGCGCAAGATAGATATGAAAATACACATGAGAACTCATACAGGAGAGAAACCTTTCATCTGCTCAGTGTGTGGTAAATGTTTCACTGAAAGTGGAGTTCTTAACAGACACATGAGAACTCATACAGGAGAGAAACCTTTCAGCTGCTCAGTTTGTCAGAAATCTTTTACACAGAGTGGAAATTTACAGAAACATGTGAGAACTCATTCAGGAGAGAAACCATTTAGTTGCTCAGTGTGTGGTAAAGGTTTCATTGAAAGTGGCATTCTTAAGAAACACATGAGATCTCATACAGGAGAGAAACCTTTCAGCTGCCCCATTTGTAACAAATCTTTTTCACAGAATGGAAATTTACAGAAACATACCAAAGTTCATACTGGTGAAAAACCTTTCAGCTGCTCAGTGTGTGATAAAAATTTTTTGCGGAAGACAGATATGAAAATACACATGAGAACTCATACAGGAGAGAAACCTTTCATCTGCTCAGTGTGTGGCAAATGTTTCACTGAAAGTGGAGTTCTTAACAGACACATGAGAACTCATACAGGAGAGAAACCTTTCAGCTGCTCAGTTTGTCAGAAATCTTTTACACAGAGTGGAAATTTACAGAAACATGTGAGAACTCATTCAGGAGAGAAACCATTCAGCTGCTCAGTATGTGGTAAAGGCTTCATTGAAAGTGGCATTCTTAAGAAACACATGAGATCTCATACAGGAGAGAAACCTTTCAGCTGTTCCATTTGTAACAAATCTTTTACACAGAATGGAAATTTACAGAAACATACCAAAGTCCATACTGGTGAGAAACCGTTCAGCTGCTCAGTGTGTGGTAAATGTTTCATTGAAAGAGGAGTTCTTAAAAGACACATGAGATCTCATACAGGGGAGAAACCTTTCAGCTGCCCAGTGTGTGATAAATCTTTTACACAGAGTGGACATTTACAGAAACACATCAGAGTCCACTCAGGAGAGAAACCTTTCAGCTGCTCAGTGTGTGGTAAAGGTTTTGCTGAAAGTGGAGATCTGAAGAGACACATGAGAACTCATACAGGAGAGAAACCTTTCAGCTGCCCAGTGTGTGACAAATCTTTCAATGAAAGTGGAACTGTGAAGAGACACATGAGAACTCATACAGGAGTGAAACCTTTCAGCTGCTCAGTGTGTGGTAAAAGATTTCTGCACAATGCAGGTCTGGAGGTACACATGATAACTCATACAGGAGAGACCTCCTTTTAGTTCTGTTTGTGGTAAAAATTTTGTGCAAAAGGTAAATCTGACATAGCACATGGTACATCACACAGGGGAGGAACCATTTAGTTGCAAAGTCTGGTAAAAAGTATGACACCACACGGCAGTCCACATGAGAGAAACGAATCAGTCACAGTCTTTGTTACGACCACTGACTTTCCTCTGGTCTCTTGATAGAAGGGAGCTCTCTCTCACTATGTGGTTCAGGTCTGCCACGTCCCTCTCTGAGTGTCTGGATCACCCATCAGTGGTTGTATTACACTTTCTTGTTAGTGTTGTATAAATTCTGTCAAAGCCTAATCTATTATCTCCATTCAATTTTATCTTATGATAATTAGACATTCTGTGATTCTAATTCAATACACTTTTTGTCAAATTCGGCAAATTTCCTCACACTGTTTGTGCACTGTAAAACAGTCCAGTGTTCATACAGCCCTGCCTCTGTAAATGGGAAAGGGCTGCACTGACATTCAGAGCTTCTACTGAGGTTTTTTGAATGAAACTTTAAATGTCTGTTTCCACGCATGTTTGCAGCCTCGTGTTTGTGTTTGACAAGTGGGAGAGCAAACAGTTTTTTGACCAAAGTGAAAATATTGTTTTTTAAGATAAGATAAGATAAGATATCCCTTTATTAGTCTCACAGTGGAGAAATTCATTCAAAATTTTGGTATGCTAAATGGCAACAAATATGAAGCAGATTGTTTGGTAGATAAAAACATGTTGTGGATTATGAAAATAGCTGTATCTTTTTATCAATAAATTTGGATTTTTGGATTGAGAAAACAGACGAGGATTGAGCACTGTAGGCGAATTACCTAAACAACTTACAGTTGGTCCATTCACAGTGTTTCCTGGTTTATAACAAGCTTTTGTTTTCTTTTTATATGGGAGATGATAATTGAGTGATACATTTGACTTGATTGCTGTAGTTTGTTTATGTAATTATGAGCTGGTGTTTTGACATAATGATTTGTTTTTGTATGATAATGTGATGTGAGCATTTTTAGTATATAGAAAAGTGAAAATCCTCCCCTACTCTTCTTTTGCTTGTTTCATCTTTATATATTCATGAGTGTTTATTGAAATGTGGTGAGGTACAAGGACCCCTCCATGTACAGATCTTCACAGATAGCTTGTACAATGTTAAGCTCTAATAAAAGCTTCAGATGAACCAATTTGGCAGCAGCAGATGAAATATTAGATTTACACTCCGAGACCAAAATGGATGTCCTCATCTTCAGAATTTGCATTATTGTTGTTTTCTCAGCTCTGAAAATGTCCAAAAAAATCCTTTATCTACTTTCTTCAAATTGAGTTGGTTGAATAATAAAAAGTTTTTTTTTTCTGAACTGAAAAGACTCTTCCCTCTGGGGTCTAAGCCATTTTAGTTGCTGTTTTTGGTCCGCCTGATACCCCTTTGTAATATTTAGTATATAAAAATCTCAACACTGTAATGCACAATCATGACATACACATTTTTTTCAGGACAAACTGGGCTACCAGTTAATAAATATTCCAACCAACACACATCAAAAGATATTTACATATTTTATAGAGAAGTCCTGATGTTTTTCTGTCTGTTTTTCCAGATAACGATAGCTGTGCCATGCCTCAGAGCAGTTCCTGTCAGCTGTGACACTTTCAGGGGATAGTCTGATTGAGCTGCCCTCTTTGTGCACAGCTCTTAGCTCCATACCAGGCCCTGATGCTACTGTCAGGTTGATCAGAGATTACCAGATAATTGGCCTTAACAGGAGGGACAGCAGCTGACTCCACACAACTGGGCTGTCAGCTCCTGTGGTTCACAGAATCATCCTCCTTTCTCTCTGCAGAGCTCCTTGTCTGTTTGCTGGGGAGGAAACTCTTCAGGCTCATTGGCAGCCTGGTGCTCATCATTACTGTAAAACAAATACAAAATCATTAGAAATATTGAAGGTTTGAAATATCAGTGCACAGTTTTGGAAAGGTTACCTCTCCAAAATGTCTCTCCCCGCGCAGTAGCTGCTTTTCTGTTGTTTTTTTTACTCCCTTCTCCTTTCTTCCTCTTCGTTTGCCAGAGAAATGAAGTCTGTAAAAACGGTATAAACAACTATGTGCATCCATGGACTGCTCGGTGCACCCTGGGCGCATGCCTGACGAGACTACACAAGCGCGTTAATGACAATGTGTACATCATCGATGAGATTCAAGGTAATAACTACTCATCATGTCAGCTGTTACCAATACAGCACGGACCTACAAGCTGCCAAGATAACGTGAATGTCGCGTTATTCCTTTACGCACGTCCTCTGAGCTGCGCGCTGTTTGCACACATCCAACACGACTGAGTCTTTTTCCTCAACAGACCCGACCCAGTGCACCACGGGCTGAATCTCAATCTATGAACTTGAGCTAACGACAACAACTGCTTTCAACGTGGATAAATACTGACAGAAGGCTTTCATTGTTGGATATATTGCTTTTATGAAGTCTCTAAAAACACTGTTGTTCCAAGCTGGATTACAAACTGGAATGAAGGGAATGTGATGGCACCCGAGACATCATTAGCAGCATGCCAGCGTCACCGCAGGGGAGAGGCAACACAGGAAGAGCTGCTTCATTCATTCCATATGTTTATTTTATCTCCACTTCTTGAAAAGATATCAGCACATAGTGAACCACGACACTGAGTCGTCATTTGTATATATTAATTATTTGTCTTCCTGTGTGTTTTTCAGAGTCATTTCTGCAAAAATTTCTGGACTTTTATTTTGAAATATAGCAACTAATCTGCCCCGGAAGCTGTATTTTTACTGAGTTTACGTCACAATTTTTGATCAAGATGGCGTCCTGCAGAAACATGTAACGTTGTGTTAACAGTGTCTTTGCTGTCCAGCAGTCCTGATCCATCAGAGCCTCTGTATGTCCGGATAAACCTGTCTGAATGGACTTTGTGCTCTTCACCTTTTGTTGTGAATGTTTTACCTCTGACTCATCTCCCGGTAGCCTACAGAGCTACTGAAGTTAGCTTAGCATGCTAGCTGGTTAGCAACACAGCGCTAGTCAGAGTGGCTGTTTGATGGAGAGCAAACAGTGTTTCTGACGGAGTCTGAGTGGAGAAAAAGTTTCTGTCGTCGTGTGAAAATGAGTAAAGTCCAAATGCTGAGAGCGTTGGTGAAGCAGCGACTAACTGCGGCTGCTGAAGAGATATTTGGGCTGTTTGAAAGAACGATAGCAGAGTACGAGGAGGAACTTTCTCGATCCAAAGAGGAGAACGAGCGACAACGGAAACTACTGGACGCTGTTTTCAGCCCTCAGCTTCGGCTCCACAGAGCAGGTTGGTTCTCTTCACTTCTTCTGTTTTCACTTTAAACTGCTGGAAACCAGAAAAATAAAAGACTTCTACTTGCAGTGGAGTATCTTCACAGAGTAGTATTAGTACTTTTACTGCAGTAGTCTAAAGAGGTAATACAAGACCTCACTTTAATGTTTCTGTTCTGATCAGCAGCTTGAGTCTCTCCATTTTACTGAATACTACGTTACCCATGAGCCTCGGCTGCTGCTGCTCTACAGACTCTGCATTCCAACACCCATATTAACGGTGCCTTCAGGTGTGGTGGTGTTCACCATGTTCACCAGCTGGGCCGTGAACGCCCCCTCGTGTCGTATTCACGACCTCGTCAGTGGAAAGTTTGTGAAAGCTCCGAGTTCACGACTTGTGACGTGTTTGTTGACGTTGTGAGAAATGGTGGAGCCCATGGAAGTTCATTTATCGCTGCATGATGAGTTAATATTGTACAGTATATTGTTATTTTAGTCATATATCGTATTTCTTGGTAATTTTATAATATGTCTGAGGAGACTGTTGATATTCTCAACGACCTCGTCTCTACGTTTCCTGCGTTATGTTCCCCACTAGTTAGCTTGCTAAATTGTTAGCCTCTGAGGGTCATACCTTCCCATGTCTGAACACTTGACCTCGGACCAGTGTGGGTCAACCTCGAGGGCTCCGGTCTCCTCAAGGGTTGGTCACTCTGGTGAATCAAACCACGTTCTAACTCTGTCTTTTAACAGGCAGGTAAAAACCAAGTACATGTCTGGACCACGCTCGGTCAGTCTGTGAATTTGTGGCTAAATCGTGACACAGTCAGTGATCATGTCTGTAATGTTCTCGTAAGTCTACAACAACAACATGTTTTCCACTTAGCCTATATCTTAAAGTCTGATTACAAGATAAATTGTAACAAAACAAATGATATTCAGTACTATTAGTAAATGTTATAACGTATCATTTAGTCAGTATATTGTACATTTTATATAAGGTGAAAAGGTATTAGCATGACATATAGTATGCAAGGCTGAAAGTATTTTATGAAAGCATTTGTATCACACCATTCATACGCCAGATTATCCGCTCGATTCAGTTGGTGAAAGCAGCACGCACTACCTCAGCCACATGGCTGATAAAAACACAGGGTATCTGTGTATCCTGGCCCATTCCCAACATCCACACTCACAGACTTTGAGGTCCGTTCGATGTAAACGGAATGGTCTCATCCTATATTGTGAAGCACTTTAATGATCTGTGGTCTGTAGAAGTTCAATAAGGAGTTTCTGAAGTGGGATGTGAATGAACGACATTTATCTGTAACATCTCTGTGTGTGGTTACTGTTTTCCTGCAGACGTCCAGCAGCTGTTGGTGATTAAAGAAGAGGTTCCCCCTGAACAGCAGGAGTGGAGCTCCAGTCTGGACCAGGAGGACCCAGAGTCCCCACACATTAAAGAGGAACAGGAGGACCTCTGGACCAGTCAGGAGGGAGAGCAGCTTCAAGAGCTGGA